>JARHVA010001995.1:0-372500 GCA_037957365.1 Torreya grandis
CTACTTGAGTAATGGCATGCTTATAATGAGATGGTACAATCACCTATAGGCTAGTTTTGAGAGAGTAGGTTGAAGGTGGAGAGGACAAGCTTGAAACTTAAGTGATGAGTGTAAAAGAGAGATGTACAGGTTTGAGATAAGTTGAGAGAATGATGAGAGGAACTTATTTGATAGTGTCTCAAAGAATATTAACCCCTTGATATAGGAGTAATCAATACCTATTAAAGATTAGAGAAGGCAGTATGACTTTATTCTCTAGCTGAGAGAAACCAATATTAGATCAGTTTCTCATTTATATAAAATCCTAGATGTAAATATTATATATATTCATACATATGTATCTATTGAATACTTATATGATAAATGAGGAAAGTGATGAGAGTCATGAGTGGCTAGTCATGAGAAGGATAAACTTTGAAGATAGACTATGTACGTCAAAATAATGACTAAGTAGGTTAACCAAGACTATTGACATGGATTATGGTATTGAAAACAAATCATAGATAAACAGGAGACATTCCTCACACTATGAATGTGAATCAAGTGGAATCAAAGGATAGACCATGAAAATATTGGAACCTTGACTAAACTGCTACCTATAGGCTTGTCACAAGCCCAAGTGTAAGAGACTAGGGTTTTGGTATTGGATAAAGATCCTATAAAGTAAAAAAATATTTAATAAATTATAAAAACTCATTAGAACACTAAGAAATTTAAGAATGACTTTAAGCACCATATTTTAATATTTCACCATATAATGAACCTAAACTATCACCTATAGTCCTATATTAGACATATTTGAGGAAAGGTGAACTTGTAGTAATAATAGAGTACCAAAGGGATGAATAAAGATCATGGCGTGTTGATATAAGTCTGAGGGAAAGAGTATAGGAGTCTTAAATATTTAATCATCCAATAGATGCAGTTTATCAAGAAAATAGGCTCAAGAGATCCAATAGTCATACACATGCCTATGTGTGAAAAATGAAGAAGATATTGACTATGTGGTGCTGTAGAAAGGGGGATCAATTCATTAGATATAGAGTCAGGCACTTATTTGATTGTCTAAGTTAGTTTTAAACTTATTAAAACTAGGCACAAACATGGTATATTCTCATAACACTCAACATTTATCACTTGACTATATTGGCATGAATTCACATAAGGCGCAAGCCTTATGTGTTCACTCAAAGCATAGAAAAGAAAGAATCAAGGCCCACATTGGACTAGTTGTGTCATGGTGCAAGTTTTAATTATGGGACTTGGTTATTTAGAGAATAATTATGGTAGATTCATTAGCACATCCTTTTCTAGGCTAAGCTTGATGGTCTATAATTTCAAGCTTATTATCAGGAACTAGTTTTGGTTACAGGGGTGTAAGCCTATACTAGTTTGGTTCTATATTTTCAAGGGCATAAGACTTTGTTTAACTAAGTTTAGCATCATTCATGTGCTAATATGAGTCAAGGAAATTATTTAGATCAAATTCATACTAGACTCTCACTTCATGCATGTATATCATCACTTAGCATAGGTTCTTATCTACACTTAGACTATTCCTGTATAGTGTGGTACTGTCATCATAAATTTATAAAGACACCATTAATGCTGTAAAATGAAAGCTTGAATATAAATTCTTAACATACATGATTATAAACTACATCATTATAGCCATTACACATTCAATTATTAACAACTAAGTTATATAAACCATAGTCCATGTCTTACTTTAATCTTTCTATGTCATTAATAAAAATTCAACATAATATAGTACATTATACTAAAAATATAGCATATGCTTTTCTAGAGCTACTTAACTACCTAGAGGCTCACAAGAAAACTTACGCATATACAAATAGATCCTAAAAGGAATCTAAGCTAATCCTAACACTAATGGTATTCAAAACATGTAGAGCCAATTATATTTATTCAAAGCTTTGCTATATCAAAGTTGCATCATTTCTTCACTTGTTCAAGATATCTTTTATAGGCTACAAGATCACCTTTTGCTAGGGTGAAGCTATGCACATTGTATGTCAATCTAGAGATTTATCAATCATTCCACTGAATCCATTACTTCCTGCCCTTCACGCTATGATTTCCATGCACAAACACTCCTTGAAGATGCCTTAAATATCTAGGTTCTAGTTAACCACCTACCATCTAGTGCAAAATCTACATAGATTCATCTGACTAGTGTAAAAGATACAAAAATAACAATCATGCCAAATGATTTCCTTACACCAAGATGTCTATCAATTTGGCATGAAACCATACTTAAATTAAATATAGGCCCAACATTAACCCATAAAAAATTTATAGTCTTCCCTCAAACTAGGCTACCAAAGCCTTCAACATGCAAAAATCAGGTGTGCTCTCTTTAAGTTCATCATTGAAGTCATCAAATCCATTGATAGTGAGCTTAATTTCCTTAGTATCACTATTTATCTCCATGGAGGTGGTGATAAGGTTGAACACATATATCTTTACCAACTCTTTTTTAAAGGTTGAAAGATTTTCCTTAGCTTTTGTCTTTCCTCTATCAAGGATTGTTCCTTATTCATAAGCCTTCAAATTATAAGGTGTGGAAGAGTGATTCTAGGTTCTGATCCTTGTCCTTTGTCTATGTGTTTATTTAATTAACCATACCCTTTATTTGTAAATGTTATACCTTGCTTGTAGATTATACCTATACCATCATCTATTCCTTCCCCTCATTTATCTACTTGAGGTGCATGTTTATGATTGATGCTTGGTTATAAAAGTTCATGAAGATGGAATTGGATGCATTGATGCATTATTTTAGCTTTATAAATATGTATTATACCTCTTTGAACTTGGTATATGTCTCTTTCTATAGTATGGTGCATGGGTCTTCTTCTTATTATTCTTCTTGCACCGATTCTAGTTTCATCATTGGGGGCATCTGCTCCACTAGAACACATACTTTGTCAACCTCTAAGGGTTTGATGTATCAAAACTAGCCAAAAGGGATGGTTCATCCATCTCTATGCTCACATAGTTTTTATAGCTTGAACTTCATGGCATGTACTTCATCTTTGGCATTATTACAAAGTTTTTCCATTTCTTTGCTCTGCCATCATTGATGATGTTATTTCACATGCCTTTAGTTTCCATCCTAATGAGTGCATTTGTAAACCTGATTGGGTTCATGGCATAAATATTTATGTTAAGGGAATCATGCCCTTATTTAGGTTTATCCATACCCAATATATCCCTTTAAATTACCTCAAAGTGAGGCTCATCCATATAGTTTTCAAATGCAAATGTAAGCTATTTATGCATCCTATCTATGGTGGATTTGGGGGACATGTATTCAAATAGGTAAAAATTGTCCTCCATCCACCCCTTCTATACTTTTTCTCTTATACTCAACTCAATACCTTATACCTTGATGACAACCAAATCTATTTTCTCTTCTTCCTCTTCATCGGTACTACCACTTTTTCAACACTTTACTCAGAGGTGTCTTCTTCTTATTCCTAAAGGGGTTATTATTTGGACTTATCCCCTTTGTTTGATTCTTCTTCCTAGGGTTTTTTAGTGATAACCTCCATATGTATTCCCTTGGTTATAGCTTCACCCTCCTTTACTTCAAGCACCCATTCACTACTTGGGCATGCCTACTATGTAGTTTTATCTGCTTTACTGATGGGGGTTCTAGGCACCTTCTTTACTAATTCCATAGTTGGTTCTACTATTATTGCAATCTCATTTGTTTTCTTCTCTTTCTTGGCCTTTACTTCTTTGGTCACCTTCTTTTTCTTTTCCTTTTCTTCTTCCTTGGCCTCAATTCTCTTAATGTCTACTTGATTCATGTCAAAATCCTTCATATCATTCCTTTATATCTCTAGTGCTAATGCCATCTCAATCTCTTCCTCATTATGGCCTATTCTATTCCACAACCTTATCTTTTTATCCTCAGTTTGTGGAGGCTATGTGGAGGGATCTTTAGGTAAGGAATTAGGTGGGTTCTTTATCTCTTCAAGTGACCATGGTAGTAATGTCACCTTAGAGGGCCTTCTAAACTTCTTGGGTGCTGGGATCCTCTCCCACTTCTTGTATAATGTATACTTTGGTTCCTTCTTCTTATGACTCATCCTCTGTCTCTTCTTCCCTTATTCATGCATGGGCCTCTTTTACCTCAATTTATTTTTTTAATTCTTACTAGATGAATAAGTTTCCAGCATGAAGGTTATATGATTCTTCCTTGGAACTGAAAGGGTTGATTCTTCAATGGAGGTGATCCTTAACTTGATATGCTCTTAAATTTATTCAAATGTCTCTCCTTAATTTTTATAAGGAGACTTATATTGCATTGCTAGTGATAGCTTCCCTTCATCACCAATCTAAAGGGGTAGATCATTGTCTTTTTTAGGGGAGATGCCCTTATTTTGTGGATTGATCTCATAATATAAATTGAAGATGCAACCTATGATGATTGCCCTCTGAAGGAGATGGAGGTTCATGCAGTCAAAGTCATACTCCTCATTATTTGTTGCTTTTCATCTTAAACACACATATTAGTGCCTCAACCTACTCCTTTCTAGGTTCATGGATTTCATTGGGATGTTATCTATTATACATTTGAAATCCTTAGCACCAGCCTAAAATATTTTATATAAAATGCATAAGGGAGTTTAAGCTAGCTAGATAAGTTTCCATCTGTGAGTTCTAGGCACATGACATAGAAATGTTACATGACAATGAAGGTCACCATACCAAACATGTGTTTGGGATCTCCTATAGGATGGACCATTATATCCTAAACACTTTAGTGTAATAAGTACACCACCCCATTACTCATGTCTTATATTTTTAGAAGGAAGGTGGGTAGGTGAAGTCCTAGTACTTCAATTTTTTGGAGTCTTTATGCACCAAGAAGATACAAAGATTATCTTCATCACCATTAGGCACACCAATCTCCTCCATCATAATTAATATCAGTATTAATCCCCACCTAAAGGTATATCATTCCTTGTGGCATTATATTAAATTCTTCACCATATCCTTTGCAATGAATTTTATAATGTAAATTTTTGACCCTTGCACCATGTGATAGGTGATGCATAAGTAGGCCTTGATGATATCCATCCACCATTCATCAAGATAAATATTTGAACTCATGAGGCACACCAAAACCATCATGATAGGTTCCTTTATGTCATTTATTGGTAATGTGAATCCTCCCTTGTAATAACTAAGGAGTTTCACAACCCTTTCTACTTCTACATCATCTATCATCATTAGGTGGATGTTTGTGCATGAGTTTGGGAGCCTAGTGATTCTAATGATTAGGGGAAGTGATATTCACATATAGTTACCTATGAATTATAAGTGGTCTCCATGGATGCATGAGAAGAGGAACTACATAAGCTCCTCTATATTTCTAAAACATGGTAACTCATAGAGATGGGTTACATCAGTGGTTGCAAGCCTATCTCAAATGGAGACATCTAATAATACCACACCCACCTCAATATTTACTCTTGTGTCAACCACCTAGTATTGGTTGAGATCTTGTACATTACTTGATGTTTTATGGTTGTATTCTTTCAACTTATAGGTATGTATAGAAGACACCCAAGTCTCCCCTACAAAGATCTCTAGAGGAAACTACATTTCTTTTTATGACATCTTGGTGACTGCTTTAGGGTCAACCTTAGTGATGTCGATCCCTTTAGCTAGCTATGAATTCTTCTTCATAGAATATATCTCTTCTATCACCTTCACCCTCTTAGAATATTTTTATGCCTATGGTGGGCTAAAACTCATTCATTTCTTCCCCATTTAGAACTGGCTAGTGTTGAAGTTTAGTCTTTTGATCTTTCCAAAGCTTGTAATGTTTCTTGGTGATTCCTCATAGTTATGGGGTCTGTGACTATGACTTCATCTCTCAAAATTTGTTCATTGTTAATGGTAGCCTTTCCATTACTCAAAATATATCCTACCTAGTTCTCTAGTAATTCTTTCTCTACACGCCTCTATTTCAATTTTAAATGAAATGCAATTTCATTCCCTATTCACTCATTCTCATTTAATGGTTGTGGGTGCTTAGGGTTTCACTTTGGTAGCATTTTATCACTAACTTTGGTTTGGCTCTATTTATACTCTATGTTTTGGGTTCAAATTAGCTTAATTTTTGTAACCTAAACCAATCCACCATCATCGTCTTTATACCTTAACTTCAACTACCCTATTTATTGTAGGTGAGTAATAATGTGGTAACACATGGATTTATTGAAATCATCTAAAACATATGAAATATACAAAAATACACTACCACATTTGTAGTTATTTTATATCTTTGTGCATCTACCATCACCACATTAAATTCTCTTAATAGTGTTTTTGGTAAAGTGATAGGTGTTTTCAAACAGTCACTTCCTACCTACTATTGGGTGGATGCTAGCTTATCTAGATGATTTTCCTCCTATACTTTATTTACCTTGGCATGACCTTCACCCTTCTTATGGTAACCTAGGTGAAATTCTTCACATGCGCATGATTTATCCTTATTGGTTCCATCTCATTTTTATACTATGCTTCCTTTTAAGTATGCTTCCATTCCTTAGTCAATTTATTTTGATTTTGTCTTGTGCTTTGGCATACTCTACCCCATACAAATCCATTATATAGTTATTCTAAGACTTTTATTTCCTCTCTTGATATCTTTCACATGAACATATTGTGTGCCTCCATTTTTTTTCTTATACACTAGCATTCTATGTTCCTCCCTTTTTTCACTCGGTACTCATAGTTTTCCAAGTCTAGAAAACTTCATTTACCCAAAAACTTAGATGTCTAGCCTTAGGTACTTAGAAGAACCTGTGCTCAACTCACCCAACTAGAGTTATGTATGAAAGTGATAAAATAGTTATCTTATAGGCTTAAAAATGCCTCAATTATTAAATTATCACCAACAAAAAAAATAATAACATAAAACATAAAAAAGCATTTGGCTTATGCCAAAATTTATTTTAGTGAACACAACACAATTGACTTATGATCAAAAAGTCAATGTTTGATGGTGAAAGTGTCATCATATTGCCTATAGGGCTTCATCTAGTTGTCATTGAAATACCCAAGAAACATTTCACTTGATAATGTACATAGCTTACATGTGCCTATCTCTAATATGTTGTGGATGACATAAGGGACCATCTACCTAATTTATAGCTTACCTAGGTGTTTGAGGTACTTGGAGTCATAGAGTAAGACTAATGCTCCTTTAATAATCACCTTTCACTTTATATAATTATTATGCCATATCTTCTGGTCTACCTTCACTATCTATTAGCTCCATATTGTTTGGATGCATACCTCATCCAATCATTCCAAGTCTTCCATCCATGCATTCAATAATTATTGGTCATCCAAATGACTAATATGGAAAATGTGTAATGAGGGTATCATGAATTCCATTGATAAAACTGCCTCTACACCAAACACTAGTTGAAGTGGTATAGACTTGTTTAGGTGCTTATATGTTGTCTAGTAGGCCCATAGTACTATTGACACATGATCATCCTAGTCTTTGAAAATAACATTGCATATCTTAGTGAGGCACATCCTTAGTATCTTATTGAACACCTCAACTATACCAATCTTTTGGGGATGATAGGGTGTTATCTTGTGGTACACTACCATATAATAAATCAATAGGATTTACACAATTTTATTTAGGAAGTGTGTGCCTCTATTTATAATCAGACTAAGTGGGTACCCATAGCTACTTATGATGCTCTCCCATATAAACCTTATGGTAGTGGTGGTTGTGTAGTCTTTGGTTGGAACTTCCTCAATTCACTTGGTAAAATAGTTTATGGCTACTAGAATGTAACTTACACTTGTGTGCCTTGTTATGAGAGTGATCAGCCTAGCAAAGTCAATGGCCTATTTTTTGAATGGTTCTTGGGAAAGAATGTGAATGAGAGGTATCTCATCTTTATATTTGGTATTTATTATGTAATGATAGATGTCACATACCTTGGTGTAATCTGACTCAGCCACCATAACCTTGACTACAACACTTTACGCATGTTGTTTCTATAATGTAATGGCCTCCTACTATCCCATGATGCACTTATCATAATGTTGTCCCCAAAAATATCACTCATTTTTGGGACAACATTTGAACTATTTTGGTTCTTCAGACTAAAATAATCTCTTCCCTTCTCAAAATTTGTTTCAAGCATTCAAATTCTTCATTTTTCAAGCTTCTCTTAAATCTACAGACTCTGCAGGCTTAAATCTATGGACTCTACAGGAAGAAAATCTACATACTCTATAGGAAGAAAATCTACAGACTCTATAGGCCAAGTTCAATGAACTTCACAGGTTGATTTTTATGGACTCTATAGGAAAGAAGCAAGCTCTCAACACTTAGGTGATTTCAAATTTGGTTCAATGACAAGTCTCAACCAAAAGAGTTCATCGACAAGTTTCCAAGCAAGGATTAAACTGATTGAACTGATGAACCATTGAACCACTTTGGTTCAAAGGTTTAACAGGTTCAAGGTTCAAGGTTCAAAGGTTTAATGGGTTCAAGGTTCAAGGTTCAATAGATTCAATGAGGCTTGTTTCAAAGAATCTTGGTTCAAGCAGTCAAAGGGAATGAACCATTGAACCGTTGAACCAAAGTTGGTTTAATCGGTTGGTTCAATCGGTAGGTTCAAGGGGTTACCCCAAAGCCAAAGGATCAAATAGCCCTTGTAGAGGTCAGAAAGGGGGAAAATAGACCAATTCAAAGGCCAAAAGAGCAAAGGTATTTCCTTTAGAAAAGTTCCCCCAGCAAAAGTAATAAAGAGATAATTCCTTCAGGGAAATTGTTCAAAAGAATTCCTTCAGACTTTTTCCTCTGAAAGAAAGAAAAGACTAAAAAACAAAGTAAAGCCTAGTAGAAAGACTAAGGAAAGAAATGAATTCTTTTAGACTTTTGTCTGAAGGAATTCCTTTGGACAAAAAGTCCAAAGAAATTTGGGGAAGCTACAGGAAGAAAGCCTAAAAGAATTTTCAAAGGCCAAAGACAAAGCAGCCAAAACAATTCTTGCAGACTTTTTGTCCACAGGAAAATATCCATGAAAAAAGTCTGTGGGAAAGCTCTGAAGGACTCCAAAGACAAAAGGTCACTGAAGGACCCTAAAGGGCAGGTACCCTTGAGAGGGACTCTCAGCTTCCAAATTAAATGACACTTCCCTAAAACCAAAGGGTTACCTTCCCTTCGAGAGGATGCAAAACAAGAAATTTGAAGGAAGAAAGTAGTAGAAAAGGCTGAATCAAGATAAATCCAATGAAAGTCCAAGGGGTGACACACCTGAAGATGTTAAAGTCAAGAACAATAAACTAGCAATTAGAAATTCAAACGTAGTGATGGGTGCACGAACGTCAATTTTAAGGTTTGTAAAATAGCCATTGATTTTGAAAAGCCTTAAAGAAGAGACAAATAACTTAGTAACCTGCCAAAATAAGCTTGAAGGCCATTTGAAGACCAATCAAAGGGTAGATACCCTCATGAGGGGCTCTTCTCGACCCAAAATGGACCCAAATGCATTCAAAAGCTTTAAGGCCAAGACTAGCAGGAAGCGACTAAGGAACAGAGCATCAAATTAAATCAAAGACCTAATTCAATTAACTAGAAAAGGAGGAATGATGAGGAAGGATTAGAAACATTTGCACATTGGATATGTTTGTAGAAGCAGATCATCAGGTGGACATCAAAGGATGTAAACATTCAATGGCGTGACCCATTTCTTTGCATTGAGAAAAGTAAATGGGTAAATGCCCCTAAATTCTAGTATGTCTTCTTAACAAAATTCAATGCAAGATGATGTGTTACTATTCCCAAGTCCTTCTTGAAGAGGCTATATAAGGGACTCTCTTTTATTGTTTTAATCTCTCTCTCTATTTATCATAAACAAAACTCTCCCCAAATTGAAAGACATTATTGAGACTTTGAGCTCAGATTGCTGATCATTTTTTTTTATTGGAATAAGAAAGCAAGTGACTTTTCAGAATTTGTGCTATGATATCTTTATTGTTAGGGAAATTGTTCTTATGTCCTTTTCCTTAACATATTTTCTATTCCTTTAATTCAATAAGCAAAATTAGTGAAAGTAGTCAGGAAGGTGTCCTGAAGCCAACTATGGAGAGACTTTGTGCCCCCATAATTGCTTTTAGTGTGTGTTTTTTTTGTTTCTATGTAAAGGACCTTGGGATGACTTTGTTCCCTCATTGTCCTTTGTATCTCACTCTTGCACAATTGAGGTGGAGACTTTGTGCTACATCTCAATCTATTAGTTACTACTTCCTTGGTTACATTTTGTAATTACTACTAAAAGGATTCTTGTGGTTTGTTGAATAGTACTTCTGAAAGAAGAGGAGTGCTTTCTATCATTTCCCTTGAGATTTACCCTTTGATTTGCATGCATCATCTCTAAAAAAAGAGAGATGGATGGTTTGTTCTACCCTTGAGTATTATTTTTTGTTTATATATATATATAACATATCTATAGGGAACCTCCCCTTGATGAGAGGAGAGATTAGTCCCTTTTTGATGTGGTAAACTTACACATTTGGATGACCAATCTTCTTACTTTGGATGATCAGACCTATTTTGTTTATCAGTATGCTAATCGACAAAATATTCACCCAACAGTTTTTGGTGACTTCACTAGGGAATATAGTTATGTGCATTATGAAACCTCAAGTTTCAGACCGAATTAGTTTCTACCATTATCCATTATAGACTCCATTCTATTTCTATGTCTTAATCATTATTATTATAACCTTACCATTCACCTCCACACCAACTGGGAAAGAACACATAATTTAAAGCCTCAAGCTTTAAACTAAAGTAAGGTCAATTCTTTTCCATTTTTGTTTCACAATATGGCAGATTCAAGGTATACATGAAGCCAAAGGGCTAAAGGTATTTTTGACCCTATATTTGAGTTGGTACAGCAAAGTAATTTTGATCTATTTCCTTCACCATCTCACCTCAAATGAACCAAGAGCTTTCCTCCTACTAAAGTCAGATCTCAATTGCCAAACAAAGTGTCCACTTCTACTGTTGATAAAGCTTTGCCAATAATTACCCCTCTGAGATTTGTTATTCTTCCTTTTCATAGTCATATAATGGCAGTTCAAGGCCCTTGGGGTAATTATTTTGGTCTTCTCAATCTTACTCCACCTCTACATGAGCTTCCACACAGGTTAAGGAATGATTTCCCAAAATTCTATGGTGATGTGAAAGTTCATCTTGATGAACACATTGTAGCCTTCAACATATCCTATGGTGTAATTATAGTAGAATTTGAAGATGTAGTAGTTAGGTTATTTGTAGAAACATTACAAGGTGCTACTGTAGATTGGTTTTATCATCTACAAGCTCAGTCAATAACTGATTAGAATACCCTCAAAGCTAAGTTTGAAGCTAGATTCAAACCTATAGAAGATGCACATGCACTTCTTTCTCAACTTACATAGATGAAGAAAGAACCTCATGAACCAATGAGGGACTTCATAGCCAAATTTGACAAATTAAGGAACATAATTCTTGTAATTGCTTGATCTATAGCTGAGAATCTCAAATGCTTCTTTATTAATTCTCAGTTACCTAAAGTAAGTTTTTTTTTGAGACGTGTTGGTCAAATAGATCTTGTTGCAGCTCAACTTTTAGCCATTGAGGTAGAAGATGATCTCATCTTAGAAGGGAAGATAAGAAGAGATACAAATATAAATAGACCCTCATCATCTTCTGAATATTCATCTATAGGCACCACTAATTCAATGGTACAAAAGTTGGAAAATGAACTACTAGCCTTGAAAAGACAAATGGCACAAGGTATGTCTTCTGCTCCTTCATATAAAGATATGCCAAGAAGGACTTTTCTAAATTAGTCATATCAAGGCAATGCTACTAGGAATCAAGGGCAGCTAGATGATCTTCCTCCCCCACAAGGGAAACTTGCCCTTGAAGCTCCTCCAACCAACTCAACAGTTGGATATTTGGAAATAGAACATGCTTTCTCTTTCCAACCTGAGTTTGAGCAAGAAAATGATGTTGATCTCTTCATGAAGGATCAAGAAGAATCAGCTGGTGACTCCCACATTAGTTTCCTAAATTACCAAGATGAACCCAGAAGCAAAGAAAAAGCTATTGATGGATCATATGTAGTGTTTACTAGGTCCAAGAACCAATCAGTCTAACAAGTTGATAAAAAGAAGACAGAGGAGCAACCTCAACTAGCATTTATAATTTCTAAGTGTGGAATCACTCTACCTTACTAGTCAAAGGATCTTGTGATCACACAAAAGGTAAATACATCAATTTCACCTTCACCTTCTACTTTAATTTCATAAACTAGCCCTCCTCTTATCCCTCCTAAAACCCAAAAGGTTGAAATACCTTCCTCTGTTCCTAATCCACTTCAACCATTTGACATAATTGATCATGTCAAAAAGATCAAAATATAAATGTCTGAATTTAAATATTTGTTGTCCAATCCTAATCAATTGGATAAGTTGGTCCAATGTGTCAAGAACCAACCATCCCTATAAGACAAAAAAATAAAAAGGTAACTCTTGATTCTCCAAAGAACATGCCCATTCTGAATAATTTTGTCATTACTCCTCTAATTTCCCCTGGGAAAATAGAACCTTTCTATGTTTCCTTATTGATAAATGGTTATCAACTCAATAATTATATCATTGATTATGGGGCATCTGACAATGTCATGCCTGCTAAAGTAGCTGAGTCTCTTGGCCTCACACTAACCAAGACATTTGGGAGATGTTTCTCTATGGAAAATAAGCAAGTACCATTGCTGGGGCAAATCAAAGAAACCCAATTTACATTTGCAATATTTCCAAATAAGAGAATCAAGATGACTGTCTTGGTGGCTGATGTCCTAGCATCCTATGGCATTTTGCTTGGACAAAATTTTTGTAAGGACATGGGAGGAGAATTAAGCATGGACCTGACTGAGGCAAAAATCCTTGTCAAAGGCGTAATGAAGAGATTACTCCCTGAAAAGGAAGTAAAATACATGGTCACCCAAATGTCGACTCCTGCAGCATAAATTCTATTTGAGTTTTTAGGTAGGGGTAATTATTTCTTGACCGTAGAGAATGTTCATGTTTCTACAGATGAAAGTCCTATAGCTGACAATCTAGGAATTGATCTAGACAAGATGTCAAGAGAATTGGTAGGGTGCAGTATAAATAAGGATCTTCCATCTCTAATGAATATAAGTTTGATAGGAGATCAGCTTCTAATGATGCTTAGATCCTAGAATTTGATGGAAAAAATTCTTCCACCAATGATGGAGTTAGGACCATGTTGATATCTCTTTAAGGAGATATTCTTCCTTCATGCAATTTTCAATTTAGCAACACCAAAAACATAGTTAGATGTGAATCTCTATTGCTTGGATTGAAGATTACTCAAGATGAAGAGATCAAACTCCTTCACATCAAAGGAGATGCTAAGCTGATAGTTTGTCAGGAGTTTGATGTGGACAATCCAATCATGTGCTAGACTAAACTAGAAGAACAACCAATTATTGTAATGGACCATGCTGCTACAAATTAAAATTATGCAAAGGAACCCTTTGCCAAGAAAGCAAGGAGTCATGGCTTTCAAATTGAAGACCACATCTTGCCATGGGGCAAGAAGAAGAAAAAACCAAGAGGAAGATGTAAAAAATTGGTTTCCTGGTGGAGAGTTCCATTCACCTGTCACTATTTTTGGGGACAAAATGTCTTCTTGTTGGTTTATCAAGATAGAGCACTATTTTCACTGCCTCTTAGGAAGCAACATCTGAAACACTTCAACTCTTGAAGTATCAGGTTATTGCATCTATACATATATATGTTTGTATAGTTTTTAATTCTATTTTGTTTTTTTGTTTCCATTTTTTATGCCTTCCATTTTTGGGTAACATGAATCCATAGCCCAATAGTACACATGAAGACAATGAGATTCTAGATTCTACTCCCTTCAATTCTTTTCTACAATTGATAGAAGTTCCCCAACTAGAGCCAGCTGTTGTCCCCAAAAATATCACTCATTTTTGGGACAACATTTGATCTATTTTGGTTCCTCAGACCAAAATAATCTTTGTCCTTCTTGAAATTTGTACTAAGAATTCAAATTCCTCATTTTTCAAGATTCTCTTAAATCTACAGACTCTGCAAGCTTAAATCTATGGAATCTACAGGCTTAAATCTATAGACTCTACAGGAAGAAAATCTATGGACTTTATAGGAAGAAAATATACGAACTCTATAGGCCATGTTCAATGGAATTCATAGGTTGATTTCTATAGACTCCATAGGAAAGAAGTAAGCTCTCAACACTTAGGTGATTTCAAAGTTGGTTCAATGATAAGGCTCAACCAAAAGAGTTCATCAAAAAGCTTCTAAGCAAGGATTGAACTGATTGAATTGATGAACCATTGAACCACTTTGGTTCAAAGGTTCAATGGGTTCAAGGTTTAAAGGTTCAACGGGTTCAAGGTTTAAGGCTCAATGGGTTCAACAAGGCTTGTTTCAAAGAATCTTGGTTCAAGCAGTCAAAGGGAATGAACCATTGAACTGGTGAACCAAAGTTGGTTCAATCGGTAGGTTCAAGGGGTTACCCCAAAGACAAAGGATCAAATAGCCCTTGTAGAGGTTAGAAAGGGGGAAAATAGACCAATTCAAAGGCCAAAAGAGCAAAGGGATTTCCTTTGTAAAGTTCCCCTGGCAAAAGTAATAAAGAGATAATTCCTTTGGGGAAATTATCCAAAAAAATTCCTTCAGACTTTTTCCTTCAAAAGAAAGAAAAGACCAAAAAACAAAACAAAGTCTGGTGGAAATACTAAGGCAAGAAATGAATTCTTTTAGACTTCTGTCCAAAGTAATTCCTTCAGACAAAAAGTCTGAAGAAATTTGAAGAAGCTGTAGGAGGAAATCCTGAAAGAATATCCAAAGGCCAAAGACAAAGCAGCCGAAACAATTCTTGTGGACTTTTTGTCTGTGAGAAAATATCCACAAAAAAAGTCCATGGGAAAGATCTGAAGGACTCTAAAGGCAAAAGGCTACTGAAGGACCTTGAAGGGCAGGTGCCCTTGTGAGGGACTCTTAGCTACCAAATTAAAGGACACTTTCCCAAAATTGAAGGGTCACCTTCCCTTTAGGAGGATGTAAAACACAAAATCCAAAGGAAGCAAGTAGTAAAAAAGGCTGAATCAAGAGAAAGCCAAAGAAAGTCCAAGGGGTGATGTGCTTGAAGATGTCAAAGTCAAGAATAATGAACTAGCTATGGAAATTCAAACATAGTGATGGGTGCGTGAACATCAATTTCAAGGTTTGTAAAATAGCCGTTGATTTTGAAAAGCCTTAAAAAAATCCAAAGAACATAACAACCTACCAAAAGAAGCTTGAAGGACATCTGAAGACCACCTGAAGGGTAGATACCCTTGTGGGGGGCTCTTCCTGACCCAAAATGGACCTGAATGCATTTAAAGGCTTTAAGGCTAAGACTAGCAGGAAGTGACTCAGGAACAAAGCATCAAATTGAATCAAGGACCTGATTCAATTAACCAAAAAAGGAGGAATGATGAGGAAGGATTAGAAACATTTGTGCATTGGATATGTTTCTAGAATCAGATCACTAGGTGGACATCAAAGGATGCAAACATTCAATGGCGTGGCCCATTTCTCTATATTGAGAAAAGTAAATGGGTAAATGCCCCTAAATTCCAGTATGTCTTCTTAACAAAATTCAATGTAACATGATGTGTTACTATTCATGAGTCCTTCTTGAAGAGGATATATAAGGGACTCTCTTTTATTGTTTTATTCTTTCTCTCTATTTATCAGAAACAAAACTCTACCCAAATTAAAAGGCATTACTGAGACTTTGAGCTCAGATTGTTTATCATATTTTGTTATTGGAATAAGAAAGCAAGTGACTTTTTAGACTTTGTGCTGTGATATCTTTGTTGTTAGGGAAACTATTCTTATGTCTTTTTCCTTAATATATTTTTTATTCCTTTAATTCAATAAGCATAATTAGTGAAAGTAGTTAAGAAGGTGTCCTGAAGCCAACTGTGGAGAGACTTTGTGCCCCCACAATTGCCTTTAGTGTGTTTTCTTTTTGTTTCTATGTAAAGGACCTTGGGACAAATTTGTGCCCTCATTGTCCTTCGTATCTCACTCTTGCACAATTGAGGTGGAGACTTTGTACTACATCTCAATCTGCTGGTTACTACTTCCTTGGTTACATTTTACACTTACTACCAAAAGGATTCTTGTGGTTTGTTGAGTAGTACTTATAAAATAAGAGGAGTGCTTTCTATCATTTCCCTTGAGATTTCCCCTTTGATTTGCATGCATCATCTCTAAAAAAAGAGAGATGGATGGTCTGTTCTACCCTTGAGTATTATTTTCTATTTATGTATATATAGCATATCTATAGGGAACCTCCCCTTGATGAGAGGAGAGATTAGTCCCCTTTTGATGTGGTAAACCTACACATTTGGACGACCAATCTTCTTACTTTGGATGATTAGACCTATTTTGTTTATCAGTACGTTGATTGACAAAATATTCACCCAACACATAATATGGAGTCTCTTTCATGTTATATGACACATTAGTATAGGATTTCATCTTAGCTTAATTTTTATAGTTTCCCATTAATGAGATAAAAGGGGGTGGCACAAACTATGAGCTACTTCTTTTCTTTGATTATCATAGTTTGGGGTGAAGACCCAAATGTTATAAAAGTATTAATATCCACCAAGTCCTTAAGGATGTAATGGAATTTATAGAGTTTCACATATGACATGTCACCCTTAATAGGCACTACCACATCACCAGAGTTGGTGTGAGATAAATTTTTTAGGCCTAAGTTTTGTTTTCTAGGCTTTATAATAATCAAGAATTGAAATTCCTAGAATAGAACTATCCATCTATAAATGTGCCTATAGAGAATAGGCTTGTTCATGATGTATGTAAAGACCTCATTATTAGCAAATAATATGAGTGGGGTTATCAATAAGTAATGCTTGAATTTTTGTAGGGCATAGACTATGAAAATCACCTCACACTTGGTTGTTGTATAGTTTTAATCTTCTTGGGTCAATTTCTTACTTACAAAGGAGATGGGATGATCCATTTTACCTTCATTAGGTTGTGATAGAATGGCACCAATTATAGATATAGATTCATTATCATGGATGTGGAATGGAGTCATTCAGTCAATAAATTATAAAATAGTCATGCTTGCCAATTTGAGCTTCAAAGTTTTAAAGGCGACCTCTTGTATTGTGTCCTAATATAATGGGCCACATAAAAAAATCCTCTAGTGGTATTTTAATCCTTGCATATCTACTTATGAACTTTCTATAGTAACCATAATGGATAAAAAGGCACAAACATCTTTCTATGTGGAAGGGGTTTGGAGTTGTAGGATAATTGTGATCTTTGTAGGATTGAAGAGAAGACCATCTTTACAAATGATATGCCTAAGCAAGGCACCAAAAGGTGTCATGAGGATTCATTTCTTAAGGTTCAAGGATATTTACAAATACATGCCTCTCTTGATCATGAGTTACAAGCTTTCATAATGGTATTTTAGTAGCCCATATATAATTCAATCTTCTAGGTACACTTGGAGGAACTTATGAATGAAGTCCTTAAATGTAGTGATTACCACTTTGGAGAATATGGATGGCACATTATTAATTCCAAAGGGAATTATGTTGTATGTAAAAAAAACCCACTATATTTCAAATGTTGTTTTAGGCTTTTCCTCCTCCTCAATATAGACTTGGTGGTATCTTGAGAACCCATCAATGAAGGTGTATATTTCATAGCCTATGACATAATCCAAGATTTCATTAGTGAATAGAGTCAAGAAGGAGTTAGTGACATAGGCAGTGTTTAATAGACTATAATCAATGTAAATATGGATGTTCCCATCTTTTTTTATGCTAATAACCATGGGGCTCACCCATTCAGATTCTTGCATAGGGTAGATGACACTTGTGGCTAGCATACCGTCAATCTCTATTTTCACCTTGGTGTAGAGATTGGGGTTCATTCTGTAAGGTCACTTCTTGATGGGTCTTGTATCATAAACTAACTTGATACTCATATTCCAAAGGGATGGGTAGGTACCATTCATATCTCATTAGTTTCAAGGGAATAAGTATTATAACTCTTTTAGAAGATCCAAAATTCACACTAGCTCTGTTTTAGACCAATATGCATCAAGAGTAGCCATTTTTTGTTCCCTTTATAATTTGATGTCTACCTTGGTATTTTTGGGTGGCACATATTAGGGATCATTCCTAGCTAATACAAATCCTCAACTTACCTACTTCCCTCAATTGTTTTTATGTGAAGATGAGTTGGGTCCTCTTCATTGGGGGCACTATCATTGACTTGGCACACTAGCTTCTTTTTGCCTATCAAGGTTATCTAGTTGTGTACCTTCCTGATCTAGGAACATCACTACCATACTATGTAAATAAGTTAAATTGTCACGTTTTGATTCTTTTTCAAGTTATTTTAGTAATGTTGGTATTTAGGAGTTTATAGTCTACTCTAAAGGAGTGTCAAGTGGAAATTTTGTTTAGTTAGACTTTAGAAAGGAGTTTTCAATGACCTAACACATACGGAAATCCTTAATTAGTTCCTTTCATAAATTTTTCAAGATTATGTTGAGCCCTCTCAATGAACATGATGAAGTTAGAGGGAAGCTAGGGTAGTTAGAAATTAGTTATAGGATTTGAATTTTTTAAAATAGATGGTTTTGGCTTTATATCAAGTTATTATAGGTGTAGGAAAAGGTAATGGGGTTTAATAAAAAGATAAAAGACTATTAAACCCTAAGTATATATATGAAAAACTCATTTCAAGTAAAATATTCTATTGGTAGATTGATTATGTTTATGTAAGAAAAACATAGTGAGTGAATAGATAAAATGTAAGAAGGAAACCTCAATAAAAGGTTCAAGTTAGTATCATTTTGGATATCACTGGTAAGTTGAAATTATCTGTAATGTAACTTCTTTCTACTCTTTAAAGTTGTTTTATAATGCATGGTTGAGAAATGCCAAATAAACCTTGTTTTCCTTGTATTGATAAATTATGTGAATTAAGACAGAGAGTGTGTTCTTAGATGAATGATATTTTGTTAATGACAATTTTTAAATGGGTTAATATAATAGATATATCATATAACAAGCTATTAATAACTCCTAACAATTGTTTCTTGTAGCACTTACCAAGAATTGTTAAAAAATTAGGGTAGAGACCCTGCATATCTATTTAATGAGATCAAAATTTTTGAGCGTAAACTTTTGTAATAAGTATATTGAATAAACTAGGGTTGATAAGTTATTTGGATGAATTTCTAAGTGTTATTTATGACCATTTCAAGGTTTCCTTGCATTTTATAGGAAAATTTTCTCATACTGAGTGAATAAATTATAATGTAGTTTTATAGACATTGCATAGTTTATAATAGTCAAAGAAAACTATGAACAATGGTGAACAAAGGTGTTAAGTGGATAAACCATGCTTGGAGGAGGTGTGTATAAGATATAAATATCTGAATTATCAATCAAAATAATTTGATAACCCTGAAATACATGTTTAGAAATAATTTCTAGTCTCAGTTTATTATAGACTTGTAGTACATTGTATTTGAAAATACAGTCAAGATTCAACTTATATTCAAAATAAAACTAGGTATATACATGAGGTTCAAGGATGGTAGAGATTTAATGGAATATTATGTAGTCTATTTCAATCCAAGACATAAGTGTAGAGACATTCATAAATTTGAAACCAATAAACTTTAACTCTTGGAACTCATGGGCTTGCCATTGTGTATACAATCTAACTGTAACTCCATGTAAATGGTTAATGAGTACATCAAGAACTAGACTTAGTGGTTGGAAAATGTAAAGGAGGGATAAAACAACCTAGAATAAGAGTTACCTAGATTTGACACTTTGTTGGAAGTAAGAATGAGCAACTTGTTTGCTCTCAAGTCCTCTTGAATTAGTAATGACTATGTTAAATTCTATTGACACTATATATATATGTAAGTGAACCATTAAACCACACCTTGAGATTAAATTTTTTTGTGAAAAAGAATACAAAAGTTTTTGTGGAAAATTTTCTAAGGATGAAAATTTAAATCAAAAGGTAATCAATAGGATTGTGTTCAAATTAAGGCTAGTACAAAAAGGAGACTAGAAGGTTGATCAAAGAACCAAAGAATGGGAATGATAGTAGTCTAAGAGAGGTTTTAAGTTGACAAAAGGGTACTAAATACATGTAAATTCAATTTTTATTATACCTAAAATCATAATCAAGTCAAGTGAACTTCAAATCATTGCATGTTGAATGACTTAAAGAATAAGTTTGATGAAGTTTAAATGAATGAATTTTTAAGTTACAAGTAACAAGGTTTTTATTAGGAAGAGTTTGAAAATTTATTTACATCATTTTGGTATTGGAGCCTAAATGTTTTGAGGAGAAGGTTTGCACAAATCCATATGCATATTTTTAGAATTGATTTTTAGTTTATATATATGGTCAAGTTCAATGCAAGAATGATAAAGAATGTTATAGGTTGCTTGAAATATTGTTAAATAAGATTATAGGTGAATTAAATTTGGTCAAAGGTAGTTTAAAATACACAATAGGCTTTAGAAGATATAAGGATCTCAATAAACTCAAGAGAAATGAGTAAAGTGAATGCCCAAAGGATTGGATCCAAGGAGAAAGCTTGGATAAAAAATGAAGCAAGGTGAAAGAGACTTGATTGAGAGGATACAAATGGTGGATAGGATGACAAGGGAGATTAATAACATAAAATACCAACTAATATTTGAGAAGGAATCAATAAGAAGAAGACTTTCAAAGAGATGCATGAGATGAAACAACTAATAGATTTGATTAACTTTATGATAGAGAAGGTGAGAGAGACTAAGAACTCACAATTTGGATGGGTGATAAAGAAGAATAAAATAAAATTTCCAATCAAACTAATGATGAGAATAAGGAGAATTCAAACCATGAGAGAAGAGAGAGAAAATAAGAGGATGATATGCAAGCAATTAAAGATGGAGATGCATAAGTTTTGGTGGAATGAGTAGCCAAGCAAACATGATAAAAGCTACAACTATCCATTAAAGGACATGACCAAAATAAGGAAGAATATTACCTTAAGGGCCTCATTTAATGCTTAAATAAATCTGATTTTTAGTTTACATATGAAAGTGTTGAACAACTAGAAAGAGAGATAGTAGATTTGGAGAATGAAGAGAATAAAGTTGCAACAGAAGATAGTTGCATACTAGAGGCTAAAGAGGATGAAGAAGAGGCCTTAATTATATTATTACTTCCATAAGAATTATAATAAATCATGTAGAAAACAATAAATCATGAGCAATCAATAAATTGTAAAGAAGATAAGCAGTAGATTATTTTTATTGATTTTCATGTTCTATGTACAAGTTGATTGCAAGACAACACTAAGAATCTGAAGATGATGAGGTGGAATATCAAATCACAAGAAGATAAAATCCAAGGAGTGAATCAAAGAGGAAGAAGAAAGAGAGGATTTAATCAAAGAATATCTAACATAAGCAAGCATCATAAAGGCCTAGAAATCTCAAATAAGCCTTGGGACCCAAGTGGATGTGTACTTAGAGAAGGATGTTGTAAAGGATTTCAAAGGCAACATCAATTATAAATTTCATGGGAAATTTTTATTCTCCTCATTAGTATGATGTAGGATCATCACTACCACACTTGTAAATAAGTCAAATTATCATGTTTTAAGTCTTTTTCAAGTTATTTTAGTCATGTTGGTCTTTAAGAGTCTATAGTCTAGTCTAAAGGAGTGTCAAGTGGTAATTTTTTTAGTTAGACTTTATAAATGAGTTTAGGATGACCTAACACATACGTAACTACTTAATTAGTTCCTTTCATAATTTTCAATGTTAGGTTGAGCCCTCTCAATGAACATGAGGAAGTTGGATGGAAGTTATGGTAGTTAGTAGTTATAGGATTTGATGTTTTTAAAATAGATGGTTTTGGATTTGTATCGGGTCATTTTAGGTGTAGGAAAAATTAATGGGGTTGAATAAAAATAAAAAATGATTTTAAACCTTGAGTATATGTATGAAAAACTCATTTCAAGTAAAAGATTCTGTTAGTAGACTGGTTATGTCTATGTAATCAAAAATTAGTGAGTGAATAGACAAAATGTAAGAAGGAAACCTCAATAAAAGGTGTGTGCTAGTATCATTTTGGATATCACTGGTAAGTTGAAATTCTCTATAATTTAATGTTTTGGTACTCTTTGAAGTTTTTTCATAATGCATGGTTGAGAAATTCCAAATAAACCCTATTTTCCTTGTATTGCTAAATTCTGTGAATTAAGATAGAGAGTGTGTTCTTGGAAGAATGAGATTTTGTTAATGATAGTTTTGAAATGGTGAATATAAGAGAGATACAAGATAACAAGTTATTAATAACTTGTAAAAATTATTTCTTGTAGCACTGATCAATAATTATTAAAGAAGTTACGGCAGAGACCTTGTGTAGCTGTTTAATGAGATTAGAAGTTCTAAGCGTAAACTTTTGTAAGAAGGATATTGAATAAACTAGGGTTGATAATTTATTTGGATGCATTTTCAAGTGTTATTTATGATCATTTCAAGGTTCCCTTTCATTTTTTAGGACATTTTTCTCATATTGAGTGAATAAATTACAATACAATTTTGTAGATGTTGCATAGTTGATCATAATCAAAGAAAACCATGTGAAAATTGGTGAAAAAAGGTGTTGAGTGGACAACCCATGCTTAGAAGAGGTGTGTATAATATAGGTGGATCTCAAACATCAATCACAATAATTTGATAACCCCTAAAATGCATGTTTAGATTTTTTTTCTAGTCTTGGTTTGTTTTAGACCTGTAGTGCATTGTATTTAAAAATACAATCAAGATTCAAATTATATTAAAAATTAAACTAGGTATATATAAAAGTTTAAAATATGGTAGATAGTGAAAAAAATGTTATTTAGTCTATTTTGATCCATGGCATAAGTGTATAGACCTTCACAAAGTTAAAACCAACAAACTTTAACTCTCAGAGATCACATGCTTGCTACTATATATATAGTCTGACTATAAGTTCATGTCAATGGTGAATGAATACATCAAGAAAGAGACTTAGTGGTTGGAAAACATAAGGGAAGGATGAAACAACCTAGAATAAGAGTTACCTAGATTTTACACTTTGTTAAAAGAAATAATGAGAAACATGTTTGCTCTTAAGTCCTCCTAAAATAGTAATGAATATGTTAAAATATATTAACACTATATATATGTAAGGGAACCATTAAATCACATCTTGAGAGTAAATGTTTTTTATGTAAAAGCATACATAGGTTTCTAGGGAAAATTTGTTAAAGATGAAAATGTAAAGCAAATAGTAATCAGGAGGAGTGTGTTCAAATTGAGGCTAGTACAAAAAGGAGACTAGAAGGTTGATCAAAGAACAAAAGAATGGGAATGACAGTAGTCTACGAGAGGTTGTAAGTTGACAAAAGGGTACTATATGTATTTAAATTCCATGTTTATTATACCTAAAATAATAATCAAGTCAAGTGAACTTCAAATAATTTCATGTTTAATGAGTTAAAGAATAAGGTTGAAGTTTGAATGAAAGAATTTTTAAGTTGTAAGTAATAAGGTTTAGATTAGGCAGAGTTTGCAATGTGCTCTGCATCACTTCTAGATATCATTATATTTATCACCCAAGTCAATATTGAGTGCTTTCTCTTTGAATAAAATTGGGAGTACCAACACTTTATCCTTAAACATATATTTTAGGCACTCCTCTAGGATTACAATGTCCTCAAACACTACCCTTTGAATTACTTGTAATGTCTCAATCAATTCTAGGTTCTGTGAAGAAAAGGAGAAGGCGTGCATGAATCAATCCTTAATTACATTCCAATGTTTTTGTCTCATGGCACATACCATTGACAATGTACCATGATCGCACCCATTCCTTCAAGGTTCTATAGAAGGCATGCACCCATAGGTTTCTTGGGGAATTCTCACCATAGATAGTCCACATTTATTCACATAAACACACATGCGCTATAGGTTCAAAATCACTAGAGTAAGTAGAGATGTCTAGGCCCTCATTGATTTTCCTAAATCTATTGTAGATGGATACTTTTACATATTTCCAAGCTGGTAAGTTAGGACTTTATGCTACCCACCAATGAGTGGTAATGTTCTTCAAAGTAAACACTAATATGCCTATTATATCTACCTCCTTTTGGATGCATGATTTGAGGTCACAGACATACTCTGCCATGATATTGCTTCCCTCATATCTTGTGAGAACCACAAGTTTATCTTTGCTCAAGAGAAACACTCTCTTTCCCTTATTCTTGGTGTAAGAGACCCATGTTTTCTAATTGCAATCAATTTAGACCTAGCTAGTCCTCATAGGTTTTGGTGTGCAATGAAATTACTTCAAGAATTAAGTATAATAGAAGAATTATATCCAAATATGACTAAAATATATCCAAATATATGATAATAGATAAGAAAATTTGAGGGGGCAACCTCCACAAGCTTCAATAAGATCAAAATTCACAATATGATGATAAATGATTACCCACTACCTCTTATATATAGTCTATCTAGGCCATGGTTACTCCATCGGCTGACCTAATAATCAAAAGAAAGTATAGATAAATGTAATATAACATCAAATAAGGATAAGTAAGCCACAAGTCATCTAATAATATTCTCATACATGTGATAGGTTAGGGGCGTAACATGCCCTTCCCCTTCAAACCAATGTTGTCCTCAACATTGAACAACTCTGGATGTTGTTTCAAAAAATCTTCACCTTCCCAAATTACATCTTCACTACTCTGGTTTTTCCAATTGATCAAATATTCCCTAATCTCTCTAGTTCTCAACCTCTTAGTACATTTTTAGAGGATTTTCTCTGGTTCCAAAATGACTCATCCTTCTTCATCTAGTTTTAGGAGCTCTGTTTGGGTGGAAAATTTCTATCCAATGACCTTCTTCAAACAAGAAACATGAAATATTGGGTGTATGTGAGATGAATCAGGTAATTCAAGCTTGTAAGCCACACTTCCAATTTTTTGTAGAACTTGATAAGGTCCATAATAATTAGGAGCAAGTTTATTGTCCTTTTTTTGTTGCTTCAAGGACATCTACTTGTAAGGCTATAAATGGACAAAAAACTAGTCACCCACCTCAAAATTTCACTCACTATAGTGTTGATCTACTTGTTGCTTCATCTTATTTTGTGCCAAGGCCAAATTCTCTTTCAAACTAGCCAAAACCTCCTGTTGATGTTGAATGTGCTCTTCCACATCTCAAACCTTGGGTGCACCTTTGATGAAGAAGTGATGGAAGGTGGATGGTAACCATATAGTGCTAGAAATGGAGACATTTTAGAAGAGATATGGAAAGATGTGTTATACCACCATTTTGCAAGTGGTAGCCATTTAACCCAATGTTCTTGTTTATCTGATACAAAACAATGGAGATACCCCTCTAAACATTTGTTAACCACTTCAGTTTGTCCATCAAATTGGGGGTGTTAAGATGAGCTATGGGCTAGCTGAGTACCCAAACAAGAAAATAGTTCAGTCCAAAATTACTAGTGAAAATAGGATCACTATCACTTACAATTATTTTTGGGGTTCCATGTAATTTGAGAACTGCTTCCATA
The DNA here is from genome assembly GCA_037957365.1 of Torreya grandis. Lineage (NCBI taxonomy): Eukaryota > Viridiplantae > Streptophyta > Pinopsida > Cupressales > Taxaceae > Torreya > Torreya grandis. The sequence goes on from JARHVA010001995.1 coordinate 25,834, forward strand.
AAAATAGCCACTACTGTACTTGCTAAAAATGGGTGTGAGAGAGCACAAAAATGGGCATATTTTGTAAACCTATCCATAATGACCAAAATAACATTCTTACCTTCAGAACAAGGCAACCCAGTGATGAAATCCATGGAAACCTCCTCCCACTTTTGACTAGAAATTGCTAACGGTTGTAACAGACCTGGGGTCTTAACTATTTCACCTTTATTCTATTGGCATATCAAGCATTATTCCATAAAATTTTGTACATCTCCTTTGAGTCCTTCCCAAAATAATTCTTTCTTAATTATATGATAAGTTTTCAAGAACCCTGAGTGTCCCCCAATTAGAGATGCATGTAACTCTACAAGAATCTTATGATTAAGCTCTGAATTTTTGCACAAGTATAACCTACCCTTATACCATAAGACATTACCTTTCCATTTAAATTTGTTAGAGGATAAATTACCTTGTTGGAGATTCTGAATCAGAACCTGTGTATCATTGTCTTGCTCCCATTCTAACCTAGCTTCATCCACCCAATCTGCCTGCAACATGGACATTGCACAAAGTAATGCTTTTGTGGATGCATCCCATCTAGATAGTGCATCTGCTACTACATTATCTTTACCCTTCTTGTAGATGATTTCAAAATCATAACCCAACATTTTGGTTACCCATTTTTGTTATTCCCCAGATGATAATATTTGCTCCAAAAAGTATTTGAGACTATCATGATCTATTTTCACCTTAAAGTGTCTACCCATCAGATAAGGCCTCCATTATTTAACTACATGAAGAATAACCATCATTTCTTTCTCATAGATAGGTTTTTGTAGATTCTTACCTTTGAATAGATGACTTTCAAATGCAATGGGTCTTCTTCCCTATATTAGTACTGCCCCCAATCTAGACCTAAAAGCATCACATTCAATAGTGAATGTCTGTGAGAAGTCTGGAGTAGCCAAAACTAGAGTGGTGCACATAGTTACTTTTAGTTTTTCAGATGCTTTGGTGGCATCATCATTCCAATAGAAATAATCCTTATTTAGCAATGCAGTGAGTGGAGCTACTATGTTACCATAACCTTTCACAAATCTTCTATAGTAACATGTTAGTCTAAGGAACCCTTGAAGGTTTTTTATAGTTTTTGGCATGGGCCATTCCATTATCACTTTGATCTTCTGGGGATCAACTTTGACACCTTCATGGGAAACAATGTGACCAATGTACTCTACCTCCTATACTCCAAAATCACATTTAGATGGCTTCGTATAAAGTTAGTGCTTCTCCAAAACTATCAACACCTATTTCACATGTTGTAGATGTGCCTCCCATGTCTAACTATAAATCAATATGTCATCAAAGAAAACTAGCAAAAACTTCCTTAAAAAAGGCCTAAAAATAGTGTTCATCAAGCTATAAAAAGTAGATGGTGCATTTTTAAGACCAAAGGGCATTACCAAAAACTCATAATGGCCCTCATGTGTTATAAAAGCAGTTTTATGAACATATTCATCCTTGATTCTAATTTGATGGTACCCCGAGTGAAGATCTAATTTTGTGAAATAATTAGCACCATGTAACTCATCAAGTAAATCATCAATTACTATAATAGGAAACTTATCTTTGATGGTGTACTTGTTGAGTTCCCTATAATTTGGGCACATCCTCCATGTGTCATCCTTCTTCTACACCATGACCACTGGTGATGAATCTGCACTTTGGCTATGCTTGATGATCCCTACCTCCAGCATCTCATGGACCATCTTTTCAATTTCACTCTTTTGTGAATATGGATATCTATATGGTCTGATATTTGGTGGTTGACTACCTGGAATTAGTTCAATGGCATGATCATATTCTCTTTTTGGTGGTAGTCCTTTTGGCATGGCCCCAAAAATAGATGAGTGGTCCTTAAGAATTATCTATAGATTAGGATGTGTAGATACCTAGGTGGGTTGAACTTCTATGGAGCATAATCATGTAATAATTCCCTTTGCCCCCTTTTTTAGCATCTTTGTCATCTAATGTGAACTAATCAATTATGGATATTTTGCATGTAATCCACATAGTTCAATTTTCTTACCTTCAAAATGAAAGTGCATGAATAGTTCTTGGAAGTTCATCTCAATGGTACCTATGGTTGTGAGCCATTAGACTCCCAAAACAATGTGTGTGTTACCCATGGAAATAGAAAACATAGGAGAGTCGAGATTGTACCCACCCATAGTAAGCTTAATACTATGGCATTTGCCTAAAAAATTAATTGTGCCACCATATGCAATCATGACCTAAAATTTTGGTGCTGGGTAGATGAAATAGTTCAATCGAGTGGCCAACTTATGGTTTATAAATTTATGTGTGCTCCCTGAATCAATCAACACTGCCACCTTCTTTTTCTTGAGGAAACCCACCACCTTAAGAGTTTGTGGAGAGCTAATACTTGTAAGTGCATGACAAGAGATTATAGGTTGGGAATCTTCAGGTACCTCCTCTATATCTTCATCATCATCATTGGAGGCATCATCTACTTCTTCATCTTCATTTGGTCCCTCAATGTAGAATAACTTCTTCTCAACACATCTATGTTCTTTAATCCACTTGCAATCACAATTGAAACATAATCTTTTTGCATGTTTCTCTTCAATTTGCTGAGGGGTCAATCTAGTAAGTGGAGGAAATGTTGGTGATGATATGCTATGATCTTTGAAGTGAGTGAATGGCTAGTTCTTGTTGGCTATGAATTTTTCCTCAGCTCTATGTGCCATGATAATAGAATCATAAATCTTATGTGGATTAAACATGCATACCTCATGTTGAATGTGGTCCTTGAGTCCACCCAAAAATAGGTCATTCAAGTTTGCTTCAAAAATTATCTCCACATGTAAGGACAGGTTCTAAAAATGATGAATATAATCCTTGACGAAGCCAGTTTGTCACAACTTTGCTAGTTGGCTGAAGTAATTCTCTGTCACACTATTGCCATAGTGTAATTGTAGCTCCTCTATAAAAATTGGCTAGGTGACATTGAGAGTCATCTTTTTCTTTTGAGGACATAACCATCAATACCAAATGAATTGATCAGGTTCAAGATACAAGGATGCCATGGTAACCTTCTATCCACCTAGAGTCTGTTGTAGGTCAAAAAAAATCTCCATTTGGTTGATCTAATTGAGTGTATCTTTCCCATCAAATTTACACATATCCACCTTTGGTAATAGGTTCCTTTATGGCCATGGAGTTTGATTTGAAGTAGATTGGTTAGGAGAACCACCCTGGTGGGTTTGTGCAATAGAGTTAGCTTGATGATTTTAATTATTAATGTTCAAAGCCATCATGATATCTCCCAAACTATCTTGTATGGATTGCATATTATATTGTATGTCTTGCACCTCACTCTGAATGCCTTGCACACTATAGTCAAGCTAGCTCACTTTGTGATCTATGTCAGAAAACCCTAGTACAAAGGGTCTAGTACATCCCCCTTCTGACTTCATCTCATCCTTTTTAGGAGTTTTTCCTAGAGTTTTAGCACCCTTTCCTTGGCCTCGAGTTTGTGGACCTGCCATAAAAGGGTTTTACGATGTCGACCCTTATTGGCACTTTTGACCCAAATTTGACCAAGTGATTTTGGAATTATGTCAACCTCAAATAAAAATATACAAAGAAAATACTATAGCCAAATTTTTATAATCTTTCCAAAAATGTAAATAACTTAGAAAAATTCTTTTAATTGTGCACTATAGAGCAATTTTATGAAAAATCATAAAATAGTGATAACTTTTGTAAATCATATCCACATTATCTAAAATTTTAATGGAAGATTAATTTTATTATTTCACATCTCTAGTAAACATTTTATAGATAAATTAGCAACCTTTTTTTATATATCTCAAAATTAAAAAATTTAGTGTTTCACCCACAAGATTGCCCAAATTGTAGCTCTGATACCACTTGTAATGAAATTACTTCAAGAATTAAGTATAATAGAATAATTATATCTAAATATGACTGAAATATATCCAAATATATGATAATATATAAGCCACTTTGAGGGGGCAACCTCCACAAGCTTCAATAAGAGCAAAATTCACAATATGATGATAAATGATTACCCACTACCTCCTATATATAGTCTATCTAGGCCATGGTTACTCCATAGGCCGACCTGCTAATCAAAATAAATCATAGATAAATGTAATATAACATCAAAAAAGGATAAGTAAGCCACAAGTCCGCTAATACTCTCATCATACATGTGATAGGTTAGGGGTGTAGCATGGTGACTTTGTGTGCACTAAACGACACCTCTAACCAGTGGTTTCATAAGCTTCTTTGACCCACTGGTCACAATTAACATTGGTGGTGTCCAAGGCTAATTTTCCATCTTACCAAGAAATAACTCCTTGGTCATTAGGTTTGAGAGTCTTGGTGGCTTGTGCTGTGATATTATATATATATGTTTTATCTCATCCTTAGGATCAACACTTTTTGCATAGGGGGTCCTTGGTCACTTGATAGGGGATCACTACCCTTTCCTTGCCATTTTAAAAAGTCATATAACACCTCTTAAAGTGTATATTTTAGTTAATCTCATGGCACCATGACTTTCCTAAGAGAACTTGATAATTATCATGTTTTACCAACTTGATTACATTGAAGTCAACACAGAACTCAACACCAATAATATCTATAATGACGCTTGTTAGAATTTTGATTGGTTGCCCTAGTTTTATTGGCCATGAAAATTACATGAGGGTAAGGCCTCATGGATAGCCTACTCATCTTTTCTAAAGTGTTCTTGGTAAAGATACTAACCTTGATGCATATGCCCACAAAGACCTCACATATAAACCATTCATCAGTGGTGGCATTCATAATGAGTTCTTGATCATACTCTACATTATTTATATTCCTTACTTATCATGCCAAATCCATGTGTGATGTAATGAATTCAAATGGATTTTACCCTACATGCTCTAAGAGAAAATTATTCAATAGGACAACATTCCTTTCATCTATAAGAGATGTAGGATCTTTGTTAGCTCTTGTATCTTAGCTTCTTAGATATTTTGCTTCTTAAAAGAGGTGATAGCCTACACTTTGAGGTCTTATGCCAACTGAGTATCTCCTTATAGGTTTTAAATGATGTTCATGGCATGCTATAAAACATATTTATATTGCATAGGGTATAGGTAAGGTGAAGATTTGGGTTTAGGCTGCATGATGTGCTTAGTGTAACTCTTCTCCTGATATTCTAGGCATAACTGATAGCTTAGTGGTGAATCCACTATGAGTAGTGGCCTATACTTTGACTATTTTTTTTCTAGTTAGGTTCACCTTAGGAGTCTACTTCTCCACTTTTGGTTCATGCCTAATCATTCCTACACCCTTGTCTATACTTGGCTTGACTTAGGTCAACTTATTATATAAATTAGGGCATTCCTCAACCTTATGGGTTCCTTGATAATACCCACTTGTTAGATGTGTAGGGCAGTCTCACTGATAGTGTTTTTAGAACCATACTTATAACTTGAATGGTGTGAGAACCTTACACCACTGTATCCTCCACCTTATCTTAGGGGACCTCATTACATCTTATAGCCTACATTATACTGGCTATATCCTTCATTGCCTTGATTAGCTTTCCCTCTAACTATTGTAGTGGCCTACCATGCACCTCTTTCCATAGTCTCACATATCTCATCAATCACTCAGTAATTAGATATGGTATGAGTATAGGAATCACATAATTGACTAAAAATGGTCGTGTTAACCTGACTAGCACATTGTAATAAAGGGTAGTTATGAACATCATGTACCTTGTGATAGACCTCATAGCCTAAAAGCAACATGCATATATTATTTTGAGGGTAGTTATTCCTATTATGGTCTTCCATTTCATAATCAGTGCACCATAACCCACTTCAAGTGTCTTGTGATGAATTGGTGGTAAGATTTTAGATTTAAATATCCATCGATGTAATATATGCCTCCATAAGTGGGTTGATCTTAGTGTCAACACTTTCAACTACCTCATCTCTAAGTGTGGCTTCAAGTACTTTGTGAGGGTATATGAATGTCTTCATGAAAATCACTCTTTTGAACATTACTATCAATCCTCCAATGAACCATTACATGTTTTGGGAGGGGTGGATGCCATAAATAAGCTTGGAATGAAGATTCTTGAACCTTTCATCATATAGGCACATTCTCTCTGAGAGTCCTTGGTTAATATCTTTGAGCACAGTGATGCTTTGTTGTTTAAACTTTGGTATATTGAATTCCTTTAGGAACGCTTCCTTCACGGTGTTATATCAACCATAACCGAGTTAGGGTCAAATTTCCTATACCAAGTATGGGTGAAATCAAGTAAAGTTATCATGAAATAGGTTTCCTTTCACTCTAATTGGGTGATACCCTAGGTATGTTATTATAGTTCACACTTTAGCACATGTTTTGTAGCATTTTCCATTTTTTAGTATTCTAGAAAGTGCATGGCCATCTCATAGTATATATGTTATGGGGGCATAACTAGCATCAAAGGAATTTATCCCCTTGACATCTATGTGAGTGGTGGACCTAAAATGCTTCCAAACACTGGGTGAGGCATTGGCCTCATTATTATTTTTGGAATTGAAGATGATGATGGCACTATACTACTTACTTGTAGGACTATGCCACTTCTTATGGGCTTTTACCTAGTCTATGTAGCTGAAATTAGATGATCTAGTATGATTGTGCTCACATTCTAGTTTTATGAGAAAGTACCCAATGGTTTAGAGGTACCCTTGATCAACTCCTCATAGTGAATAACTTATTCAATAACAAAATTATACTCCAAATATAAAAAATGTCCAAATTTTATGTTGACAATAGGGTCAATTATCACTCTTCTTTCATCATGTGGGGGATCTATTGCATGAGCTTGTACCAAAAGTTTAAAGGGGGTAGGTATTTCCTATGCATCTTTAGTTACCAAATTCTATAGGGGCCTAATACATTATAAAATTGTCAACTATTGAGCTAAATTTATGGCTTCATTGTTTCTCTCCTCCTCACACTACTATAATTCAAGAGATCCTTCCCCATGCCCTTCCTACTCACTATGGGTTCTCCTTACTCTTTTAGGTTCTAGATCTTCCTTCAACCTATACCTTATCTTGTTATAAGTCTATCTCCTAAGCTTTTAGGTGTCAATATGGTCATCCCCTTCCATTTAACTTCACTTACACATCTCCTTCTACCCCTTTGCATTGCTCATATGTGAAAGGACTTTAGCCTTCCATTCTAATAGCTTCAAAGCCATAATCCACCATTAAATTCTTGAGTTCTGTGCCAAAACCTTTCATGAACATGACTCTAGGTTTTCATAAAACATTTATACTCTAATTCCTCAAGGCAATATTATGTTATAATAACAAACTAAAGTATGTAACTATTCAATGCTCCTTGCCACTATTTGTTTACTGATCTAGGCATCTAGAGTCTCAAGCCTCTCTATGTATTTATTCATCCACTCAAGGCACTATCAATAGATTTTAATTTTATAGGTCATATAGGTAGTCAACTATTGGTACACATACTTAGGTAGTTCATAGAAGAAAACCTCATGTAGAGCATCATACAAGTTATTCTGAATCCACTTCCTCAGCTTTTGTCCTCTACAAGATGGATGATTCAGTGCAAATTTTTCTTCCAACTATTATAACTAGTGCTTGATGTTCTTGAGGGAGAGTTATAAAATTGTTTTATTACACCATTACATCAAAAAAATTCAACGCATATCCCAAAAATGGAAAAAAAATATTGTCTAAAAGGGGACTCAATTCATCATATATAGCGTCAAGTACTTATCTGATTATCCAAGTCACTTCTAAACTCATTACAACTAGGTGAAAACATGATATGTTATTGTAGTGCTCAACATTTATCACTCAACTATGATATAATTAATTCACATAAGGTGCAAGCCTTATGTACTCACCTAAAGCACAATAGAGAAAGAACTAGGGCCCACATTAGGCTAGTTGTGCCATGGTGAAAGTTTTCACTCTAGGACTTGGTTATTTAGAGAAGGCTTATGGTAGATTCATTAGCATAGCCTTTTTTGGGATAATCATGATGTTCTATAAGTGCAAGCCTATTTTTGGGAATTAGTTCTGGTCATAGGGGTATAATCCTATACTGGCTTGGTTTTATAGTCTTAACGGTGCTATAAACACCAAAAATTTGCACATAATGGTTCTAAATGTCACAACTTCCTTGAATCATCTTAGGACCCTCTTGGGCCCAACCTTGACCTTTTTGATCCCTAACTAAACCTAATACACCTAACCTAAGTTAGTTGACCTTCTAACTAGAACCCACCTTTTAACCAACCCTACCTTTTCCCCCTAACCGTCAATAGTTAGGGTGACTACTGATGGTCACCTTGACCATTGACGATCAGGTTCCACCATCTAAACCAACTTAACTCTACCTTTATTTTTTATAATTAGCTCATCTAAATCCATGTGTGAGTCATTGCATGCATGAATTATATTTATAAATACCAGTTTAAACTTCACTTGGATCTCTTATTTTTGCCTATAAGAAGAGAGGAGTACTAGGTAAAAAGGATAAAAAATCTAGGACTTCAAGAGATTTTGCATCTAGAGTTTCTTTGTAGGTCACTTCATCTAGTAACCTAGTGATCTACCCATCACATCAGAGAGCCAACTTACCACCAAACCTCAGTTGACATCCAAGGATTGTTACTCTACTATAATCATGATAGATTCTATTAATGAGTCAACTACATTAACCATTCATTTGACCAACCATTGATAAGCTAAGTATATATTTTAATCATTTAATTTCTTTTTTTATATTTGTAAAGTGCACCTAACCTATTTAACATTAGTATTGACTTATTTTTGCTATATTAGTTATTGTTAGCCTATTTCTTTATCAATCATTTCTTGTATTCATTTTAGTACCTTTTGATTATTAATGTAAGTACTCTATCTTATATTTTCTAAACTCAATTATTTAAAATGTGTGGATTGATAACCCTTGAGGAAGATCTTGCTTCTAGGATCTAGCTGATGCTAGGCAATCCACCTAGCTATCTATCTAACCAACCATTTACTTTAGTGTTGTCTTATTTTTAGGTCATCCTCCCAAGCCAAAGAGGAGTTCCTCACAATCATCTAATTCAATGTGCATGTAACCAAAAAGGTTTTTAAACCATAGCTTTATCTAGTTTCTTCTTCTTCTTCTTCTTTTCTCTAAATATAAGCTAAAATTCACTAAAACATTCTAACATGCCTGGTGTGACCCTTGAGTCTCTACTTGGGTTTCATTTATTTTCATATATATTATCTCTCTATTTTGTACTCATAAATGAAATTAAAATTTCTTTTGGGTTTAAAATCAACTACATACATTGGTTACTTGCATGTTTATCTCACATAGTTTAGATTAAAGCACAGTAATCCAATCATAGCATCACTTTGGTTACATACACTAAACCAAACCACCTACATAAACTAAACATAAAATAACTTGATATAAGGATCGAATAGGATTTCATCACCTAGCATTCACCTTACCCTTTCTTGGCAATCCTACTTGGAGCTCATTACCAAGGGGAGAACTAAATCATCTCTCTAGTTGAGTATAAACTCTTAAAATTAGTATATATTGGCTAAGCACCTAACACCCTTGCTATTTTAGTGCATAAAGTGAGGGGGTAGGCCCCAATACCAAGATACATATTGATTTCTAATATATATCCTTTTTAAGAACCTAAAAAACTTGGAACCATCCATATATTTCTTTTCTAGTACCTGTTCTATCAGCCCAACTTCAATCACACAATTTCTTGAGAGCTTAGGGCATAAGATAAAAGAGAGACTAAAAAAAATTAGGACTTAAAATAATTTCTAGTACATGATTTATTTCCTTGATTATTTCTTTTCTTCTCTTTGTTTGAGTAGTGAGATTGTTTGTGTATTATCTCCCCCTTATATTGGATGGTTCTAGCTCATCAATAGTGAAAGAATCTTGAATAATAAAACCCATCACCAAACCAATCAACCTCTTCTACCTCCTCATCCATGGAGTATGTTTATGAGCTAGAAAACTCTCTTTGTCTTTTGGGAATTCATTATTTCCCTTGAGAAGTTCCCCAAGGAGATATAAACTTTAGCACCTTCTTAGATGATAATATTGTGGCCCTTTAGCATTATCTTAACACCATATCTCACTGTACTCCTACTTCAATTCTACTTATGGACCCACCTTATGGCATGCCTTCCCACTTTATGGGAAACACTTCTATTTCCATAGTCACTACCCAACCATTGACTACCCAATCTTATTCATATACTAATAATCCCTTTGATACTATTGCAAAAAACCAACTTTCCCAACCTAAAAACACCCTTATACCTTCCACCCCTACCAAAAACTCCTCTACCTTAGGAGCAACATAGCCACCTCTAGCCCCCTATACTCCCTTCACCATGGGAGTACCTACCACTAGAATTTATAACCTTCCTTCAACTACCTCTAATCTTCTATCCACTAGCCCTCTCCAAAATATTGTGGTGTCTATACCTTCTACCTTACCACCAATCAATACAAAAGTCACCACCCTTCTTTTATTCACTAACCTAACCACCGCTCTTACCCAATAGGTGCCCATTGTACCAAACCTAGGTTACATCCCTAACCCATAAGGGTATGTACCTATACCCACTAACCAACCACCTGCATCTACCTACCCCTACATAACATCCACCCAACCACCTATATCCACATATCAATATGTGGTAGCTTCTCAACCTCTCACCAACTATTAATATATTACCCAGCCACAACAATAGTATGCACCTTACAAATTTTCAAGCACACAAACCCAAATAGATCTAATGAAAATTATCATGGATAAAATAACCAACTTAGAATCATCCATTTTAGGATCTCATAAAATCTTATCATCTGACTAGATATGCAATAAACCCATTCACCCATCTATCCCTATCAAAACATATCCTCCTTAGTGGGAGCTCCCCAAGTTCTTTAAGTTTCATAGTAAGGAGGATCCCCAATAACACCTTAGGGAATTTAGGCATGCATGTTATTTGATTATCTATGAGGATTCCCTCCTTTTTTTTACCTTCTACATGTCCTTGTCTGGTCCAACATTGGATTGGTATAGTACCATAACCAAACACTCTTTATTCTTCTTCACCCAGCTAGCCCAAAATTTCTTGGATCACTTTTCAATAAATATCTCTAAGAAGGTTTCCATAACTAACCTTTACTCTAACCATAAATCTGATGATGAATCTGTTATTGCCTACTGAAGGAACCTAATCAATCAATTTTCCTTCTTTCTACCCAACCTAAACTGATAGAACTTTTTGCTTGGGCATGTACTAAGCACATCTCCTCTACATTGCATGTGCAAAGATTCAGAACCTTTGATGAGGATTTTACCATGGCACATAATCTATAAAATAGATCCATCAATGAAGGAAAGCTAAAATTAAAAAATAAAAACTCTACCTATAAAACCAATGAGGCCTCTTCCTCTAAACCAAGCAACCAAACTAATATCAAGACCATAAACAAGGGAAATATGAATCTAGTTATCCTTAAAAACTCTCCCACACCATATCTCAATCAACCAAACTCCTCTAACTCCTCAAAACAAAACATGAGAAACCAAAACTAAAATAATTAGAATCAATTTACTCTACTTGGGGAATCCTATGCTTCCATCCTAGAGAAGTTACAGAAGGCTAATATCATACAACTTCTTCCTATTAAACCTCCTCAACAATTTGATTCTTCTCATCCTACACCTAGATGGTAAAATGAGAATGACCTATGTGATTTCCATGTAGTGGTGGGGCATGATGTTAGTAAGTGTAATACCTTCAAAAGCATTATCCATACCCTCATTGACAAGGGGGAGATTGTGTTAGATAACTCCAATACACCTCTAAACTAAGCCCTTGACATTTTGAAAAAACCTTTCCCTAGTCTTGCACCTACCAAAAATGATAACAACAAAGATGAGTGTTCTCATGATTCCCATACTATCAATATGGTTCTTGACACACTCATTTCTAAAGAACCTACCACCTAATCTACCTATTATTTACCCTCTCCACTTACTAAAGTAGTGGAGTTATCTTATCTTCCTTTAGAGACCCAAATCAAGGAAGAAACCCTTTCTCCTCCTCCACTTCTCAAATTAGTGGAGCCAACAACCCCTTATTTAATTGACATACCAGAGCAAACAACCATCACCACATTACCTTTTCCTTCAACTACTACGCAATTTACTTCCCCTTTGGAAAGTATTTCTAAGGAAGAAAAAACCACACCTACACCTCCCATAGAGGAACCACCTATCCAAACCTTACATCCTTTGATTGAGGAAAAGGATGAGGTCACTATCCCCCTTTCTCATCCTATAGGTGTACATTTTTAATCCATTATCTAGGAAATAATACCAGTCTACAAACCATTCTATATATTAGTTCAGAGGTTAGAATTTATCTCCAAACTTGCTGTGGATTGATCCACCTTTTGGAAACAATTGGGGTTCCATTATATCACCAAAAAATAACCTCCAACCACTTCATTAATGAACCAACCCACCACTTCTATTATCCAACCCCATACCTTATCAACCAAACTAATAAAAAATTATAACCACCCAAACATTTATCAACCATCCCATGCAACCAAATACCAAACCACCAAATCATCCTTTCCAATTAAAAGAACCAAACCAACAAAAAAACTTGGCATCTTCCTTACATAGAGCCTTAATCACCCCTTGTTAAAACTGGAGCTATCCTCACTAAACACAAAAGCACCAAACCAAATCAACCAAAGAAATAAAGCTAGTAAAAGGCCAAAGAGCTAAACATATACCTCCTTCAAAATTTCCTTCTATTTTGTGGCCTCATCCTTCTACTTTGATTAGGAAGCTAACTATCTCAACCAAAACCCAACCACCACTATTTGTTACACTAACACACTTGCTTTCTAACACACCCATCTTCACCAAACCCTTAATAATAAAAATACCTACCCTAAAACCTCATACCTTCAATTTATAAAATTCCACCTTACCAAAACCAAAACCATCAACTAATAACATCACCTTACCCAAGACTTCTACCACCAATCCTATTTCTAAAAAGACTTCCATCTCATCAACCAAACTAATAAAAACCTGTAAACCCTTCCACCTTTAGCTAAATATTACTTGAATATTTTACAAAGGTTACTGAAAGCTTCTTGCTTGACCTCACCCCCTATCAGGCCATTTTACCCTCTTGGTCTAAAACTAGTCTGGTATAATGATTGTTAAATGTGCTCCTATCATAAGACACTAAGGTATGACATGAATAATTGGAAAGTTCTCCAAACCATAATCTATTAGCTCTATGATGAGGATGATATATTAATAGATGAACCTCCCATAAGCCTATTACCAATCCAACAACCAAAAACTACTACCCAACATCTACCCACTCCCCCACTCTCACCTTAGAGTGATGAAGAACCTAACCAATCTCTTACCCCAATTCTTACCTCTAACCATATTATCCATGTGGTCACATGATCATATGCTCAATAAAAAGATAGGGGGAAGGCTAAAGTGTCCATCTGATGGACATACATAACTTCCACCTCCCAACCAATTCAAAGTCAAGCACCTTCACCTTCAACCAAACCCAAGGTATCTATTTTGGGTACTTCCCAATCCAATCCCTCCAAATCAATCAGGAGAGTGGTTCTCAAATAACATCACCAAAGCCCAATGAATATGACCCTATATGAGTTGATTTCTAATTCACCTCATCATCACCAAGTAATGATAGTGGCATTGAAATCAGTAGAGGTCTAAGCTAAAGACCCTCAACCTCTCATAGCCTCTATTGGTGCTCTCCAAATTTCCAATCTTGTCACCTTCAAGGATTTGGAAATACCTTCTATCCATTTAGATGGCCTAAATCCCCATCTTGTCATCATTACCTACATCAACCAAACCCACATCAAATGGGTGATGATTTATGAAGGATCCAATATTAACATCATCTCCTCCCATGCTTATGATCAACTCAAACTACCAAACAATGTCATGTCCAAAACCTTGGTCATCCTCTAATCCGTCAACAACACCATGGCCACTACTTTAAGAACTATTATCTTTCATATCCATTTAGGACCTCGCATGCTCCTAAAGATCTTCTATGTAGTGGAAGGTGAATGCTATATAATTCATTATTGGGATGACCTTAGATTCACTCCATGTGTTGTGTACCTTTTACCCTTCTTTGTTGCATCAAATTTGAGAATGAAGGCTAGGCTATCACTATACAATCTAACCCAAGTCCCTTTTTGTCATGCAACATGACTTATCAACCCAACAACATTCTCCTACCTCCATCTAGCACTCCCTCATCAGCCAAAGACAAGCCCTCAACCATGAAGGATGAACTCATATCTTCTTCTACCAATGAGGCATCTACTCGTTTATCCATCCCTTTAGATCAAATCTCCAACATAGATCACTTGGAATCCACATTCCAATGCCTTTCACTAGGGGAATATTACCTCCTCACCCTTGAAACATTCCTTACTCCCTAAAATTATGGGAAAATTGATGACCAACCTAGGTATGACCCCAATATCAAAGCCATTATTCCATTTAGACCTTCACACTATCAAACCCATTTCATATATGAGGGAATTGAAAAACTAATTGATGCTTCTACCACCTCCTCTTCACCTCAACCATTCACCTCTAGCTTCTCCTATTTGGACAACCCAAGATTTACTAAGACATACCTCCACAAGTGTTCTTGGAAGGGACTTATTTTTAGATGATATGAGCATGGACCACATGAGTTGATTTTAATTGAAACCAAAAATCATCATGAGAAACATGTACTTAGTTTCATTCTACCCAACAAGAGGAAAACCAAACCACCTACCACCACCATTATTGAGGAAGACATCCCTTCCTCACCAACATCTTCTCCAATTGAGTGTGAGGAAGATGACATCATCCCCCCTAAAAAATTTTCATCAACATGATCAGCCTCAAACACATAACTTATCAAAATTAAGGGGCAACTATAACCATCCTTATGACCCATCTTGAGATGATAGGAGATGACTCTCCTACCATTAACATTGTTTAGTGTTAGGATTATGATTCCATTCTCACCTACCTTAGTTCCATAGATTATTCCATACATAAATACCTTCCTCTCAAAGATTTGACCATGTTGAATGAATCCACCATGGATATCAACTTAGGCACTCTGAACAACCCTCACATTATCAAAATTGGCCAATCACTAAATTCCAAGGAACTTCGAGACTTTCCCTCTTCCTCCAAGACTACAACATAGCATTTTCTTGGTCTTAAAGTGACATGCCTATAATTGAACCCACCATTGCCACCTATAACATAGTCACCAACCATGATGCCAAGCCCATCAAGCAAAAACTTCAATGAATTCACCCTTATATATCCCTTCTCATCAAAGAAGACCTCTAATGTCTCCTATATGTCAATTTCATTCAACCCATTAACTATCCCCAATGGGTATTGAATGTCATGCATATAGCCAAAGCCATAGGGAGACTACACATTTATGTGGAATTTCATGACCTCAACCTTGCTTGTCCCAAAGATGACTTTCCTTTACCAAGCATCGACTAACATGTTGATCTTATAGCTAGACATGAGATGTTTTCTCTCATGGATGGATTCTCAGGTTACAATCAAATCTTAATTACCTCTAAAGATTAGTACAAAACCACCTTTATCACCCCATGATGAACCTTATACTATAGGGTTATTCCTTTTGGACTAAAAAATGCTGGTGCAACATACCAACATGTTATGACCTACATCTTCCATGACCTTATCCATAAGATTGTTGAAGACTATGCGGATGACCTTCTTAAGAAATACAAATATCGTAAGGATAATTTAGCCATTCTCAAGATTATCTTTGAGTGCCTCATCCATTACCATGTCTACCTTAACCCTAAAAAGTGCATTTTTAAGGTCTTGTTAGGAAATATTCTTGGCTTTATTATCTCCCTTTAGGGAATAGAAGTTGATCCTACCAAAATCAAAGTAATCCTTGATATGCTTCCTCTAATCAACCTCAAGCAACTCCATATTTTAAAAGGGAATATCCAATCCAATCATCACTTTATCTCTTAGCTCTTGGATTGATGCCAAACCTTCCATCACCGCATGAAGAAGGATGTCTCTTTTGTTGGGGATCAACCAACAATAAGATTACAATATGAAAGCAATAAACACGAAATTAAATTAGATAGATAAGTAACTAGAATCAAAATTAGCAAGAAATAAGAGATACAAGAAACCACCCTAAAAACTTGTATTAAACTCTTTACAGAAAGAATTACAATTAAAGAAACTTATTTTCTTCCACACCTCTCTCAGATGTATAGATCTCTTCTTAGATCTCTTTCCCTCAAGAGTTCTATCTCTCAATTACAATCAATTCCAACAACCTGGAATGATTCGCATATATAAATATTGTATAGTCTAATTCTGCTATGAAGATTTAATCCTATATATAAAATAAGAAAACATGAGCATGCATTTACAACCAATAGATGCACCTCCTAAACAAGGGCTCTAATCAATTCTACTCAAATTAGAAATGCGAACTTACAACCAACAATTCTCCTTAACATGCAAACATTTTGTTCTCACATGAAAGTAGCTCTCAGACACACACAGGTGACTGACGTCAGTCCCTGTATGCCTACCTGTGACTAACGTCGGCTGACCTGCTACCGACATCAGCAACTTCTGGTCTATGCCAGACCATCGACGGTGACTATGGATTTCCAGCAAGTTCTACATTTGCTCATGGGTGAAGCTTTTAGCTCCATACCCTAACAATCTCCTACTTGGAGATAAATAGCTACACCAGTACCTGTACAGCAACATCTTCTAGCTCCTCCATCTTCAACTCAATTATGAAGACCAACAAAAGTTGAATGAAGATTCAAATTCTCATTTATAACTGGCTTGGTTAACATATCTGCAGGATTCTTATCTATATGGATCTTCTCCAGCTTCAACTCACCATCCTCCAATACCTATCTAATGAAGTGGTACCTAAGCTGTATATGCTTTGTTCTTGAATGAAAGGCTGAATTCTTAGCCAAATAAATTACACTCTGACTATCACTGTATAGTCTACAACTCTCTCACTCCTTTCCAAGATCTTCCATGAACCGTGTCATCCATATCATCTCTTTGCTAGCCTCTGTGACTACAATATATTTTGCTTCTGTAGTTGACAAGGCAACAACCTTCTATAACTTTGATATCCAGCTAACCACCGTTCCACCTACAGTGAAAACATATCCTATGGTGCTCCTTCTGCCATATAAATCACCTACCATATCTGAATCTACATAACCATGTAGAGAAGTATTTGAAACACCATAGCACAAATGCCTACTACTGGTTCCTTTTAGATATCTAAGGATCCACTAAATTGCTTTCCAGTGTTCCTTTCCTAGATTGGCCATATACTTACTTACAACTCCCACTGCTTGGGAAATATTAGGCCTAGTACAAACCATTGCATACATTAAACTTCCTACTACAAAATCATATGGAACTTTTCTCATGTACTCTACCTCATCATGTGAATTAGGACATTGTTCTTTACTCAACTTGAAATGTCTAGCCATAGGTGTGCTTACCAGTTTTGCATCCAGCATATTGAACCATTTCAACACCTTGTCCACATGATCCTCTTGAGACAAAATCAACCTGTGATATTTCCTATCTCTCTTTATGCTCATGCCAAGGATTTTCTTTGCTGCTCCCAAATCCTTCATGGCAAATGTGTGAGCTAATTTCACCTTTAGCTCAGAGATATCCTGCATGTGTGATCTTGTAACTGGCATATCATCTACATACAATAATAGAATTATATATCTACCATTATCCAATCTCTTAAAATACACACAATGGTCAGATTGACATCTACTGTAGCCATGCTCAGTCATAAACTTGTCAAATCTCAGATACCATTGTCTTGGAGCTTGCTTGAGGCCATACAAGCTTTTCTTCAATCTGCACACTAGCTTCTACTTACCTTTGACTTTAAATCCTTCTGACTGATCCATATATATTTCTTCATCCAAATCTCCATGAAGAAACACTGTATTAACATCAAGCTACTCAAGATGCAAATCCTCAATAGCAACTAAAGATAGTATAGTCTGTATAGAAGTCATTTTAACAATAGGAGAAAAAATCTCACCAAAGTCAATGCCTAGTTTCTGTGCAAATCCTTTCACTACCAATTTGGCCTTATATCTCATCTTTCCATTCTCACCTTCTTTCAATCTATAAATCCATCTGTTCTTCAGTGTCTTCCTTCCTGCTGGCAACTCAACCAAATCCCATGTTTGGTTCTCTCTCAAGGAATCAATTTCCTCATTCATGCCTAGCTCCCACTAAACTTTGGATTCCACCTGTATTGCTTCATCAAAACTCTCTAGTTCTCCACCATCAGTTAGTAATAAATAGAATAATGAAGGGGAATATTGAATTGGAGGTTTACTTACTCTTTCTGACCTCCTGATGGGTAACTAAGATTCATCCACAACACGTTGTCCACCTAAATTCTCTAACAATGACCAACCTCAGTCACTTCTAGGCCTGTTACTGGCTGACGTCGGTTCTGCTTGACCAACATCGATTTCTGCCTGGCTGACATTAGTCACTGTCTGACCGACATCAATTTTTGTACGGCTAACATTGGTTCCTACTTGACCAACGCCGGTCCCTATGTTTTCCTTTCTATGATTTTCTTTCCTGCAATCTCTTTTTGGACCTTCTCCTTGTCCAATTCTCCATTACTCTGCTCAGGTTGATTTAGCTTCTTAAGTTGATCACTATACATCACTTTTTCATTGAAAACAACATCACGGCTCCTAATTATTTTGTTAGTTTCTAGATTCCAAAACTTGAATCCAAAATCATTAGAGCCATAGCCTATAAATGTGCACCTCATAGACTTAGCATCCAGCTTCTTTCTATTTTCCTTATCAATGTGCACAAAGGCTTCACAACCAAAAACTTTGAAAAATCATAGATCTACCTTTTTACCTGTCCATGCCTCTTCTGGAATTCCACCATCTAGAGCTATAGAGGGTCCTCTATTAATCAGGTACACTACAGTGTCCACGGCTTCTGCCCAAAACTCTAAGGGCAATCCAGCATGTAATCTCATACACCTTACATGCTCCATGATTATTCTGTTCATACTTTTAGCAACTCCATTTTGCTGAGGTGTTCTTGGAACAATCCTTTGCTTGTGGATCCCATGCATATAACAATACCAATTGAACTTGTGGCTGCAGAACTCACCACCATTGTCAGATCTCAGGCACTTCAATCTCTTACCTGTTTCATTCTCAACCATAGCTTTCCAAATCTTAAACATGTCAAAAACATCAGATTTCTTCTTAATACAATAGACCCATACCTTTCTTGTAGCATCATCTATGAAGGAAACATAGTACTGTGATCCTCCAATAGAAGCAACTTGAGCTGGTCCCCACACATCTGTGTGAACAAGCTATAATTTGTGCTTCTTCTTTGTTGACCCAGTCTTGAGAAAACTCACTCTCTTCTATTTTCCAAAAATACAGTCTTCACAGAAATCTAGATCTATGCTTTTCAAATCTGGAAACATACCTTTTGACTTAAGAATTGTCATTCCCTTCTCACTCATGTGGCCAAGCCTTTGATGCCACAATTTTGCATCTACATCTAAAGTAGATAATACAGAAGGAGAATTTTCAGTAATACAATTACATAAATAGAGAGTACCTACTCTCTTACCTCTAGCCATTACAAGTGCACCCTTGGAAACCTTCTAAGCTTCTGTTGTGAGAGTTATTGTACAACCCTCATCCCTTAACTTTCCTATAGAAGTCAAATTTATCTTCAAGCTGGGAACATGCATGACATCTCTCAACACCCATGTGTTTCCATTCTACATTTTCAATTACACTTTTCCTTTGCCAATAATTTTACAAGGCTCATCATCCCCTAGATAAACTATTCCAAAATCTCCATGGACATAGTCACTGAAATATTCTCTATTGGGAGTTGTATGGAAAGATGCACCAAAATCTAAAACCCAAGATTCTATATTATTATGAAAAGAGAATATAAGAGCATCTTGTGTAACAATACCTGCCACCTTTGCTTCTTCTTTATCATCATGCTGTCTATCCTCTTTAGGCTTTGACCAACAATCTTTGCTTATGTGCCCTATCTTTCCACAATTCCAGCATTGTGGCTTCCTGCCATTTCTAGATTTGGATCTTCCTCTCATCTTTGACTTAGATCTTGATCTCCCTTTCTTGCCCTTCTCTTTCTACCTTCCCCTGCTATCAAAACTTAAAGCGTTCCCTGATGTCTCTTCTGTGCTTTTCTTGCAAATTTCTTCATTCAAGATTACACTAACAACATCATCTACTTTTAAAATATTTGAAGCAGATGCAGTATTACTAACTGCCATTACCAAGTTATGCCAGCTTTTTGGTAAAGAGCATAAGATTAATAGAGGTTTAATTTCATCATCAAACACTATTTTGATTGAATTTAATTGATTCACAATTCCATGGAAATCATTTAGATGATTAGATACAGATCCACCTTCTTGCATTTGCAAATTAAATAACTTCTTCATAAGATATACCTTATTTGAAGCTGAGGGTTTTTCATATAAATTTGCTAAAGTAGTCATTAACTCTACCATAGACTTTGCCTGTGATAAATTAGATATCACAGTAGATGCTAGACTCAATCTTATTAATCCAAGAGCCTTTCTATTAAGAACTTCCCATTCTTCATCATCCATGTCTTTGGGCTGCTTTACAGTCCCTACTAACAGTAAGTATAAATCTTTTTGATACAGATAATCTTCTATATACATTCTCCATAATTGATAGTTCTTGCCATTAAACTTCTCCATTCTTAATTTACTTTCTTCTACCAGTGCTTCTCCCACTCAAATAGAAACCTCTGTGAGTAACCTATAATCAATACACACTACACAGATCTGAACCACCTGTTAGTGAACCAAAGCTCTGATATCACTTATTGGGGATCAACCAACAATATGAGTACAATATGAAAGCAATAAACACCGAATTAAATTAGATAGATAAGTAACTAGAATCAAAATTAGCAAGAAATAAGAGATACAAGAAACCACCCTGAAAACTTGTATTAAACTCTTTACAGAAGGAATTACAATTGAAGAAACTTATTTTATTCCACACCTCTCTCAGATGTATAGATCTCTTCTTAGATCTCTTTCCCTCAAGAGTTCTATCTCTCAATTACAATCAATTCCAACAACCTAGAATGATTCACATATACAAATATTGTACAGTCTAATTCTGCTATGAAGATTTAATCCTATATATAAAATAAGTAAACATGAGCATGCATTTACAACTAATAGATGCACCTCCTAAACAAGGGCTCTAATCAGTTCTACTCAAATTAGAAATGTGGACTTACAACCAACAGTTTTCCTTAACATGCAAACATTTGATTCTCACGTGAAAGTAGCTCTTAGACACACACAGGTGACTGACGCCAGTCCCTGTATGCCTGCCTGTGACTGACATCGGCCAACCTGCTACTGACACTAGCAGCTTTTGGTCTATGCCAGACTGTCGATGATGACTGTGGGTTTCCAGCAAGTTCTGCATTTGCTCATGGGTGAAGCTTTTAGCTCCATACCCTAACATCTTTCAAGTAGAAAGATGACTATCAAAAGGCCTTTGATTCACTCAAAAGGTACCTTTTATCTCCACTTGTCCTCACCCCTCCCAAGGATGATCAACCTTTTTACCTTTATAACTCTACCATTAACCACTCCCTAGGGGAAACATGTGCTCATTGGGATAAACAACACAAAGAGAAAGACATATACTACATCAACAAATCGAATGCTTATAGATTATAAAACTTGGTACACCTATACCAAGAAACTTTGCCTAGCTTTATTTTTCATGGCCACCAAACTCCACCACTACCTTCTCAACCATAGGACCTATGTCATAACAAAGACTGACCCATTCAAGTATATGCATTCCAATCCATATTAAACCCAATGTATGGCCAAGTGGATCATGATTTTAGTGGAGTTTAACCTTGATTTCCTTTAACAAAAGTAAATTAAATGGAAATGCATTGCCAAATGATTGGCTAAAATACTATTAGTAGACAAGCAACCTCCTCCTCTTGAGTTCCCTAATGAGTCCATCATGATCCTATCTTAGGCAGACTTCACCTATCAAGTCACCATGTTATTTTATGGATCAAAGTGTCAATATGGTGGGAGAGATGAAACCATCCTTATTACCCTTCATGGTGAACCCCTTCCTTTATCTTTCAAGCTTGAATTTGAATGTACCAATAATATGGTTGATTATGAAGCCATATTCATAGGACTTCAAACTACATTAGCCTTGGGAGTCAAAATAATCAATATCTTTGGTGACTCCTAACTTGTAGTCAATCAAATTAATGGCTCTTACCAATGTAAGAATGATGTTTTAGAATGGTAAAAATAATTAGTTGACAAACTCTTAACATCATTTAATCACTACCATATCCAATCAACCTCATGATATACCAATAAGTTTGCTAACACCATGGCTTCCCTCTCTTCTTAGATCCTATATACACCCTCTAACACTAAGTTATCTATTATTATCCATATACTTACCTAGCCTTCTTATGTCATGCTAGACTTTCCTACCATCTTTAATGTGGAGGAAACCTGACCTAACCTTTGGTATCAGTAGACCTTCAACTATCTCAACCTTGAAATCATTCCTTTTAGTCTTTCTCAAAATTCTCAAAGATCATTTATCTAGAGTACCTCATGTTATACCATTATAGGTGGAATTCTATATAAACACAACTTTGATGGTCTCCTCTTCTGTTACCTATGTAATCATGAAGTCTTTCATGCTATCAAGGAAATGCTTGATGGAATTTGTGAGGGACACTTTAGTGGCCTTAGTATAGCCAAAAACATCTTTCAATTTGGATATTATTAGCCTACCCTCAACCAATACTATTGTGATTATGTGAAAAAGTGTGTTAAGTGTCAACAACATGCTAATTTACATCACATACCTAGACATAGTCTTCGCATCTCCATTGATTTTTGGCCCTTCTCACAATGGGGTCTAGACCTCATTGGTGAAATTAACCCCCATTATTTGTATAAAAACCTTCCTATCATCACTGTGATTTATTATTTTACCAAATAGGTAGAGGCTATTCCTTTAGTCTTAAATAAAGTGAAAAATATTGTCGACTTTATCAACCATCACATCATCTATTATTTCAGTGTTTCTTACAAAATCATCACTGACAATGGTAAAGATTTTAAAAACAAGCAAGTCTAAGGTATTTGTGATGCATTCAGTATCAAGTTAATTTTATCATTGCCCTATCACGCTCAAGTGAATGGATAAGCAAAATCCTCTAACAAAAATCTTAATAACTTGCTTAATAAAATGGTTAAAATATCTATTCAAGATTGGCATTTTCACATCCCCTTCACCTTATGGTTTTATCATAATAGTATTCTAACCCCTATGGGTGCTACCCCATTCTCTCTTATGTTCAAAGTAGAGGTTGTCTTACCTATAGAATTCCAAATCCCATCTCTTTGAATATCTTTGTAGGATCTCCTTTTTGAAGATAATTATTGTCAGCACCATTTGACCTAGCTTGAGCTACTTGATGAAATTTTCTTAGCCACCCTTACCCATCTTCATTTCTGTTAAGAGTGCATCAAATGTGCCTATAAAAAACACCATAGAGTGTGATAATTCAACATCAAAGACCTCGTCCTAAAGGAAAATCAACATATCACTAATATGGAGAAAAAAAGTGAGGAAAGTTTGATTTCAATTAGATTTGACCTTATATCATAACCCAAAAGTATGGATCTAGTTTTTATTGGTTATCCTCTCTTGAGGGAAACCTAGAACCTAAGCCCCTTAATGCTTCACATTTGCATCCTTTCTTTTGTTAAGAAGGATCAAGATCATGTTTTGTTTAAATTAAGCTTATCCCTTGCTTTCAAACCACATTTCATCTCCTTATTTAAGGGGAAACTAATTAAAACTGAATCATGTGATTATCCATCACAATCATATCCTAATCTTGAATGATGGGTACCACATCTCTACCCATGGCATTATTCTCATGGTACTTTTCTCCCTTTTTATAGGAAGGATTCCCATGATCATTGTCACTTAAACCTATTTACACCTAATCAACCTTATTATTATTTTAGTTTTCCCCTCATAAATGTGAACCCTTAAGCCTGTATAAGCAAGTATATGCCAAGAAAAATCAAACAAAGTAAAAAACAAAATCTAAACCAATATCAATCATGGGTCATTCTTAGCATTCATAGACTACTTCCTTGAAGGATATCTATAAAAAACTTATTCAAAATTTCTCAAAGTAAGGTGGATTACTCCCTTGAAGGACATCTATCAAAATCATTAAACAAATCATATGAACTTAGACCACTCCATCAAAGGATGGCTATGTAAGGCATTTATCAAAACAAGCAATTTTTTGGAAGCTTCCCACATCAATCAACTTCCCCAACCCCAAGAAATAATTAAAAAAAGAAAAAGACCCATTATCAACTAATAGCAAAATCAAAATAATTTTGAAAACCACAATCAGCTCTCATAAGCAAAATAATTTTGAAAGCCTTAATTAGCTTTCATAAGTAGACTTCTTTCATTGATTAGTCTACACTTTGTATGACTTAGACTTGTTTATATTGACTCTTTGGTAGCCTCTAGAAGAGACATGCTAGCATCAAAAGAAGGTTCCATTTTCATCCATATCCCCTTTATACACTATAAGTAAGGGATTTTTAGCTCACTTGACATTATGTGATCAAGACAACTTTTTAACCAACTAATGAATGCTAATACAAAGCATTCAAAGGGATTATGTTCATTAAGCCAATCCAAATTTAGTTTTATTTTAGTCTTTATCAAAGAAGAAACATCATGCCCTCTTCTTATCCTCTCATAACTGGTTGATATATCCACTAAGATGTTTGTCTCTTTGTTATATTTTTTTCTCACATCTAGTGTTGTTATTCAACTTACCTTATGTTTTTTAGCTTAAGAAAAAATAACCATAATCATAACCATATCATATCAACCTATATCATAAGCAAAAATATGCATCATTAGCATATCCATCATCATGACAAAGTCAAACATCCATGAACAATAAAACAATCAACCATTTTCACCACATATCTAAATCCAAATAAGGAAGCTTATATTTATTCAATTTTAGCATAAGCATCATCATCATCATCATCATTATCATCATCATCATCATCATCATAAATAAAATCCATTACATGCCTAGCTAAGTGAGTCTACATCACTATCCAATATCCATATCATAAGCATAATTAATATAAAATCATCAATGATCAATAATAAACATCAAATCATACCATAAACCATGAGAAATAAGAAAGGATAATATATATAAATCATGAGTCTAACATCATAATGTATAAAATACTATACATGTCTCTCTCTTTCAAAATGTGAATCTCACCACATCAGATCATAGGCTAGTATTAAAATTACATACAACAAAATATAATATCTTTAGGAGCACCAGTATCTCCAAGAGCACTATTACTTCCTTGTGCCTATCCTCTTGAGGTCCCTATCAATCCACCTATAGAAGCAACCCACTGACCTGGTGTCACCACACTAGCACTACTTGCCAAACTAGCTTTGTACTCTCCCCACTAGGGCTCATCCATATAGTTCCTTAGGACTATAGCCTCATAGTATCATAACTCCTCCACTATGGCTAGGTATTGTGTCATGGGGATGGTGCTCAGTGGTCTTGTACGTGCTATGGCTCCTCCTCTTCTCTATCTCAAGGAGTATTTCTCTTAGGTAACCAAGGCTAGTGAAGTTATAGCTTGGTCCCTCTCACCTATAATTATAGCCACCTGACCCTATAAATCCACCAAATGACCCTATAATGCTATAACCTATGCCCGTGTAGTGGCTAGAAATGATCCTATGTATGCATCTAGGGTACCCCCATGAACCTATGCCCACTGACCTTTACCAACTAGGTCAACATCCATAGGCTACCTACCACCATCATCCCCATCAAAGTCTACCACCACATAAAGGGCCTGGTACCATGTAGGGTAACCATATAGAAAACTTGGATCATCTATCATTGGTCATGTTGGCAACTCCTCATGATCTAGCAAGGTCTATACTAAATGTGGATTAGGTAGTAGTATCTATGTATCCTCCTACCTATACCTATGGAATGGTCCCAAGATACCCTGAACTAGGCCAAACTATCTATACACCTTATCAAATGGGATGAGCTCTACCTCCCCATCCCTCCTACCGAAGACCCACCTATAACTCTATAAGGATAAATTTACTTCCTGCATCTAGCCCACTTTGAAAACCTAACATATAACCTCTAGTAACATTACCAATGAGTAAGGAGGCTAATGCACCTCTAAATCAATATACATCATGAGATAATCCTCCTACACTTGAAGTGATAAGTTCATCTCTCCACTAGATGAAACCACTCATCTATTTGAGCATATCACACCCATGGTATCTCTATTGGTCTTAACACTTATATGTGCTCATAAGCCTAGTGTGTAAGACAAAATTGATGCTAATGTCATACCTCCTATGATTTTAGAATCCCCATAACTCCTTATATATATGAACAAGTATCACATGTACCCATATAAATACTATGCATCCTAGTAGCATCTCAACCAACACCCCTAGTAGTAGATAGTGAAACCTCTTACTACTCAAATTTGGAAGGGCAAAGCATGACACTACCATCTATATACACATGATATTTTCAAGATTTTTATCAATTCTTAATGCTTTACATCTTAAAAAAACCCATCAACACTCAATCTCTATAAGTGTATGCCCTAAAGGGTACACTAGGAAAGATATGGGCAAACATTTGGTCCTTTGTGAGATTGTTGTTCCTTTTTATGAAATTATTACCAATCCAACCAGATCCCAAAACCATTCCCTAAGATATTTTTTTTCCCTTGAGTATTATTCCAATATTTTCCTCTTTCCATCCCTCCTTTATTACCTTAAACTCCTTTTTGAGTATTAGTTGTACTAGGTTGACTAGGTTGACCTCGTATAGTTTATGGGTATTCTTTACTTTCTTAGCTTGTTACCCTTTTGGTCGACCCAACTCAGACCTAGTAAATTGTCCATGAAAACACACTAGGTTGACTAGGTTGACCTTGTAAAACCAACATTCTTGGAAGGATTTATTATAAGTTCCACCTATATATATATAACATCATTTTGGTCATTATCCACATGTTCAATCAAGATTTATTATTTGCTTGTGCTTCTTCACAATCTACTCTTTCACCATTCTACTTGATGAGACTTAGCATAGGTTTATTATTTTGGAGAATATAGTCTTGTGTCATGTTCCCTTTTTCATGGACATTGACAGACTTGATGATTAGCCTATTATGCGACCTTCGTAGGCTGATAAGATGGATAGAGGGTCATGATGGAGATTGGCTTGGCTTAGATTAGCAGAATTTGTTTTATTTGGCATTCATTTGGGCTTTTTTGGGCATGTTTATCTAAACTCCTACTTTTTAGGGATATTTGACATGTAGCAGAGTGCTTTTATTTTGGTATGGTCATGTGCAGAATCACTCCCTAGTTCACTAGCTTCGAACGGTTTGAGGATCTGACATGTATTGAGGGAGATATTAATATTTGATTGATTTAATCAAATATTAATTATTTAGCCTATTTTTAATTATGAAACCCTAATTATAATTTAATAAACCCTAATTAGGGTAAGCACATCTTTTGAGGGTATAAGGGTTTCTCATGGAGGCCATTATTGATTATGCATTGATTATTGATTTTGATATTGAAGAATTCTTCTGTGAAGACTGAGCCAAGGGTTCCAGGATTCCATTTGCATTGGAGAACGTCAACTCTTCAGTGTGTGTGATTTAGAGGCTATGAGATATCAGTTGATTTATTGCCAAATTGAGAGATAGCTTCATACAGAAGTTATCACAGAGATTTACAGGTTTGAGAGATAACTTCACACAGAAGTTATCACAGTATTGCAGATGATTTGAGAGATAACTTCACATATAAGTTATCATAGTGTTTCAGGTATTTATTTCATTAGGTTTTACTTTCAATAATTATCTAGATTAAGATTTGATGTATTAGGGCCATATTCCTTGAGATCTGGTATCCTGCATAGAGGCCGTAGCATATTATCTTACTTCTATACGAAATCCATACCGATCCATGCAAGTTCGTACCATT
Source organism: Torreya grandis (assembly GCA_037957365.1). Classification (NCBI taxonomy): domain Eukaryota; kingdom Viridiplantae; phylum Streptophyta; class Pinopsida; order Cupressales; family Taxaceae; genus Torreya; species Torreya grandis. The sequence goes on from JARHVA010001995.1 coordinate 54,367, forward strand.
CTGCATTAGGTCATACAAAGACGCAGGCAACTCAGAGACCGACATCAGCATCCCAGTGACCGACATCGACTGACTGAAGATCGACATTGGCAAAGAAGTCGACCGACAGTGACCGACATCGGTAGTATATCGACTAATGACGGTGACTGTGTGTCGACATAGAAACTAGAGACATCTAGATTCAGGGTGTTTCCAAATTTGCAAAAGATCAGGGTGTTAAGATAGTATTTGTAATATTCTTTGATATGCATGATAGAGGACTTATTTGTAATCAACTGGACGAATAATATGATTAGTGATTTGGCAGTTAAGAGATTTACTGTGATTTTCTTATTTATTTGAATTTATTCTACAAAATTGTATCTTTATTCAGAGCTTTAGTGTTTCTATATTCCCTATTAGAAGGGGATATTACAGTGGTATCAGAGCTTTGATGGAAAAAGAAGCCCCTAAAAAAGGGACATTATAGTGGTATCAAAGCTTTATGTGTTTCTATATTCCCTGTTAGAAGGGGATATTATAGTGGTATTAGAGCTTTTGATGAGAAAAGGAGCCCCTAAGAAAGGGACATTACAGTGGTATCAGAGCCAATGTTCTGCCATTGGGTAGATTAAATCAACGAAGTATCCATGATGTCTTCAAGTACTCAAAAACAGTGGGACAATGATATGAAGAAGCTGAAACAAAGTTTGAACCAGTTGGATGAAACCCAGAGGAGGATGAATGAAATTCTTTCATACCCTACATTCAAAGACAAATCCACATGGTATATGACAATGAATGATGAGTGGGAGTTATTATCACCTGAGGCTCGAAAGAGGGTGTCTTTTGATCACTTTGTTAAGCTGAGGAGGGAGCACTATAGATCAGTTAGATAAGATAGCAGCATGTCCAATGATTCTTATGAGATAGGAGATAATAGGTGTGCTACTGTTAATAAGAGAAAGCTTTGCTTATACTATAAAGATCCATATGATGCCAATCACAATTGTCATTTGAGGCCTAAGGGCAAGGCATATCATGTAATATGGGATTATTATGAGGATTCAAAATCAAAAGATTTCGAACAGCATGATAGTTTCGAGGAGTCAGAGGCAAAGGCTTCAGAGCCTAAGGTAGAGGCAATGAAGGTGGCTCACCAGGATTCTGAGAGACATGTGGATGAGCTTAGTCATGAGGATTTAGACTCTTAGCTAGTTGCAGAGGATGAGAGAGCTATAGATTGTGATGATGAGGTAGTTTCAGCAGTAGCTTCTTCAGAGTTAGATGAGGATGAGTCTGATGTTGGCACTCAGAGTGTAGAGGTCTACTTAGAGGTTAGTATACTAAGTGTTTATGATCTCTCAGTTATGACAGAGATTGTAAAAGAGTCCCAAGATCTAGTTATTGCAAATGACACCCAGGAGAATGCAGTGGACCATTTTGAGGACTTAATTTCACCTACAGTTTCTTTTGGTATGGAAGAGTTAGTTAGTGATGCCATAACTTTTGATACTCTAGATGTTGATATGAGCTATGGAGTTGATTCACAGAGTATGAATGGTAGTATTACAGTGGTCAGTGATTCTGAGTCTATTCTTTTGGACCATGCATCAGAGGAGGATTGCAGGAGACAATCTAGCCAGTGCCACCATGTGTCTAGTCAGCTGAGAGTTAGTGAGTGAGACATTGCTACTGCTTGCAAGAATTTTGATGCTGCTCGTTAGTTTTTAGCAGTTTATGGATGGGGTTCTCCTACTAGCATTGAGTAGGGAGGTAGTTATTTATCCTTGACAGAGATCCACTCTTTATGGGAGGCTATCCAAATTTTGAGATAGGATTATATGCAGTTGGTAGCCGATAGAGATTATCTTGTGGAGTGGGGCAACACAGTGTATGATGCATTATTGGTCAAGGAAGATAAGGTGAGTGAGCTTACTTAGCAGCTTGAGGTGACTTTTGAGAGTCTTGAGAGTATGTAGTTGGCTTTTAAGGAGTCATAATTTCATTTGGCTGAGGTGACTGTGGAGTTGGAGTATGTGTGATCTTCACCAGCTCCAGACCCAGTCCATTTGTATATTGAGATAGTTGGTGGTGAGTACATTCCTATAGGGGTTGCTGAGGAACATGTTAGAGCTGACACACATGTTCAATATTTAGGAGTACCTAGTCCTAATGAGTTTGGCATACCAGTGGAGTTGAGTTTCTAGGTTGATTCTTCTCACACTGATGATAGTGTGGTATAGTTGGTTGTGCCACCTTTACAGAGGGATCAATTATGGGATGGATTGACACCATCTTTTGTAGATGGAACTGGTAGTTTGAGTTGTCCATTTTACTTGGGTTATGATGCTCTGAGAGTTTTTTTCTCATGTGTTCTTGACCATGGTAGTTGTGCTTTTAGAGTTTGGTTGAGTCGCATTCTCTAGTTTGATTATGGGTTCCTCTTTGATCTACTTTTGATGATATTGCAGGAACTTGCATTGATTTACAGCAGTGCAAAGCATAACTACATTTGGGATCCAGGTGGATTGAGTGGTTCATTGTTCTAAGATTGCTTGGTGATAAGCAATTTTTGGAGGGGCGGATTGTCATGTCCCCTTTTTTGTGGACATTGATAGACTTGATGATTAGCCTATTATGTGACCTTCATAGGCTGATACGATGGATAGAGGGTCATGATGGAGATTGGCTTGGCTTAGATTAGCAAAATTTGTTTTAGTTGGCATTCATTTGGGCTTTTTTGGGCATGTTTGTCTGAGCTCCTACTTTTTAGGGATATTTGACATGCAACAGAGCACTTTTATTTTGGTATGGTCATGTGCAAAATCACTCACTAGTTCACCAGCTTCGAATGGTTCGAGGATCCGATATGTATTGAGGGAGATATTAATATTTGATTGATTTAATCAAATATTAATTATTTAGCCTATTTTTAATTATGAAACCCTAATTCTAATTTAAGAAACCCTAATTAGGGCAAGCACATCTTTTGAGGGTATAAGGGTTTCTCATGGAGGCCATTATTGATTATGCATTGATTATTGATTTTGATATTGAAGAATTCTTCTATGAAGACTGAGCCAAGGGTTCCAGGATTCCATTTGCATTGGAGAACATCAACTCTTCAGTGTGTGCAATTCAGACGCTGTGAGATATCAGCTAATTTATTACCAATTGAGAGATAGCTTCATACAGAAGTTATCACAGAGATTTATAGGTTTGAGAGATAACTTCACATAGAAGTTATCACAATATTGTAGATGATTTGAGAGATAACTTCATAGAGAAGTTATCATAGTGTTTTAGGTATTTATTTCATTAGGTTTTGCTTTCAATAATTGTCCAGATTAAGCTTTGATGTATTAGGGCCATATTCCTTAAGATTTGGTATCTTGCATAGAGGCCGTAGCATATTATCTTGCTTCTATACAAAATCTATATTGATCCATGCAAGTCCGTATCATTCTGCATTAGGTCATACAAAGATGGAGGCAACTCAAATACTGACATCGGCATCCCAGTGACCGACATCAGCTGACTGAAGACTGACGTCGGCAGAGAAGCTGATCGACAGTGACCGACGTCGGTATTATATCGACTGACAATGGTGACTGTGTATCGACACAAAAACTAGAGACATCCAAATTCAGGGTGTTTCTAGATTTGCAAAAGATTAGGGTGTTAAGATAGTATTTTTAATATTCTTTGATATGCATGATAGAGGACTTATTTATAATCAACTGGATGAATAATAAGATTAGTGATTTGGTAGTTAAGAGATTTACTGTGATTTATTTATTTATTTGAATTTATTCTGCAAAATTGTATCTTTGTTCAAAGCTTTAGTGTTTCTATATTCCCTATTAGAAGGGGATATTATAGTGGTGTCAGAGCTTTGATAGAAAAAGGAGCCCCTAAGAAAGGGACATTACAGTGGTATCAGAGCTTTATGTGTTTCTATATTCCCTATTAGAAGGGGATATTACATCTTGTGGATAATTCTTGGATGATTTAGCCTTTCTTAGTGATCCTTAAAAACCATAATAGCCTCTTTCAAAGCCCCTTTGTCTAAGGGAGAGATTGAGTCTTGATGAGTTTAATTTCAAGTAAGTATATTCTAACTTTATTCTCCTTTCTTTTAGTAGATAAAAGTATTATAGGTGTTGGATTGAATAATAATATATTTAATATTTCATGTATTATGGTGTTACTCATAATTATTTTAATTGAAGTTCCCTATACATATTTGTTTTATTACTTCTAACCCCCACTTTATGCCACAAGCTTTAGGGAAGACTAAATTAGATTTTAATTTCCTGTTATTAGAATAGAGTGGATGTTTTAAACCTTAGGAATCCATTAGGGTTGTTGTGAGATTGTGTTATATTGTAGTTTTTATAACCCTTTCTAGCATGATATTTTGTGACAAGTGATACAAGTGATCCCCTAATTAGGTCTAATGGATCCCCATATTGTTCATTCTCCTGCTTAACAAGTGTATCCCAATCAAAAGTGTAGGTGTGATCTATCTTATCCAATCTAGGATTAATTAATAGACATGATGCATTAATAATTTTATACATAACTCAACCTTACACCTTATACTACACCTCCATAATACACTTAATAGATTTTAAGCATGAAACACCATTCAAAGTACAATACAATATTGACATCCCTATGTTTGAAGGAAAGATTTATGCTAAAATATTATATACCTATATTCATTATTTCAAGGTGTAATTCTTAGTGACTTACTTCACTAATGTTGAGAAAATCACCTTAATAGTATTAGATATGTCTATTCTAGTTGTTCATTGGTGAGAGACCTTTAGTACATAGTGTGCACAAGAGTGTTTTCCAATTGAATCATGGAAGAATTTTGTTGATGTGTTAATGGAGGATTACTACTCTCTCTAATAATTTGAAAATTATTACATCAAGTTCCAATAACTACATTAGTGTAAGTATCAATTAATGGAAGACTACACTAACATATTCAATGAATACTTTATGCTCTTGCATGAAAACTTGAGTGAACAACATAAGGTGTTAAAGTAAGATAGTAGACTCTCATTTCATGTGTGTGAATATGTAATTATTAACTTATAACATATTATGGAAAACATATTACAATGCCACTAAGATTTAATACAAGGAAAATATGTTCCACCTCTTCATCCAATGTAGTGTGCAAGGACCATCCCTCACACAATTCCACATCATAACCTTATGTGTAGAATTAGAACACTTCTCACAAAGGGGAGTAACCTTAGAAGACTACTCAATACTTAGAATCTCCTATGCCATTTGTTTCAAATAAAGGCAAGAATAATTTAGGTGATAAGTGGTGTCATCATCATCACTTATTCACTCATGATAATTTTGAATTTCATGCATATCAATCTTTACTCACACACTCTACATCAGGACCCATTTTTATGGATAACATTGATATATATGTGTCATGTCTAAGTACCAACACCACTACAATTTACATATCTAAGGAGCATGAACATCTCTTCCACACCAAGTTATAGGTGAATGGTCAGCATTTTTATGTCATCATCGATAACGGTAGTCACAAGAACATCATTACTTGATCTACATCTCAATTCTTTGGACTTTACATTGTTATGCACTCTAAGCCATATTATTTGGGATGGATAAAACAAGGTAAAAATAAATAGGTCTAGTGAAAATGCACTTTTTAGTACAAAGTCAATCCTATGGAGGACAACATCACTTTTAACATCACACCTTTGAAGGTATGTGACATCTTACTAGGGAGACTATATTTATATGACTGAGAATTTGCATATCAAGTCAAGCCATAACATTGGACTATTATTACATAATATTTCTTATACAACTATTTTAGTCAATTTCTATGACCAATGTCACCTTAATATCTAACAATTAATGTCATAAACATATCTCAAACACATAGAAGTTTGTGTTGATCATGGTTTACCATGACACACCTATAAAGTAGATAAATCACACCCTAGAAGTTCACACCACTCACACAATGTTGTATTATTAGCAGCTCAATAATTTATTGGAGAAGCATAGTGAAGTATTCAAATATACTTAAGGCCTTCCAATACACTATGTATTAAAACACCACATCTATTTAGTTCCTAGATCCCCTCTTCTAAATAGGCCATGTATCATAAATTAGTTTAGGAGAATGATGAAATATAGTGCCATATATAATATCTCTTTGATCAGGGTAAAATCAGGGCTAACTCTTCTCCTTATAAGAGTCTGATAGTCTTTGTACCCAATAAGGATGGGTCTTAGAAACTTTGTATAGACTATCGTGCACTCAAAAAAATAAAAATGAAGAATATGTACCTATTATAATGTATTGATGACTTCTTGAACTAGATCTTAGGTACATAATACTTCACCAAGATCAACTTGAAGTAAGTTTACCATCAATTTTTAGTCTATTCTAAATATGTCTAAAAGATAACATTCAATACAGGGGAAGGATTTTGTGAATGGTTGGTCATGCCTTTTGGCCTAACTAATGCACTAGCCACATTCATACACTTGATGGATGATATACTTAGGTATTTTCTCAACTAACTTATCATCATATACTTGGATGACATTTTAATCTTTAGTAAGACTTGGAAGAGAATATAGATAACATCTCACACATCTTAAACACTTTGTGTCAACACAAGTTTTGGGATAACTTGGCAAAGTGTATATTTAGCACTACATAGATTTAGTACCTAGGCTAAATCATTGATTTCATAAGCATTAGTGTAGATCTAAATAAGATAAAAGTGATCCAAGATTATCATAATCTATGTAATCCCACATAATTAATGATATATTTTTATACTTTTTATCTTTTACCATAGGTTCATCCTTAATTTCTTGTACATCTCTTGGGTTCTCATCTAGATAACACATAGAAAATCCAAGTTTAATTGGACTCATACACAATAACACACTTTTGAGGAACTCAAGTAATTCCTCTATGAGTGCCTATTATTATAGTGCTTATTATTTTAATGCTTAACATTACACATTCCTTATAAATTCACACTAATGACTCTGACTACACACTTAGTAAAATGTTCATGTAGCATGGACATTCGGTTTTATACCACTCAAAGACATTCAGTGATATTGTGTAAAGGTACTCCAACATTGATAAATAGTTTTATGTTATTATTAAATTAATTAATCAATGAAACCAATACATTTTAGGGAAGGAGATAGTTGTTCATTTAGATCACAAGCCACTTCAATTGTTGTAGACATAGAACATAATGGATAATGTATGACACATGAAATGGATGACATACCTACATTAGTTTCATTAGTGATCAAGTATAAGAAATGGAAAGATAATAAGGTAGTAGATTGCCTTAGATAACTATAGGTTCATTCACTCATCATAATAATGGACAACCATGGCCACAACTTTATAGGTTAGGTTTCCCTCTACTCAATTAATCAAGACTTCATAGCAACTTACAACAACCTAGTGTAAGTTAAACAAGTTTATGAGTTATACTTATCTAGCTAGATTATATACAATCTTGAACATATTTGTGTTCTTAGTGGTGTACCTCACCAATGACTCATCTAGGAGGCACACTATGCCAAGACCTCAAGAAAATTGTAGCTACATTATAGTCACACTTCTTATAGACATACATGCACATAGACGTGGAACACCACATCAAATATTGAATTCCTTGTTACATATCTATGCCTAAAAATAGGAAGCTAAGACTTTAAACACCTATATCAATTACATTTATACCATGGGATATATATTGACATGGATTTCATGACTGGGTTGCCTATGATAGGATGCCAACATGATGATGTGATCATTATAAAAGATATTTTTTCCAAGATGGCTATCATTTTATCTTAAAATAAATACATTGATGTAGATGGAACTACATGGGATTTTTCAAACCATTTTTGGGTTCATTTATAATTATGATATCCATCATCTCTAATCAATAACCATGCTTTATAAGTCACTTTTGGTGAGCATTATGGGACTTGATGGGTATGCAAATGGATAACTCAATATATTTTCATCTATAGACATATGGGAAAACCAAAGTGTTCAATCACACACTTGTTCATCTTATAAAAATTTACAATTGAACACATGCTCACACTTGGGATGATAATCTCTTGTATATTCAACATGTCTATAATAGAGCCCTTCATAGCTCTATGGATCACATTACATTATAGATATGTCTTGGGTTTCAACCTTTGAAACCTTTAGACATCTCTTACCAAACCCAAATTGGCATTAAGTCATTCACATAATAACAAGAAATGGATAAATTTAAGAAGTTTTTGTACCACATCTAATTTGTTCATCAACAAGTTCAATAGATTATCTCTTTCACACAAGTAAAGTACAAACAATTCCATGATTCTCATATTACACCTTATGCATTCTAAGTTGGGAATAAATTTTGGTTACACATTTAAAAAGAGAACTTCAAATATCCAAACATGAACATCAAGCCTTTTCATTATGGTCCTTACACCATTATACATATAGCTAGTAATAATTCCATCATTTTTGATCCACCTTCATACTTGGGCATGTACTGAGTCTTCAATGTGGAACTTATCAAGATTTATACTCTACCACTTATTGAGCTATCTATGACACAAAATCATTCTAATTTAGATTTTGAACACTTATATATTGCAACAAATGATTAGATCATTGAAGTGGCAGACCCATGCACTTGTCATGGCACACACCACTTTTTCTAAGTGGTCAACATTAGACAATATGTTGATTAATCTAAGTGGTACATTTCTCATCAAATTTGAGTGTAGTTTTCTTAGTTGTACACAAATTTAATTATAACCATTATTATTAAAAAAAGTGTGAATGATATGTTCCCAACTCTTGCATAGTATAATAATCTCCTCACTTATTTCTCTGCATATAGGTCACACCTTATGTACATCATGTGCACTCATCTACATGAAGCTTACTTACACTCTTGCATATAATTCTTACACTATTTGTTAGACTTTTACACTTAAATTGTTGCTCTACACACCATCCTAGTACTTAATCATGGGTCCATATGCCTATATATATATCCTCACTTTAACATATACACATTTCATCCTATTCTAACCATGTGGCTTTTTAGGTGGTACTCTTCAACTAATAATCTTATCAGCTGGACCATTAGTCATCACTAATCTAGAAGCTCAACCATCATATAGAAATAAATATGAAATAACTATTAATCATATTATTTGTAACTTATTGTCCCCAAAAAAATATCACTCATTTTTAAGACAACATTTGAACTATTTTGGTCCTACAAACCAAAATTGTCTCTTCCCTTTTCAAAATTTGTCATGGGCATTCAAATTCCTCATTTTTCAAGCTTCTCAAAAATCTACGGACTCTGCAGGCTTAAATCTATGGACTCAGTAGGAAGAGAAAATCTACAGATTCTGCAGGCCAAGTTTAAAGGACTTCACAGGTTGATTTCTACAGACTTGGTTTCTATGAACTCTATGGGTAGGTTCATTTCTACAGGTTTAAAGGCTTGTGTAAGTGAGTTCAACCAAAAGAATTAGTTTCTAACACTTGGTCATTTTTGGGATTGTTTCAGTGCCTTGGTTCAATCAAAAATCTCCATTGGCAAGCATCTAAGCAAAGAAGGCTTGAACCATTGAACCACTTTGGTTCAAAGGTTCAACGAGTTCAAAGTTTAAAAGGTCCAATGCTTTTGGTTCAATGGCAAGTTTAATCAAAGGAACAGTTCAATGGCTTAGTTCAATGGAGTAGTTTAATGCTTTGTTTCACTCAAGTGGTTTATCTACTTTGTTTCAACACTTTGGTTCAATCAAATGGTTCATCAGTCAGTTCAAGGCTTCGTTTGAACCATTGAACCAAAACTTGGTTCAACGGTTGGTTCAAACAAATGGTTCAAAGGCAAGTTTAATCAAGTGGTTCAATGCTCAGTTCATCCACTTGGTTCAAAGGCTTGGTTCATTCAATTGGTTTATCAGCTTGAACCATCAACTTGAACCATTTTGGTTCAAAGCTTGCTTCATCGGCTTGGTTCAACGTTTGGTTCAACCAAGTAGTTCATTGCCTTAGTTCAATGAAGTGGTTCAATGGAGTAGTTCATCGAATTGGTTCAATGGAGAAATTCAATGTTTGGTTTAATCAAATGGTTCAATAGCTTGGTTTAACCAAGCAGTTCACTCAAATAGTTCAAAGGAGTAGTTCAAATGCAAAAGTTCAAAGATCCTCTCGAAGGACAAAGTGCCCTTGCAGAGGGAACTTAGATGACAAAAGTACCCTTCGAAAGGGTCATTTTCAAAGAGGCCTCTAAAGGTAAACTCTTTTAGATTTATGTTTAAGTTAGCTGAAAAAGTCTAAGGCATAATTCATTCAGACTTTTGTCTAAAGGAATTCCTTCAGACAAAAAGTCTGAAAGAATTCAGAGAAGATGTGGGCAGAAAGCTTGAAGAAATAACCAAGGCAAATAGATAAAACAATTCTGTAGACTTTTTGTCCATAGGAAATTTCTGTGGACTTTTTTTTTGTGAGAAATGTCTGTGGACTTTTTGTCCATGGGAATTTTTCTATAGAGAAAGCCTGAGGAAAGCCCACAAAAGACTTCTAAGGAAAAGGCCACTGAAGGACCCTGAAGGGTAGGTGCCCTTATGGGGGACTCTTGTCTACCAAATTGAAGGACATTTCCCTGAAGTTAAAGGGTCACCTTCCCTTCGAGAAGATATAAAATGAGAAAATCCGAAGGAAGAATCTAGCGACCCACCAGAATAAAGAAGCCTGAAGGCCACCTAAAGAGCACCCAAAGGGTAGATACCTTTACGAGGGGCTCTTCTCGAACCAAGGTAGATCATTTCTTAAGGCCCAAAAGGGTAGGTTCTTTCTAGGAAAGTGCCAAACAAAAAATCTAAAGAAGGACCAAGGGGTGACATGCTTGAAGACGTCAAATTCAAGATAGCAAACTAGCCATTGAAAACATAGTGATGGGTGCACAAACATCAATTTTAAAGCTCATAAAATAGCTGTTGATCCTTGTAATCTACAGACCCAAATGTATTCATAGGATTTAAGGCTAAGACCAGTAGAAAGTGACAAAAGAATTAAATAAAAAATTGAATCTAGGACCTGATTTAATTAACCAAAAAAGGAGGAATGATGAGGAAGGATCAGATTGCCAAGTGGACATTGAAAGTTGCAAACTTTCAATAGTGTGACTTGTTTTTCTACATTGAGAAAAAAAAATGGGTAGATGACCCTAAATTCTAGCCTATCTTCTTAATGGATTCCAATGCAACATGATGTGTTACTATTCTTGAGTCCTTCTTGAAGTGGCTATATAAGGGACTCTCTTGTTATTGTAAAGGGATCTCTTTTTGACAATTAGAATGAAACTCTGCCTAAATTAAAAGGCACTTTCGAGACTTTGAGCTCAGTTTGTTGATCATTTTTTGTTATTGAAATAAGAAAGCAATTGATTTTTTAGACTTTATGCTGTGATATCTTTATTTTTGGGGAAACTATTCTTATGTCTTTTTCCTTAATATATCTTCTATTCCTTTAATTCAACAAGCACAATTAGTGAGAGATGTCAAAAAGGTGTCCTAAATAGTAAACTATGGAGAGAATTCGTGCCCCCATAATTGCCTTTAGTGTGTTTTCTTTTCATTTCTGTGTAAAGGACTTTGGGATGACTTTGTGCCCTCATTGTCCTTCATATCTTACTCTTGAGCAATCCAGGTGGAGACTTTGTGTTGCATCTTGATTTGCTAGTTATTACATCCTTTGCTACATTTTGTTGTTACTACTAGGAGTATTCTTACGGTTTGCTAAATAGTACTTCTGAAAGAAGAGGAGTGTTGTTTGTCATTTCCCTTGAGTTTTTCCTTTGATTTGCACACATCATCTCTGAATAAAGAGAGATGGATGGTTTGTCCTACCCTTGAGTATTATTTTCTATATATATATATATATATATATATATATATATATATATATATATATATATATATATATATATATATATATATATATATATATATATATATATATAGCATACCTATAGGGAACCTCCCCTTGATGAGAGGAGAGATCAATCCCCTTCTGATGTGGTAAGCCTACACATTTGGATGACTAGTCTTCCTACTTTGGCTAATTAGACCTATTTTGTTTATCAGTATGATGATCGACAAAATATTTAACCAACATAACTAACAACACTTTTAATTTCTATTGTATCATTCATGTTAAATATCTAACATATGCATCTAGTTGAGGGTCAATTCCATACATAGTCATAACACCAGATATCATCCTCTACATATCTATTCTATAACACATGATTTGTAGAACATTTTTATCATTTTCCTTATTCTTTGTTATTGAATATAAGTTTTATTTCCTACAATTAAGACATATGCTCTATTAATTTTTTATTATTTTGTTTAAATACATCTATGTGCATTCACTCTACACAACCAAAATTGATTGTTCCTTGCACACTTGGTCCTTGGCTCCATGGTGTGGATTAGTATTCATCTTAAATATTAATCCATGTAAACATGTGTATAATATTACTCTAGAAGAAGCATGGTCAAGAAGAAAACCTGATGTAAGTGATTTCTATATTTTTTGTTGCACTACTTTTACATTAATTCCTAAATAGAAAATGATTGGTTTAGATGTAAAGAGTAATAAATAAATGTTTATGGGATATAGTGAGAATTAAAAATCATATAGGTTAGTAGTTATATCTAAAAATAAATCCATTTTAAATAGATATGTCAAAATAGATGAGCAAATTCTATTTTTTCAAAGGATGGTAAACCTATTGTTACTAGTAATCTTTGGATTCCAAAATATTAATTTGATTCAAGTTCTAGTACTAATTGGAATAGGAATTAAAAAAGTAGACCCCAGATAATGATATCTCCATGGAAGGATATATTTAAACATATAGTGATTCAATTAGTCATCATAAAATACCAAAGTGGTTTTATAGCACATTGTAATATATTCAACAATATGAGATTCAAAAAACATTAGAAGGTAGATTGCCTAAATCTAGGCAACAAGTGGTATAAAATCCTAAGTAGATAATTTTTTCTCTCATTTCAGTTGTTTCATAAATTTTTGAGTCAAATACTTATGTAGATGCTAAAGGAAAGCATGAATGGTAATCTAACATAAAGGTGGAGTGTGATGTATTAATAAAAAATGATACTTGGGTTTTGTCTAATCTATCCTGGGGTAAAAAATCCATTGGTTGTAAATGGATTTAAAAATTAAAACATATTTTATATGGCTATTTAGATATGTATAAATATTGTATTGTTGTTAATGAATATAAATTTTAAGGGGTATATTATGAGGAAAATTTTACTCCTACAGAAAAAATGGTAACATTCAAAATGTTTATTTCTATTGCTACTCAATTTGGTTGGCAGATATATCAAATGGATGTAAAGAATGTTTTACTAAATAAAGACTTAGAGGAAGAGGTGTACATGGTATAGCCATAGGTATTTCATATTCTTGGAAAAGAACAATTGGTTTACATATTAGTGAAGTCCTTTTATGGACTTAAGTAGGATCATTGACCTTGATATTTCAAAATTGATAAATATATTAAAGAGTATAGTTTAATAATATGTGATGAAAAAATACTCTCTTTGTTGAATTGGTTGGTGATGAAGTAGTGGTTTTAGTTGTATATGTTAATGATCTTGTCATTACTATAAGTAATATTGATTTGATTAAACAAGTAAAACTGTACATATGTTTTATGTTTGAAATGATTGATTTAGGCTTGCTTCAATATTATCTAGGTGTATATTTTTGGTAGTGTTACAATTTTGGTTATATAGTTTTTGTATCCCTATAGACACTATTTTATGGATTATATACCACCTTATTCTTGTACACATGGAAAACTCAGACCTTGGATATTCCTCTTAGTTATATACCTTTCCTTCTTTATGAAGTTTAATGTCTACTTTATTGTTTACCCCTTGGCCTATTTCTTAGTTTGACCAGTCTTATGCTGATGAACCAAACCTTCTAACTTGCCTAGAATGATTAAAAAATACTTATCTTCAACCTCTTCAAATTTTGATTTTGTACCTAATTTCATATTCCCTAGACACTAATATCTGGGATAGACACCTACATTGATGCTAGTGTCTTGATTTAACTCAAGTGTCTATCACCCTAAAGTCATCTAATTTTCAAATAAAATGTATCCTAATGGTTATCTTAAGTCCTTTAATGTAAGTTATTTACCCAAAGGGATTGATGTAAATATAATATCAACTCTCATTCATTCTCATGTAGCATACACTCAAAAAGACCTAAAATCACTCAATCAAGAACTTGATAAAGTAAAGCTTCCTTATTTTATCCTATTTTAATATCATTCATAGGGATAACACATACATAGGTTTGAAATACTAAGGAGTATCCCAAGATATATATATTTTCCAAGTTAAAATCTAGGTCAATGTTATACTTGCTTTGCATATATTACATGATTCACACACAATCCAACACATAGGGGAGAACTACATCAGCCTAAGGCCCTCTTCAAAGTATTGGACATGTAGGAATCACTCATTGATAGATGGGTATCTAGGGTCAACTTGACACCATATGCCCACTAATTCATTTTTTTCCAACGTCACTATGAAGATGAAAAACTAGGGTTTTATAAATTCATAAGGACTGACATTCCATGACCCAAATCTAAATTCACTAGAGAAAAGGTGAAGTCAAACCCAAAATCATCCATTTTGTCACATCATTTTCTAATAGGTATTCTATATAGGAAACTTGCATCAAGTTTAGATAGTAACATCGATGTAATTATCCAAGGCTAATATTAGTGTCCATAGCTCTAGAGGCACTCAATCCAAAATTTGATGACTATTCAAGGATCATCTCCAATATAATTCCTACGTGTTCCATATCCAAAACTATATTAGCATTAAAACAATATAAGTACATACTTTTTGGTTATTTTTATACTTAGCATACATGTACTTACTATTTTTAGCTTATCTTAGTTTAAGAAATTTAGTGTATGTTTATATCTAAGTTTAAAACCTAATTAGCCTATTGTAGATATGATCATCACCCTTGTGTATTTTCATTTCTATATTATTAACCCTATATACCCAATTAAGGATCCTTATCCAATTTAAGATTAAACATTTGATGAACTTGATTCTTATACTTTAAACCCTAGGTTAATTAGGGTTTTCTAATTTTTTTATTATTGATCCCTGATTACTATAATTTTATAATCATGTTTGCTATGTATATCTCTATTAATTATTTCATGGTCCAATACTTTATAGTGGTTATTACTTGTTATATCTCATTCTTAATTAAATCAGTCTGGTCTATAAGTGATTTAAAACCTGTATTCCTACATACTCCTTATTCTAATATTTATAATGAGTATTTACCTATCACTACAAAGTATCAAAGGGAGAGAATAAAAAAAATCAACCTCTCCAAGTAATTTTACTACCCAATCCATTTATATTACTAATAAAACCTCATTATTGGACTAGCTACACCATTAATCCCATTACAAGTATGTCCTTTTGAGTGCATTATGCATGACCATACTCCCTTGTAATATTGAACCGGCATATGTGGACTCTACATTAAATTCCATTGATTGGATAGAGAATAATATGTCCTTAAAAAAGATAATTTACCACCTCAACAACTTATAAATAGTCATTTTCCACTCTACATCCAAGTGTGTATTTACAACAAAATGGTAAAATGAGTTCTTGTGGATAATGGTTCAAGACTCAACATTTGAAACATATCCTTACTCTGCTTAATTAAAATTAGACCTTAAAATTTGGAATAATATAATATGAACATCAAGGGATTTGATAGTATTTCATGATGAATATTGGGATAAATAACATTAAACATTATCGTGGGTCCTCATATATTACCCACTTTATGCTAAGTATGCCAAATGATTTGGACTATAACATTGTCATGTCCCCTTTTTAGTTGACATGTTTAGAGTTGATGGTTAGCCTATTATGTGACCCTCATAGGCTGATAGGATGGATAGAGGGTCATGGTGGAGCTTGGCTTGGCTTTGATTAGCAAAATTTATATAGTTGGCTTTCATTCGGGCTCTTTCAGACACATTTGTCTAAGCTCCTATTATATAGGTATTTTTAACACTCAATGGAGCATCCCTATTCTGGCATGATCATGTGCAGAATCACTCCCTGGTTCACCAGCTTCAGATGGTTCGAGGATCTGACATGTATTGAGGGAGATATTAATATTTGATTGATTTAATCAAATATTAATTATTTGGTCTAATTAAAAAACCCTAATTATAATTTAAGAAACCCTAATTCTAATTTAAGAAAATCTAATTAGGCAAGCACACTTTTTTGAGGGTATAAGGATTTCTCATGGGAGAGAGTTGGATTATGAATGAATGAATTGATATTGATTGTTGCTAAGAATTCTTCTGTGAAGACTGAGCCAAGGGTTCCAAGATTCCATTTGCATTGAAGAACGTTCACTCTTCATTGTGTCTGATTCAGAGGTTGTGAGAGATCAACTGATCTATTGCCAAATTGAGAGATAACTTCATATAGAAGTTATCACAAGGGTTTACAAGTTTGAGAGATAACTTCATATAGAAGCTATCACAAGGGTTCATAGGTATTTCTTTATTTAGGTTTTGATTCAATAATTATCCAGATATAGATCTTGGTATTAGCCCATAGTTCTTCAAATCAGGGTCAAGCATACAGGTTGTGTTATATTGGTGGTCGTACAAAGTCTGTATAAATCCATGCAAATCTATATGCATCAGTGGAAAGCCCAAAGACCAACATCGATAGGTAGAGACTGACATCGACCAACCTCTCACCGACATTGGCAAGTTAACAACCCCAGGAAACCAATGGCAGTAGTATAATCGACGTCGGTGACTGTGTTTTTGACACAGTAGGCCGAGACATACCAGATCTAGTTTTATTTCCCAGTTTGTGGAATATTCAAGCTATTAAGGCCATATTTTTAATATTCTTTTATATACTTGATAGAGGACATCTATTGTAAGCATCTGAGTAAATAAATAAGAGATTATATTGTGACTTATTTATCTATTTGAAGATATTTTGCACGAATAAAGATAAGCAATTTAATAATATCTAGTTTTAGATTTGAAGGGAAATAGGGGATATTATAGTGGTATCAGAGCTAAATCTTACCATCCTGAGGGTTTGACAATCTTATGCAGCCACAAGAGTTGGGACCACACAGGTATTTCACACGCAGTAGAGCTTTGCTTAAAGGTGATCAGGTTTTAGAATAGCAGCTGATCACCATGAGTGACAGGCACGAGGGTAGCCTACATAGGGACCACAAGCATAATGATGATCAGGACACTCAAGAATTCTTTCAAGTTATGGCTACAAGCTAGCAATAGATGAATCAGGCACTACAGGCACTCACTACTATGGTAGAGAGGATGAACACACATGTTCAATAGAATGGGGAGTAAGGAGATAACAAGAGTGTAATTGTTAATCAAAGACCACAGTTGACCCATTCCAAGATAGCTGATCGGCCTACACGGCCTACATTTGTTCAAGAGGAACCAGAGGCTCTAGCAGAGGAGGCAGTAGGAGAGCCCCTATTTGCTGACACACTTATGGTAGCAAATGAGAAGTGGGAGTTATTATCACTTGAGGTCAGAGAAAGGATTACTTTTGACAGATTCCTCACACATAGGAGAGAGCATAACGGAGGTCGACATGATTGGAGACCTAGACACTAGAATAATGATCTGAAGCAGGCTATGAGTAGACTCACACTAGTGATATTTGAAGATAGTGGCAAGGTCACAGCATAAGCCTAGATTAGTAAGCTAGACACATTTCTCACATTGCATCTAATGGCTGAGGGAGATGCTATCAGATATGTGACACTACATCTTAAGGGAGTAGCTCATGATTGGTGGCACCACGGGATGGTGACACTCCATCATGATCGGATCACATCTTATCAAGAGTTTGTGGATAGGTTGGTGGAGTGTTTTGACAGGAGGGATCTAGAATCCTATTTTTGAGAGTTAGCACAGTTGCGCTAGAGTGGCAGTCTAGATTCTTACATTGGTGACTTCCAGAAGTTATCAGTCATGGTTCCTAACATTTCAGAGAGGCAACTAGTAGTGCTCTTCATAGAGGGATTGATAGAACCATTGAGAGGTTGGATCAAAGGCTTTGATCCTCCTTCATTATAGATAGCTATGAAGAAGGCACGTAGCATGGAGATAGCAGCCCTATCTAGTAAATTTAACTCCAGAGGTACTTCTTCATCTTGAGACCATAAGTGCTCCAATAGAGATAGAGAGGGATTAGATTTCAACAAAGATAAATAAGGTGTTAAGAATGATTTAAAGGCTAACCCAACAGCACCACCTTTGGATCGAGAGGCTCTTAACGATCTATGCAAGAAAAAGCTTTGCTTTTATTGCAAAGGTCCATATGATATCCATCATGATTGCCCTTTGAGGCTTAAGGGCAAGGCAAATCATGTGATGTGGGCATATTATGAGGATTCATAATCAAAAGATTCCAAATAGTAGGATAGTTCTGAGGAGTTAGAGGTAGAGGCTTTAGAGCCTAAGGCAGATTTAGAGCTACACATAAAGGAGGCACGCCTATCTAACATTTAGTCAGATGATTCATTCAGACTCCATGGAGTTTTGGCAAGGCAGAAGGTCATCACCCTTCTTGATACAGGAGCCACACATAATTTTATAGATGCTAGATTTGTGGAGAAGCGTGGACTCACTACTGAGGATTTTGAGGGCATTAGAGTTAAGGTGGCCGATGGTCATACTCTTAGGTGTAGCAGATGATTAGAGACCTCCCCTTGTGATTGAACAACTATGAGTTCAATGTTGATTATTATGTGGTGAACATGGGGGACATACACTTAGTCTTGGGTATGAAGTGGCTTCATTCCCTTGAGGAAGTCACTCTTCATCTTAAGGACATGGAGGTTCATTTTGATGTTGGTGGGAAGACACATATTCTTAGGGCAATATGGGGTAGCAACATCAAAAATATGTTCTTTCATCGGATGGAGAGGCTCATACCACACGATATGGGAGAGTGCACTACCGAGTGCACATTGGCACCAACATAGGAGAGAAATGTGGAGGAGCTTTGTCTTGAGGTGAGTTCAATTTAGGAGTTAGAAAATGTGGTAGGGACTCATCTTTTTGTTACAGTCAGGTCACATGTTCAGGATGATATGAGTATGTCTAGCATTCACATTCTAGATTCAGATATTATTTAGTTGAGGAGTTTACTTGAGTTGCTAGTTGATTTTCGTTCTTGGATTGGATGTTTGGATCCTTATCTTGGTACTTGGTATGATGTGACACCATTAGATGAGAGTTGTGATAGACATGGCCTAGAGTTTGTGTTGATTGACAGCATGGTAGATCATGACTACATTTGGGATCCAGGTGGATTGATTGGTTTATCATTTAGCGATTGCTTGAGGGCAAGCAATTTTAGGAGGGGCAGATTGTCATGTCCCCTTTTTAGTTGACATGTTCAGAGTTGATGGTTAGCCTATTATATGACCCTCGTAGGCTGATAAGATGGATAGAGGGTCATGGTGGAGCTTGGCTTGGATTCGATTAGCAGAATTTCTATAGTTGGCTTTCATTCAGGCTCTTTTAGACCTATTTGCCTGAGCTCCTATTATATAGGGATTTTTGACACTTAGTGGAGCATCCCTGTTATGGCATGATCATGTGTGGAATCACTCCTTGGTTCACCAACTTTAGATAGTTCGAGGATCTGACATGTATTGAGGGAGATATTAATATTTGATTGATTTAATCAAATATTAATTATTTGGTCTAATTTTAAAACACTCATTCTAATTTAAGAAACCATAATTCTAATTTAAGAAAATATAATTAGGGCAAGCACACTTTTTTGAGGGTATAAGGGTTTCTCATGGGAGAGAGTTGGATTATGAATGAATGAATTGATATTGATTGTTACTAAGAATTCTTCTGTGAAGACTGAGCCAAGGGTTCCAAGATTCTATTTGCATTGAAGAACGTCCACTCTTCATTGTGTGCGATTTAGAGGTTGTGAGAGATTAGCTGATCTATTACCAAATTGAGAGATAACTTCATACAGAAGTTATCACAGGGGTTTACAAGTTTGAGAGATAACTTCATACAAAAGCTATCATAAGGGTTCACAGGTATTTCTTTATTTAGGTTTTGATTCAATAATTATCTAGATATAGATCTTGGTATTAGCCCATAGTTCTTCAAATCAGGGTCAAGCATACAGGTTGTGCTATATTAGCAATCGTACAAAGTCAGTACAAATCTGTGCAAATCTGTACGCATCAACAAAAAGCCTAGAGACCAACATCGGCAGGTAGAGACTGATAGAGACCGACATCACCAGACCTCTCACTGAAGTTGATAGGTTAACGACCCCAGGAAACTGATGGCGGCAGTATAATTGATGTCAGTGATTGTGTTTTCGACACAACAGGCTGAGACGTACCAGATCTAGGTTTATTTCCCAATTTGTGGAATATTTAGGCTATTAAGGCCATATTTTTAATATTCTTTTATATACTTGATAGAGGACATCTATTGTAAGCATCTGAGTAAATAAATAAGAGATTATACTATGACTTATTTATCTATTTGAAGATATTTTGCATGAATAAAGATAAGCAATTTAATAATATCTAGTTTTATCTTTGAAGGGAAACAGGGGATATTATAAACATTCTCTTGGGACAGCCTTAGATATATAAAATGTATGGAGTTCCATCTATGTTTCATGCATGATTAAAATTTAGTCATCAAGGATCCATTTTACACATTTATAATGGATACTAATCCCTTTAAACATTATGCAATGGTCTAACAACCTAATAATAGCACACTATAATCCTATAATCCTAATTTTGGTTCTTGATATTTGCTCAAATATGGGTAAAATGGATAAGGGTTGGGTTAAAATAAGCAAGTCATAGCTCAACCTATTTATCCTACAAATAATACAAACCTAAAAGATTTTTTTAAAATCTAGAAAACACAAACATATCTCTTGTAGTATAATTTGTTTAAAAAAGGCCAAAATAAAATGTATGAATACCTCTAAAATTAAGATCCAAGTGGTCAATCATCATCTAATTGACAATGGTGTTTCCTTAGAAATTATTACATTGGATGATTTCTCTAATGATGAACCTTTACTAGAGTACTTTTGGACATATGAGGATCTCCCTTCTTTCTATCATAAGAATAAGTTTTCGCATGCCACCTCTATTCATGCTTACTTCAGTGATGGTGATGATACTTTATAAAAAGGAAAATGCAGATGACTTATTAATCAATCTTAGCTTAGAGAAGATAAATCTTGCTTACACTTCCATTTATTGATACATTAGATATTTATGGTCATGACAAAGATGGATCTACTAGACCGAAGGGGTCTCTTACCATAATAATATCACTAAAGAAGGTTCCAAATCATCTATTAAAGTAACACTATGCAATAATACTAGTTAGGTCCTATGTTTTCATATTCACTAAGTATATGCAAAGTAAAATAAAATTTAATCTAGTGCTCACCAAATCTTGTGGCATAAAATAGGGGAAATAAACATAAAAATTAAACATGCATAGAGTATTTATACTCAAGTTAATGTATAAAAAATAATAATGCATGGGATGAGAGTAAATATTTTTAACCTATCTACCTTAACAAAGGAGGAATAAAATTGGGAATACTTACCTTTGAAGACAAACCCAATGAGCCTCAATCTCTCCTTTGACCAAGGTGTTTCATAAAAGGTTGTTATGGTATGTAAAGATAACAATGATAAGTTACCTCTAGGCTACATAAATTCTCTATGTATCCAAAAGACTTCTCCAAAAGATAAGATTTAAATCTCTAAATGTAGTAATGGAACCCTAAATAATTCTTCTCAAGTAGAATGGTGGATAATTATACGCATAATATAATATTCTTCTTCTTCTCTTATCTAAATGATGAAAATGGATGTGTGTATATAGCTAAATATAACCCTAAAACTTTTTGAAAGTTTACCTGACATGCTTGGCCCAATTTAACTTTGTATATTTATTTCATAAAAATAATTTAGGTCTCATTCTAATTCAGCTAAAGCTAACATAGACACATAACTTTCAAAAATCAATTAGAATATAGGTTCGGCCCAAGCTGACATTGTTCAATAAAAGTCAAAAAGGGTTTTAGGATTAGGTAGGGGCTAAGTAAGTTGCTGAATTACCTGGAGGAGTGTGTAAAATAGGAGGCAAAACTTAGGTAAGTGTATAAGAGATGGTTGTTTAGATAGAAAGTGGTGGTATAGGGGACAATAATCCTACAAAGTACCAATGGTCTACCCACCCCTTTCCCAGTACACCCTTTAAAGTGTACACTCAAAAATATTGAGACTCAATAGGTTATTAAAAGATAAAAACCATTATTAATTGATAAAGTTTGAAAATATTATGTGTAAACATATTCCCCACTCAAAGCTCATCACATGTCATATAGGTGTAACATGGGATGGTGCTTTAGGAAAAGAACATAGGAACACAATGTTGAAGCTAAATAAATTACAGTAAAAAGTGAATAAGATAAATGAAAAAACAAACTTGAAAAATAAATACCTTTACTACCTTAGTGTTGTATATAAATAATGAATTAAAATAAATGGGAAGGTGTCAAATGTAGGGAACATTAGGTAAACCTGTAGAAGTTAGTAGAAAGAGAAAAAATTGATTTTTTTCTAAAATATACATGTAATATGTGAAAATATTCTTTATAATTTTAAGATTTCATAACATCTTACGATTTTGAAAAAGAGATCATAGAAACAAATATATGATTTAAAAATGGAATCTGGTTGTAAATATTTAATAGGTAAATAATTTTGAATAGTAAATATAAATAGGGTGAAAAAAAATTTATTTTTTGTTTTTACTATTCTAAGAAAATAATGCTCTAAGAGACCCAGTTTGATCCTAGAGAGAAACCATGGTGAGGAGATGATAATTACGATGTTGAGGATGCATAACAACTATAGTAGGTACAACATAGGTAAGAAAGCATTAATTTCAAAATTTTGAGGACTTTTATTTGAAATTAAGCTAAATATAAAAAATTGGATGCTAGGTATAATCTAAATAAGAAAACTAACCCTAAGTAATTTTTAGGTATAATAGGGATAAAGTGGGGTACTGGGTAGGAAAATATTAGAACAATAAATGCCTAAGGCATTTATCGTAATTGGTCAAGAAGTCTTCACCAAAAAATAATAGAGTTGACCTTGTCAACTCTGTTCATAAGGTGAAAGAGAAATAAGGGGTTGAATATATAGTAGTGGGATGATATAGTACCACTTAAGATGGTTAACTGCATATCAGTAAGCTGATATATTTTAAAATAAGATGATGGCTAACATAATACCCTCTATTTGATGTAGTTTGTACTATGTGGCTGATATAGTTTGCTAAAAGGGGTCAACTACATACTTGAGGCCTGATATAGTATGTCAAAGCTAGAAAAATGTTGATTTAGTATCAAATGGGCTAATAAAGTTTCAAAGAAAAGGGTTGAATACAGACTAGTGGGCTGAGGTAGTATAATAAGACTATGATAGGACTGATTTAGTATCGAATAGGTTGATTGTGTAGAAAAATAAGAAAACTAGATCTAACAAGCTGATGAAGTAGTTAATTTTTTTAAAAATAGAATACTTTAAGAATGTATTTTAATTATTGTGAAATTGAGATACAATAAATCCTCTATTGTTTGATATTTTGTAGAGGCACCATAGATTTTGGTGTCTAGTGGATGTGTCTTGGCTACCAGATCTATTGGAGTGGCTAGTAAATGTGGACAAGGCTCGACTAGTAATATTTGGATTTAAAGGCATTATGTAGATAAAATGGATCCATATAATTATTTATCTCATTATCATGTTCCTAAGAGTATGGGAATGGATGACCAACACTTTTGTATAGGAGGTGGAGGGGGGCATCATAGAGGTGGATATCACTTTGGAGGATGTCCATGCATTGCTTAAACTTCTTATAGGTAGGATGCCAGTGATTTATGATACACTAGAGGTGAAGTATGATAGACAAGCCTTATCCTACTGGGATAAATACTCATATAGGATCTAACCTAGGTTATGTAGGAGATTGTTTGATGTTTATCTTGATGTCATTCCAAACATCTAAAAGGTTTTGATATGACTTTTGAAAACACAAGTATTGTGTCAAAATTTAGACAACAAAGTACTATTGTACATGAGATCCTTATTGTAGTTAATTTTAGATTAGGGAACACTATATGATTTTGGTTCTATCAACTAGGTCCATTTTATGTATGATATGTATGGGATGTTATTTTGAGGATAGATGATGATGGGACCTATTATTATTTTGAGTACATGGATATATGAGAGGTTACCCATGTATCGATTGGCTGGGTTTCCCCATGTGATTGATGATAAGTTTCCTTGGGTCATTTGATGGAATTAAAACCATATGTCATGGGTCATTCCCCATGTTCCTTCATTTTAAACTATCACATGAGAGTAGAAAGTGTGGCAGTCATACACTCACATAGTTGTTATATGGTTGAGTTGGGATAATATTACTACATATTTGGCACACATGTGGATCATGAACAAATACAATTCATGGGTGGAGCCTTATCTAGTGGATTATATACCTAGATAACTAGGACTTCCTCATTTTACAACTCTTTTTTTAGTTCCTACTTATTATGCATGACATGCTAGAGAGTTGATAGGGAGAGGAAGATGAGGGGTACCTATGGATTGTTGATTAGGCCTTGGTGATATATACCATGGGTTGGTTGATCACAATAGTAAGAGTCAAAGGTCCCATAAGGATATGCCACTATGGATGTGGATGTAAGGGAGGAGGGAGAGTATCATAGACCACATCAAAGGTGGTAGTGACTATTATGAGCTCATCAGAGATGGAGACACCATTAATATAAAGAGATACATGTGCTAGTTGTCATGTAGGGGGATCCTAAAATGATTCTAGGACACATTTAATCCATAGATAAGACATTAAGGAGAGGACCATAATAGGCTTGGGTGGTGATTCATAGTTTTACATTAGTGTATAGGCATCTAAGTAAGGAGGTGATCAATGAGCGAGTAGACGGTGAGACCATGGTTGGTGATACCAACACTGGTGAAAAATGTTTTAATTTTATTAAGGATTTTAATATATAACACTAGTTGCATCATTTATTATGATAGATATATGATTTGGTGTGTGTGTGTGTGGGGGTGTGTGTGTGTGTGTGTGTGTGTGTGTGTGTGTGTGTGTGTGTGTGTGTGTGTGTGTGTGTGTGTGTGTGTGTGTGTGTGTGTGTGTGTGATCTGATGTATATCTAGTTTTTAGTTTTGTATATCCTATAGTAGAGGATGTCAAATGGGGAGCCCTGGTTATGGTTTCACATCATGACATTTTGGATGGGGTATTATTTCCATAAAACCCTACCACTTTGGATGATCATGTGGTTAAATTTTCCCTAGATAAATTTATTTAGTTTAGACTAGTGTGAGAGGTCATGTGATAGTTACAGGCATGAGGTGATAGGTTAATACCACCAAAAAGTGTTAGATTTGGAGAGGCTTAGGCCTAGCATACCTTAACATAGGAGTGAGATGCACATATGGTGACTACCATCCATCTTGGATAGGTTCATGCCCAGGTGGCCAATCTATAAGGATAAGTTTTTGGCTTTAGATCTCAAAATACATATTTACAATACACCATTTAGAGGGGTTAATCATAAGTATCCATAGGTGCCATGACTAAGCCATATTATAGACATGATGGACCATAGCCTTAGATCTATATCTATTATATTTTGTACTTTATATTATATAAAACACATGTATGTATTTTTGTGTGTGTGTGTGTGTGTGTGTGTGTGTGTGTGTGTTTTGATAATGTATTGATCTCATGAGTTGTAATTGGATTTGGATGTGGATTCATGGATATATTTTCTTTCTAGTACATGCATTTTTATTTTATTATATATGCTATAGGAAATGTGTGATGTGTGTTTTCTCTTCTAGCATTATGTGATACACATGCATAGTTAAAAAGAAAAAAGGAAAAAAATATTTGTAAAAGTATAAAGACTCAAAACAGATGTAATACACACTATATCATGATGAGAAATTTGTAATAACAAAAGATGAAAAAGTATAATAAACCAAATATGGTAACAAGAATAAAAAATATTTTTAAAACCATGTAAATATTTGCACCAAATTAAAACAAATAAAAATCACACTATATCACGTTGGGAAGTATAATTTTTTTGTAATAACATAGAAAGCACATGAAAAATCAATGGTGTAAAAATAAAATTATTAAGTCAATAAATCATACTAAATCAAGCTGGGAAGTATGAAAAGAGAAACAAAATATAAAAATAAATCAAATTAGTCACACTAATTCAAGTTGAGAAGTATGATAAATTTAATAAAATGGTTTTAAACATATATGCAATAAAAAAAATAAAAAGAAAATGGTGAAAGACTTATTATTATAAGCATAAAACATAATAAATTAAGATGGGAATTGTATACACATAATATTTTCAAAATTTATCAAATATTGATTCTTTATCTCTTGTAAGAACACATCGAGTCTCAATCTCTCTGAGTGCACAACTTAAAGGGTGCAGTAAGAAAGGGGTGGGAAGACCATTGGTGCTTCACAAGATTTTTTTCCCCTATACCACCATTTGCTATCAATACAACCATCTCCTAGACAATTTCCTAAGCCTTGTCTCTTCTCTTACACACTCCTCCAAGATTTCACTACCTTACTTATCCCCTTCCTAAACCTAAAAAACTTTTGGATGGTTTATATTACACTCTTATCCCCATCAACCCTTTATTCAAATTGATAAAACATGTTAAGGGTCTAGGTTAGAACTTGGCTGACCTAGATCGAGACCTAACTTATTTTCATCAAATACTAATATAGAGTCGATTGGGATAACCCTATCAATTAAAATTTTATTAAGGTTTAGGGATAGATTGAGCTATAGATACACATATTTTTTTCATTTATGAGAGAAGAGAATAATACTATTATATTTCACATTTTCTTATCCACCATTCTACTTGAAGAGCATAGCTTAGGGTTTCAATGCTTTCTTTAGAGATATGGATCTTGTCTTATGGAAAAATCTATTAGATACTTAGAGAAGCTATGTAGCCTAGATCTGACTTATCCTTATTATCCTTACATACCATAATAACCTCTTTTGAATCACCTTGGTGAAGGGAGAGATTGAGGCTTGACAAGTTCATCTTCAAAGGCAAGTATTCCTAATATTGTTCCTCCTTTATAATAGTAGATAGCTTTGAATTTGTACTTATCTCCCATGAATTATAATTTTACCTATACATATCTCAATTAGGATTCCCTTATGCATGTTTACTATTTATGTTTATTACCCTTACTTTGTGCCACAAGCTTTGGTGAGCACTAGATTAGATTTTACTTGTTAATGCATGTCTACAATTTTTTTATTCACAAGTTCTCATTCACTCTTCAAGATCATTTCATAAGAACATCATCAGATGATCAATTCAAAACTTGTCATTCAATTTGATGGTTTTAATTTGTATATATGATCTAATACACTTTTACAATTGAATGTTTCTATTTTCTTTATGCCTTCCCATACCAAATCTACATATTTATTTTATAGGATTAAAAATATATACTCCCATGTCAATTATCTGACTCATGCCTATATTATATTAATAACAACATACATACAATAAAACAAATCAGGTTTATAAAATGAAAAGGTCTCATTCACATATTTATCAAAAAGGTTTATAATTCTTTTTATCCTCTTAGGTTTGTACTTTACTTTAAAGTCTATCACTCACTATCTTTGCTTATTTATTTGATTTGTTGTTATCTATGCTAATAAGTCTACCACTTTGTTAACAATATCTTCCACTAAATATTGATCTCTTGTTATTGATATAATATTCATTCAAACAAACAATTTATATCTCACTACCACTTATTTATTTTTAATCAATCATAATTTTGTAGGATTTTAATTTAAATTATCTTAGTATCTGACTATATTTTGGATATATATCACTCAATATCTAACCAATAGATCTATAATTATATTCTTTGGATTTTTAATTCAAAGGTGCACATATTATCCAAGTTTCAAAAAAATCATTAGATAACTTTCAAGATATGATCCATTTACTAGTAGTGCTATGATTATGATTTTACACAGTCTAATGGATAACTCATAAAAACCAAATTGATGGAGAATTCCAAAATTTCAAAATATACTAATGCTAGACCAATGTAGCATTATAATTTTATAAATACAAGTGCTAACATCATTCCACTAGACCAATTTGATGATTTTGATTTCTATGTACAGTTGGGCAAATTATTTGTCTTACAATTTCCTCTTCATAGAACCTTTGTCCACACACCAAGACCAAATCTGAATATAAAATTGAAGCTAGGTGGCTTTTCACCATTACATGACATATTAAATCATTATTAAACAAATCTCTAAACTATTTATGAACGAATTATATTCCTCAAACCCAGTATTTTACTAAATAATTCTTTCCATATCTCTTAACCTGAGAGGTTATACAAATGTGTGAAATGACCCATTTTTATTAAACTACTCTCAAACAATCATGTCTATTTTTTAATTCTTAAACCATATACTAGAAAATCAATTTATATAGTCATATAACAAAATGGCTATATATGACTATCACACCTATAAATCTAAAGTAGTTGACAAAATGGAAATCAAGCTTGGTCTTAGATAAAAATTCTTCATTGTTACACGTTCATCTAATCTTTAAAATTCAAACAGTCTTCAATAATTTAAAGTCTTCTCTTATTCATTGACTATTATCAATTTTATTTTATTAGACCTGAGAATGAGGAATTGCTCCCCATTCCATTGTGGATAAACTTTCAAATATTATTCACAATCTAAATAAAATTTCTTTAATTATTCAAACCAGTATTTATAATGCCAAACATTCATTTAAATATGTTTTCCACTACAACATTTATGCTCATAAAATACAAACCAAAGATTTTATCATAAGACTTTCAAAACATACACACCTTCATACATCATAGAAATACATGGTCATATGTTTTATGAATACAACTATAATAGAGACTTACATAGATAATAATAACTAATTAAACTCTTGTTATGATAAAATATTCTTATAAACTCTTACTTTCTTCCTTAAAAATCTTCATTATCGACTCTAAAACTTGTAATTATCCTCTTTTATACAAACCTATAGGTCTATGAATCCACTTCATAACTACAATCCATTTGATCTTATTCTTATCTCATGAATTTATTTAATCCCTATCTATGTGTTATAGGACTTATATTAATTTTGGATGAGAATGCCTCCAAGATTATCTCATGACAATATTAACCTTTTTTTTTTCCTTTATCTAATATAGGAATGTGGTCTTCTAGATAAGTCTTTAGATAGAATTACATAAGGTGGAAATAGACTAGCATGTTTTTTTTTTACATTTGTATAATCTCTCCACAAGATTTATGACTTTTAGAGATGGGAATTATCTCTCATTTCAAGACCCAATAAAAAAAATGATACTTCCTAATATTTTATTAACATTCTAAGTCACTTATAAGACTAATAAAAGACTCTTTATACCATAATTTGTCTTATTTATAAGATTTTCAAATTATTTTCTTGATGCTCCTACATCACTTGTCATTTAATTTATGAATATGGAAACATAGGACCTAACTATGGTTATTACATGGTGTTGCTTGACTAGAGGCTTTAAAACCCTCTCTAGTGATTATTATGGTAAGATATCCCTTATTTAGGTATAACAGATCCAACTTGGTCACCCTGAATATCTAATGTATCAACAATTAGAAGTGTAAGTAGGATTTATCTTCTCTAAAATAGGATTGATTAATAGATTAGTTACATTTTCCTTTATATATATTCTAGTGATCTCAATGTGAATTAAATTCTTGTAAGTTTTCTTTCATGCTTTCATTTTATCATCATTTTATATATTTATATGTTTATAGTATTGTATTGAATCAATTGGTATAGATATAATAGTCAATGCACATGTTTAAGATACAATCACTCCAAAATGACTCTTTTATCTTTGTAGGTCTTCTCCAAATATAGGTGACTAGATTGATCAGTTAAACACAGTCTTCTTTTTTAGTTCCATATTTTCATACATAGTCAAACTAGTTGACTTTATTTATAATTATTTTCTTTTAGCATACATGTCTACAAACATAGTCAAGATAATTGACTCTACTTGTAACTTATTTTTTAGCATAGGTTTTATAAACTCTGTCGAACTAATCAACTATATTAATAAATTTTTTTAATCAACATTTGAACATCATAGCATAAAATTTTACAATCTAAACATCTTCCTACCCACCAAGGTTCATTATTACTCTATCATTTTATTTTTTCTCTTTTACTATTATATTTCACAAGTTTACAGTCTATAAAATTACGAAACCTATATCTAACTAGCTTGACCAACTCAACATAATTTTATAGCATATATTCTCTCTATAAGACAGTCAACCAATTTGACTATGTTCTTTTAGATCTTACTTCTACAGAATAGTAGTATCTACACAATATTTTCAAACTTTATCATTTATTGATGATTTCTATCTTGTAAGAACCTGTCGAGTCTCAATTTATCTGATTACATGCCTTAAGGGGTGCATCAAGAAAGGGTTGGGTAGACCATTGGTACTTCATAAGATTGGTATCCCTTACTACCACTTGATATCTACACATCCATCTCTTATAAACATTCTCCTAAGCTTTGCCTCCTATTTTTCACCTTCCTCTAGTCATTTTTCACCTTTATTAGCCCTTACCTAACCTAAAATCCTTTTTATGGTTTGTGTTACACTATCATCACTATCAACCTAGTACTCTAATTGATGAAACTTATTTAGGGTCTAGGTCAGCCCCTAGACAGCCTAGATTGAGACCTAATTTATTTTTGTTAATAAAGATACAAGGTCGATTAGGTTGACCTTGTTAGCCTAAACTTTTGGAAAGGACTAGGGTTAGATCTACCTATATAGACACATCCATTTCATCATTTTTAAGAGAAAAAATAAGAAGATATATATTATACATCTTCTTATCCACCATTCTACTTGAGAAGCATAACTTAGGGTTTCATACTTTCTTTGGAGATATAGATCTTGTCTTATGGAGAAGTCTTTTGGATGAATTTATAGGTTGTGTATCCTAGATCTAATTTATCCTTGTCATCCTTATATACCATAACCTCTTGTGAAGAACCTTGGCCAAGGGAGAGATTGAGGCTCAATGAGTTCATCTTCAAAAGTAAGTATTATTAACTTTGTTCTTCATTTGTGAGAGCATATAGATATGAATTTGTACTTATCTCCATGTATTAATATTATTTATACATTAACATGAGTACATTTCTTCTATGCATGTTTAATTTTAATGTTTATTACCCCCACTTTGTACCATAAGCTTTGGTGAGCACTAGATTAGAATTTTTTTTATTCTTATAAGTTTAGTGAATATGAAAACATAGGACCTATTTAGGTTTATTACATAGTTTTTCTTTAATGGAGGCTTTGAAACCTTCCCTAGTGAAATCATTATGGTAAGAGATCCCTTAACTAGGTCTAATAGATCCATATTGGTCATGATCTCAAATATCTAATGTATGCACAATCATAATTATAAGTAGGATTTATCTTTTCCAAGCTAAGATTGATTTATAGATCTACTAAATTTCCCATTGCATACATTATGGTGAACCTGATGTGAATCTAACCCTTAGTGGTTATCAATAAATATACAAGGTTATTTGGGTCTACCTTATCAGCCTAAACTTTTAGAAAGGACTAGGGTTAGATCTATCTTTATAAACCAATTAATTTCATCATTTTTAAGAGAAGAAAAGAAGAATATATACATATTATTTATCTTCTTATCCATCATACTACTTAAGGAGCATAGATTATGGTCTCATACTTTCTTTGGAGATATAAATCTTATTTTGTGAAGTATTTTGGATACATTGATAGGTTGTGTATCCTAGATCTGATTTATCCTTATCATCATTACATACCATAATAACCTCTTATGAATCACCTTGGCCAAGGGAGAGATTGATGATTGACAAGTTTGTCTTAAAAAATAAGTATTCCTAACTTTGTTCCTTATTTGTAAGAGTAAATAGATATGCATTTTTAATTTTTTCCATGCATTAGGATTATTTATAAATTTATGTGAGTATATGTCTTCTATGAATATTTAATTTTAATGTTTATTACCCCCACTTTGTGCCATAAGCTTTGGTGATCACTAGATTAGACTTTGTTTTGCTTGTTATTAGTTTAGTGAATATGAGAACATAGGACCTAGTTAGGGTTATTGCATAGTTTTTCTTAACTAGAGGCTTTAAAAACCTCCCTAGTGAATTTATTATGGTAAGATATACCTTGGATAGGTCTATTAGATCCATCTTGGTCATGACCTTGAATAGATAATGCATGCACAATCAAAAGTGTAAGTAGGATTTATTTTCTCCAAGCTAAGATTGATTTATAGATCTACTGGATTTATTATTGGATACATTATGATGAACCTAACATGAATATAATACTTGTAGGTTTTATTTCATGTCATCATTTTTATAATTTTATTAAAATTTTCCATATTTTTAGTATTGTATCAAACCAGTCAGTATAGTTCTAACTTTCTATGCATAGGTTTAACACATAGTCACTTCAAAATGACTCTATTCTATCTCTGTAAGTCTTCATCATCTACAGGTTATTAAATTAAATAGGTCAAAAAAAAATTATTATTTATTTATATATTAGTATACATTATTTAATAGGTCAACTTTGTCATCTAATTATTTCTACCAGTAAACAGTTTAACAAACATAGTCAAACATGCTGACCCAATTTTTAGAATTTAAAAGCAGTAATTAAGGCATTTTAGCATAAAATTTGCAATATTAACCATATTCAATGCCACCAAGGTTCATATCTTTCCCATCTCTATAATTTCATTAATTTCTCTAGTTTTATTTTTCACAAGTTAGTAGTCTTCAAAACTACAACCCTACAGCTAACTAGGTCAACCTAGTCAACTTAGTTCTATAGTCTTCCTTTTGTCTGAGAGACATAATCAACCTATTCAAATATATTATTAAATAACTTAATTCTACAAAATAATATCAACCCAGTCAACTATATTCTATATTTTTTTCATCTAGTGTTACTTTAATTGACTCTATACTATTCTCAATCTAGGAATTAACAACTATTTGCCACTAATTAATTCACATTTCATTTTTAGTTGTTTGCATGCTTGAAGTAATTCACATAGTATAAATAGGTGGTTTTTCAAAATTACTATTCTAGTTACACTATTTTACTATTTTTCACACACTACCAAATCACATAACATTTAAAATGCATTTAAACACTTATCTTCCCAATGCTTACCTACTTAGATTTCATCACCAAGGGGGGAGCCAACTTAATTTTTTGGCCAAGTATAAATACATGATTAATGGTATATATTGGAAAAGCACCTGAAACCCTTATCAATGTGAGATTGTGAAGTGTGGGGGTAGGCCCCAATATCAAGCTAGTACCATTACCAACATAGATCCCTTTCAGCCCAAATGTCTTGAAACCATCTATTTATTGCCTTTCTAATTCCCTATTTTAGCTAGTTCTCCTATCACATTTAAATCAATACTTTATGATAATATAATAACACTTAGGATGACCAGTTAGTTAGTATTTACTTTTCATTTGATTACTTTCTCTTTGATCATTACGTGTTGTATTTTAAAAACATGCATTGACCAATGTTGGTACAAGGTTCTATGTTGTGTTCCCTAATTGGATCACTCACACTAATCCAATTGTTTGTGTGTTTGTTTTAATTTTTTAATCACTTATCTTTCAAATTATTTTTTCCCTATTTAATAACACTATCATTCTGGTTGATAAGTCTCTTACAAAATATATTTTGCCCTACATTAATACATAGTAAACATGTATGAATATATATCTTTATTAGCTTATTTAATCCCTCTATCTGTAATATAGAGTCGACCTAAATGATATGTATTCTTCTCTAACTATTAAGTTATAACAATAGTCAACCTACATGAGTTTGTGTCCTTTCTAATCACTTTGTCTTTGCATCATCTTTGTCCTTCTTAACCTTTCTCTCTCATCCTGAACTTCTTGTTTGAGGACAAAACTAAGTTAAATTCTATAGATATGATCAAATTTACCAATCCCAATAGGTTTTCCTATAAATATCTTATGGCACCTAATCTAGATGAAATTAATGTGTATGTGGCCACTTTCACTACAAATTATGGGACTCCTCCTCATACATCTTTAGTTTTCAACCCTCTTTTCTCCTTAGAATATCAGCATAAATTAAAGTATACTCCAAAAATGCTTTTCTTCATTAATGAATTTCCTCAATATAGATGAAAATATCCTTATACTATTTATCACCTTATGATAAGTGGTCAAATATAAGAACCCCCTTCACCTTCCCCCATATTCTCATATGGATTTGGGGGAGATAGTTTCTTTACCTCTCAACCCCTTCATTCTCTTTTGACCCCTTCTCATATTATGGCTTATGATTTCCTCAACCTCCATGCCAAGTATCTCTACTAACATGGTAGGTGTATGCAATCAAAAATGCATCATGTCTATAAATCAATCCTAACTCAGAGAAGATAGATCATACTTACACTTTTGATTGAGGATACTTTAGATAATCAAGAACATAACCAATATGTGAATCCACTAGACCCAATCAAGGGATCTATTATCACAACAACAATACTAGAGAGGATTCCAAAGCCTCCAGTCAAGCACAATCATGCAATAACTTTAGCTAAGCCCTATGTTTAAAAATTTAGTAAACTAATAACAAGTAAAGTAAACTCTAATATAGTGCTCACCAAAGTTTATGGATCAAAGTGGGGAAAATAGATAATAAAATTAAACATGCATAGAAGACATATACTCACATCAATATATACAAAATATTAATGCATAGAAGAGAAGTAAAAATGCATATATATATCTACTCTTATAAAGGAAGAACAAATTTAGGAATACTTACCTTTAAATACAAACCCATCAAGCCTCAATCTCTCCCTTGGCCAAGGTTCTTCATAAGAGGTTGTTGTGGTATTTAAGGATGATAAGGATAAATCATCTCTAGGATACACAACCTATCAATGAATCCAAAAGACTTCTCTACAAGACAAGATCTATATCTCCAGATAAAGTACGAAACCCTAAGCTTGTTCCTCAAGTATAATGGTGGATAAGAAGATGAAAAATAGCTATTACTTCTTTTATTCTCTAAATAATGGGAAAATGATCTTGCATATATAGGTAAGTTTAACCCTAAGCCCTTATAAATATTTTGGATAATAGGGTCAAACTAGTCAACCTAGTATTGAAATTGACAAAAAACCTACTAGATAATGAACTAAGTCAGCCATGGCTGACTTAATTCTTAGTAAGCTCTATCAATAAAATACAAGGTCAACACAACTGACATAGTCATGTAAACTATCAAGAAGGGGTTTAGATTAGGGAAAGAGAAAATGAAGGTAGAAAATGACTAGAGGAGTATACAAGAGAGAAAAAAAATCTTAAGGGAATGGTTTTTAGGAAACAAGTATATAGATAACAAGTGGCAAAAGAGACAACAATCTTGCAAAGCACTTATAGTCTACCCATCCCTTTCTTGATACACCCTTTAAGACATGAACTCAAAGATATTGAGACTCAATGGGTTCCTACAAGATAAAGAACATCAATAATTGATAAAATTTTGAAAATATTATGTGTATACATATGCCCCACTCTAAGCTCATCACGTGTCACATGAGTGCAACACAAGATGGTGCTTCAGGAATAGAACATGATGACACATAATGTTGATGTTAAGTAAAATACAATAATGAGTGAATAAGATAAATGAAAGTATAAAATTGAAAAACACATACCTTTACTTACCTTAGTGTTGTAGATAAAGAAGGAGACTTTGAGAGAAGTGAAGGCATCACATTGGAACATTAGGTGAACATATAAATATTAGTGGAAAAAAGAGTGGAAAATTAAAAAAATTGGAATATAGGTATATAGTAATGGAAAAGATTATATATGATTTCATGATTCTAGAACTTTTTATAGTTCAAAAAATGAGTGAGCAAAAAAAAAAAAAATGAGAAAAACAAGAAATTTGATGGTAAATATTTGAAAGGTAAAGAATTATGAATAGTAAGTTTTAAATAGGGTGAAAATAAAGTCATTTGATTATTATTTAACTTATTTGGAGAGAAGCATAGATTTAGAGAGACCAAATGATATAAAAAGGAGCTAATATGGTGAGGAGATGATAGTCAAGATGAGAGGGATGCCTAGTGGTTGTAATAGGTGTAACACAAGTAGGCAACTAAGAATTTAAAACTTATTTTTAGTATTTTATTTGAAACTAAGTGTTTTATAGAAATTTGTAAATTTGGACAATTATAGAAACTAGAATGAACCTCAAGGTGTTATTAATGGTACTAGAGGCCAAAATGGGAAATTGATTAAAAGGAATCAGAGTAAGAAATGTCAAAGGCATTTATTATAAGTAACAAAAAGAGTCAGCTATCTGAACCAACTAGTCAACTCAGTCAACCTAGTAGGTTAAAAATTCTAATTTGGCATTGTTGACTTAGTAGATGTGTGTTGACTTAGTTTCTTTAGGTAAATTATTGACTTAGTACCTCACTACCAACTTAGTTGTTTGAACCAAATTGTTGACTTGGTACTAAGAAAGGAAAATTGAAAGGGTCAACTTAGTTTGTTAAGTCAACATGGTCAATTGAGGACTATTTGGTCAATTTAGAGTTTGACTAAGTGATCATAATAGTAAGGAAATGTAGGAAATAGGCCTAAATAGTACTTCAAAGGCCATAATTCTTGATTGAGTACCAAAATGGCCAAGTAGGCTGGAAATTAGGTCAAATTAGTCAAAGATGAATAGATTAAGGTAAAGTAGGTTTGTTTTTGTTAAAAGTTAAAGAGAATGCATTTGATTATAAGTGATTATAAGAGAATGTTACTATTTGATTAGGAACATGAATACAATATCTGCACTCAATGACACTTGGTGCATCTCTATAAGACATGTGTTAAAGAGGTCTAAGAGGTATTATAGAGATGTGCCAAGTGTCATTGAGTACAGATCTTGTATTCATGTTCCTAAGAGCTTGGGAATGATTAACTAATACTTTTAGATGGCTAGTCGATGGGGATATCATTGAGGTGGGTATCACCCTAGAAGATGTCCATGATTTTCTTGAAATTATAATAAGAGGGACATCAATGATCATGGGGGTAATGGATGGTCAAAAGGAGAGATGAGCCTTCACCTTATGGGTGATGAGATATAAAAGGATATATCTCAATTTGAGAGTGAGCTTATTTGATGTATATATATAGCTTAGATTATAGATATCTAAAAGGTAGTGATAAGACTTATGATATCATGGGTGTTGTGTCACAAGTCAAATGGAAAGGTACCTCTTTAAATGATAGCCTTATGCTAGTACATTTTAGAGTATGGGGCATTATATGATCTAGGTTCTATCATTTAGTTTCAGCTCATACATGATATGTATGGGATGTTTTCTAGAGGGTAGAAGACCATGGGACCAGTGGTTTTATTGAGCACTTAGATAAATGAGAGGTTTTTGATGTACCACCTAACTAGGTTTCCCCATGTGGTTGATGATAAGTTACTCTGGGTGGAGAGATGGAGGTAAGATTAGGTGGCATATACTATGCCCCATGTGCCAGTGTTATAGATTGTCACATGATCATATATCATGTTCTAGATGTATGGGCACATTATAATAGTATGGTCAATTTAGAGGATAATGGCATTAATATTAGTATGAGTGTATATTGTAGGCCACTACACTTGGTAGATAGAGTTACATCTAGTGTTATACATACCAAGATAGTTGGGACTCCCTCACCTAGTGATTCTAATAATTGTGCTCACATTTTGGGCTAGACATGTGAGAGAGTTAAGGGGAAGAAGATGAGTAGGACCACCATTTATTAGGCCAAATATTAGACCATGGTATGAGAGACTATGGATAGGTTAAGCATGATAATTGATAGATATAAAGGAGATGGATGTAGATGTAAGAGTGCCATAGGTACCATAGTTCAAAACATAGTAAGAGTGGTGACCACCTAGATCATACCATCAATATAGATGCCAAAAAAAAGAGATATTAGAGAGGGTGGTCATCCTAGATTACCCATCAGTCAGCCCAGGATAGAACTAGTTTATAGAGGCACCACTGAGGCATAACTTGAGATAGGCATGGGTAATGACCCCAAGGTTTTTATTAATTGGGTGGCATCTTATGAAAATAATACTTGAAGGATGAGCCAATGGAGATGCCATATTTGGTGGTTACACAGATAGGGAAATAGTGATAGACAACATCTAGATAGGTAATAATAAATGGTTAAATTTAGATTAAGTTTTTTAGATAGATTATAGATATATATATTTTGAGATATATATATGATCTAATGTCTATCTGGTTTAAATTTTGTATATCTTACAAAGGAGGACACTATATTTGGATCCTTAGTGAGGGGAGTAGACCATGAGATCTTAGATGAGGTGTCGATTTCATATGACCCTGCCACACTAGATGATCCTAGGGTACTATCTACCTTAGCTCAAGCAAGCTAGTTCAGACTAATAGGAGAGGCGGTGAGGTGAGAGGATGAGCTTAAGTTAAACAAAAGGTGATCTTAATCATTCTTAACAAAATAAAGGATGTAGATGTGAAGCATTGAGGGGCTTAAGTTTTGGTTTGTATTAAAGAGAGGACAATTGGTAAGCTAGTAATCCATGTTTATGGGTTATGATATAAGGTCCAAGATAATTGAAATCAAACTTACCATGATTGATTTTCTCCATATTGGTGACATGTTGATTTCCTTTCAGATGAGGTCTTTGATATTGAATTATCACACTCTAAGGTGTTTGTTATAGGCATGTTTAATGTGTTGCTGATAGACATGAAGATGGGTGAGGGTGGCTCAAAATGATCATCATGTATCTCAAGCTGAGATAAGTGGTGTTGATGATAATAATCCCTATAAATGAGATATTAAAAAGATATGTGAAGAGAAGGAATTTTGACTTTGAGAGGCAAGACAACCTCTACTCCAAACATAAGATAAAATGGGGTAGTACTTGTAGGGGTTTGAATGCTAGTATAATATGACCATAAGGTGAAGGGGATGTGTAAATTTCAATCCCAAATAGATGTATTAACCATTTTAGTAAGCATGTTGTTAATAGTTTTGTTAGAGGCCTCTACCTATCTATTTACTTGAAGGAGATAGGGCAAGGACAAACATAACTTGATCTTAAATGCATCACAAATACCTTAAACTTGTTTGTTTTTAAAATATTTACCATTGTCAGTGATAATTTTATGAGGAACATTGAAGCTGTAGATGATGTGATGGTTGATAAAGTTGACAATATTTTTTGCTTTGGTCAAGTCTAAAGGAATAACCTCTACCCATTTTTAAAAATACTCAGCCATAGTGATGATAGAATAGTGTTTCAATGAAGAATGGGGTTAATTTCACCAATGAGTTCTAGACCCCATTATGAGAAGGGCCAAAAATAGTGGATACATGAATATTATGGCTAGGTTCATGATGTAAATTTGTATGTTGTTGACACTTAACACACTTTTTCACATAATCACAATAGCCTTGGTTAAGGGTAGGATAGTAATAGCTAACACAAAGGATGTACTTGGCTCCAACAAGGCCACTAAAGTGTCCCCCACATATGCCATCATTCATTCCTTTGATAGCATGAGAGGTTTCATGACTACATAGGCAATGGAAGAGGAGACCATCAAAGCTAAATTTATAAATAATTACTCCCATAATGATATAACATGAGGTAAGATAGATAAATTCTCTTTGAACATTCCATGAAAGACTAGAAGGAATGATGGAAAGGTTGAGATAGTTGAAGGTCTATTGATACCAAAGGTCAAGTTAGGTTTCCTCCACATTGAAGATGGTGGGAAAATCTAGTTTGACATAGGAAGGCTAGGTAAGTCTATGGATGATGATAGATATCTTAGAGTTAGAGGGTACAAATGGGATTTGAGAGGTAAGGAAAGCCATGGTATCATCAAAATTATTGGTAGATCACATGGTTGATTGGATGCAGTATTGTTTAAATGATGTCAAGAGTTCATTAACTAGTTATTCATACTATTGCAAAACATCATTATTACACTAGTAAGAGCCATTGATTTTATATACCACAAGTTGGGAGTCACCAAATATTTTGATCATTTTGACTCCTAAAGTTAAAGTGGTCTAAATTTTTATCACTCAGACTTCGTACTCAACCATATTATTGGTAGATTCAAATTCAAGTTTGAAGGACAAAGGAAGAGGTTCAGCATCAAAGGGAATAATGATGATGCCAACTCCCCCTCCATGTTGACACTTTTATCTATCAAATAACATGGTGACTTGATAGGTGAAGTATTCTTGAGAGAGGGTTATGATAGAATCATTGAGGAACTCAAGAGTAGGAGGTTAGTTGTCTGATAATGGTGTTTTGGCTAATTAGTCAATAATGAATTATCTTTTAATTTACTTTTTAAAGGGAACTTAAGGTCAAAATTTTCTAAAAGCATAAGCCACTTGGCCATACGTTGGTTTTAGTATGGCTTGGAGTGTATATACTTGAGTGGGTTGATATTGGTTATGACATAGGTCTTATGGTTAAGAAGGTAGTGGTGAAGTTTGGTGGCCATGAAGACTAAATCTAAGTAAAGTTTATTAGTATGGGTATACCGTGTCTCATACTCTACAAGTGTGCAACTAATGTATTAGATGGATTATTATTTGTGTTGTTCATCCTGATGAGCAAGCATTGCCCCTAAGGAGTAATTAGTGGTATAGATATAAAGGTAGAAAGGTTGGTCATCCTTAGGAGGGGTGAGGATAGGTCGAGAAAAAATGTACTTTTTGAGTAAATCAAAGGACTTTTGATAGTCGTTATTCAATTTAAAAGATACATCCTTCTTCAAAAGGTGGTGGAAGGGTTGGCATCAATTTGAAAGATGGGAGATAAAGTGATGAATGGATTAGAGCTTCCCTTACAAACTATGGAGTTATTTGAGGTTTATTGGAGGACTCATGTCAAAGATGTCTTTGATTTTGGCATGATCAACTTCGATTCCCCAAAGGGAGATAACAAATATAAGGAGATTTCTTGATAAGACCCTAGAAATGTAATTGTTGGGGTTAATGTAGACATGGTAATGGTTGAGGCATTCAAAGATAATTTTGAGAATGGCCAAATGATCCCTATTGTATTTGGATTTCCTAAGAAGGTCATCAATGCAACACTCTACTATCTTGTGGATAAGGTCCTGGAAGGTATAGGTCATTATACATTAGTAGGTTATACCAATGTTATTTAGTCTAATAGGCATGCATATATATTATAAGGTTCCCCATGAGGTGATAAAGGTGATTTTGTGTTGATCTTTAGGGGTAATTAAGATCTAATTATAACTCAAGAATCCATCTATGAGAGATAACATCTCATGTATAGCTATAAGATCAACTAGCTAGTTGATGCTTGGTAGAGGAAAGTTATATTTAGGGAAATCAAGGTTGATGTCATGAAATTCCACACAAATGTGTAGTCTTCCTATGACTTTGGTGATAGGCATAACATTTGAGACCCATTGGGAATCGCCAATGGGTTTAATGAAATTTATAATTAGGAGACACTGAAGCTCTTTTTTGATAAGAAGGGCTATGAGAGGATGCATTCATCAAAGTTTTTTATTGAGGGATTGGAATCATGGTTGGTGACTATGTTATGGATGGAAATTATGGGGTCAATACCTAGCATGTTTTTGTAAAACCAAGCAAATTATATGTTATATTCTAAGAGGAAAGATGAGAAGTCCTGAAGTTCCTCAAAATTCAATGATTAACCAATTTTGACAATGTGGTGGTTAACCATAGTGCCCAAGTTGATATACATGATGAATTCATTTAATATGGTTAAAGTATTAGGAGGAAGGGGTTTGTGGATGGTAGAATCTAGGGTACCAAGATAGGTGAGAATGGAATCATCATCTTAGCATTGAATGGCATTACTAGTAAGAGAGTCATTTCCTATCATCTCAGGATGAGTCAAAAGGATGGTTATAGTTCCCCCCCTCCTTTTTATAATTCATGGGTCCAAGTTTGATCATGTTAATTAAAAAAATGTTAGGTGGGATGATGTCAACATCCTCATACCCAGGTAGAGAAGAGGTTGGTGAGGAATGGATATCTTCCTCAACAATGGTGGTGGTGGGTGGTTTGGTTTTCTTCTTATTAGGTAAAATGAAACTAATATCATGTTTCTTATGAGGATTTTTGGTCTTTATTGAAATAAACTCATGTGGGCCATGCTCATATTGTATAAGACCAAATCCTTTTCAATCACACTTGTGAAGGTATGTCTTGGAAAAGTTTGGGTTGTCCAAATAGGAAAAATTAGAGTTAAATGGTTGAGATGAAAAGTAAGTGGTAGAAGCATTGAGTGGTTTGTCAAGGCCCCCATAGATGAAATAGATTTGATAATTTCAATGTCTAAGAGGAATAATATATTCAATGTTGGGGTCATCACTAGGTTGGTGGTCAAGTTTCCCATGTTCTTCAGTAGGGAAAGCATCAAGGGTCAAGAGGTGATATTCCCCTATTGAAAGATGTTGGAATGTGGATTCCAAGTGGTATGTAGTGGGGATTTGGTCCAAAGGGATGGATGAGCTAGTAGATGCCTCATTAGTAGAATAAGATATGATTTCATCCTTCATGGTTGAAGGATTTTTTTTGGTTGATGAGGGTGTGTTAGATAGAGGCAAGACAACATCATTGGGTCAATAATTCATGTTGACTAATGAAAAGGGACTTAGGTCAGCTTGTATAGTGACAACTTGACCTTCATGTTCAAATTTGATACAATGATTAAGGGTAAAGGGTACACAACCCATAAAATGGATCCAAGGTCATCCTAGCAAAACATTATACTAGATTTCACCTTCCACTACATAAAAAAGGTCTAAGAGTGTACAAGGTCTTAAATGGATATTAAGTAAAATATTTCTTAGAGTAGTGGATATGGTGTCATTAAAGGATTGGAGGATAGTTGAAGTTTTTGACATGACATTATCTGATATTTTGAGTTGACCATAGGCACAGGAGGAAATGATATTAATGTTGGCTCCCCCATCAGCCATGACTCATTTGATGTGGGTTTGGTTGATTTAAGTAGTGATGAAAAGAGGGGGCTCTAGGTCATTAGGATGGATAAAAGGTATTTTTGAATCCTTAAAGGTGACAAGGTTGGAAATTTGGAGAGTGACAAAAAAGGTTGATAGAGGTTAAGGGTCTTCAAGTTGGACCTCTACTAATTGAAATGACTCTATCATTGCTTGGTGATGATGAGGTGAAGTAGAAATTAACTCATATAAACTCATCTTTGCTGAGGTCTAGTGAAGTTGTTTGAGCACCTCTCTCCTAATTGATTTAAA
Source organism: Torreya grandis (assembly GCA_037957365.1). NCBI lineage: Eukaryota > Viridiplantae > Streptophyta > Pinopsida > Cupressales > Taxaceae > Torreya > Torreya grandis. The sequence continues at coordinate 98,361 of JARHVA010001995.1, forward strand.
GGGGTTGTATTGAGAGGTACCCAAGATAGATACCTTGGGATTGGATGAAGGTTAAAGTGCTTGATTTTGAATTGGTTTAGAGGTGTAAGATGGTTATGTCCACGGGATTAAAACTTTTGCCTTCCCCCTATCCTTGTAATGAGCATGTGATTGGGTGACCACATGGATAGTATGGGTAGAGTGAAGAGTTAGGGTAAGAGATTGGTTTAGTTCCTTATCACTCTAAGGTGAGAGTGGGGGAGTAGGTAGGCATTGTGTAGTGGTTTTAGGTTGTTGTATTGGTAGTGGGATTGTGGTAGTTTCATCTATTAATAGATCATCATCATCATAAATCTAATGGATTATGATTTGGAGATATTTTCACTTCTCCATGTCATGCCCTAGTGTCCTATGATAGAAGCACACTTGGAGGTCATTATACTAGATAGGTTTCAGACCTAGAGGGTCAAATGGTTTGATCAAAGATAAGGTCAAACAAGAAGCTTGCAATAACCTTTGTAAAATGGTTGAGTAAAGCTTAGCTAAAGGTGGAGAGGGTTTATAGGTTTTGGTCTTGGTTGGTGAGATGGAATTCTTTTTATAAATAGGCTTGATAGTAGAAGTTTTGGGTAAGGTCGTGTTCTTATTCGATGGTTTTGGTTTTGGTAAGGTGAAAGTTGATAAATCAGAGGTATGAGGTTTCAGGGTAGGTAGTCTAGTTATTGATGGTTTGGTGAAGATAGGTGTGTCAGAAAGCAAGTGTGCTAGTGTAAGAAATAATGGTGGTTTGGTTTTGGTTGAGATAAATAGCTTCCTAATCAAAGTGAAGGGATGAGGACCCAAAATAGAAGATAAGGTTGAAATAGGTATAAGTTTGGGCCTTTGAATTTTTTTTGGCTTTACTTCCTTGGTTGATTTAGTTGTTGGGTTTGGTGAGGTTAGCTCTAGTTTCAAGGAGGAGTGATTAAGGCTATACATAGGGAAGATGCCAAGGTTTTTGGTTGGTTTGGTTGGAGTGGATGATTTGGTTGTTTGGGATTTTATTGTATGGGATGGTTAGGAAATGGTTAGGTTGGTAGAGGTTCTTAATGGTTAGGTTGATAAGATAGGAAGTTAGACAAAAGAAGTAGTGGGTTGGTCTATCAAAGCAGGGTTGGAGGCTCCTATTTGGTGATATAAGGGAGCCCCAATTACTACTAAAAGGTGGCCTAATCCATGTTAGGGTTGGAGAGAAATTATAATCTTTGAACTAATATAGAGAATGGTTTATAGACTGGTCTTGTTCCCTGGGTAGTGGAATCAAAGGATAAGCCCATAGGTTAAGAAAAGGGAATGTTGACTTCATCCTTTTCCTCAATCAAAGGATACAAGGTTTGTATGGGTTATTCATCTAAGGGAGGAGCACACATGGTGGATTCCTCTTTGGGAATGATATCCAAAGGGGTAGTGAGTTATTTAGTAGTTGAGGGAGAAGGTAAAATAGTGATGGTTTTTTGTTCTAGTATGTCAATTGAAGGAGTGGTTGATGACTCGATTAACTCAATAAGTATAAGAGGAGAAATGTTAATTCCTTCATTTGTTTCTCCAAAAGAGGAGAAGGTAACTCCAATACCTTAATAAGTAGAGAGGGCAAAGAATAGGTAGATTGAGTGGTAGGTTCTTCCCCAATGAGTGTGTCAAGAACCATATTGATAGTATGGACATCATGAGAACACTCAACTTTATTGGTCTCATTTTTAGTGGGTAAATGATTAGGAAAATGTTGCCTAAAATTAAAATGGCTTGGTTTATAGGTGCATTGGGATTGTCTAACATAATATCCCTCTTTTTCAATGAGGGTTTGGACAATAATTTTAAAGGTATTATACCTACTAATGTCATGCCCAACTACTCGATGGAAATCACATAGGTCATTCTCATTATACCAACTAGGTGTAGGATGAGAACAATCAAATTGTTATAGATGTTTGATAGGAGGAAGTAATATTATATTACCTTTCAACAACTTTTTCAGGATTAAAGCATATGATTCCCCAACTAGAGTAAATTGATTTTGATTATTTCAGTTTTAGTTTCTTGTGTTTTGTTTTGAGGATTTAGAGGAGTTTAGTTGATTGATAGATGGTAGAAGATCAATATTAAGGACAACCACATTCATATTTCCTTTAATCTTGGCATTGGTATTGGTTTGGTTACTTGATTTAGAGGAAGAGGTCTCATTGGTTTTGTAGGTAGAGTTTTTCTTTTTCAATTTTAACTTTCCTTTATTGATGGCTATATTTTATAGCCTATGTTCCATGGTAAAAGCTTTGTCAAAGGTCCATAAGATATGGACATGTAATGTAGAAGATATGTGCTTAGCACATGCCTGGCCAAAAAATTGTATCAATTCAAGTTGGGGTAAAGAGAAGAAAAGTTGATTAATTAGGATCCTCCAACGAGCTACAAAATCAATAATAGATTCATCTTCAAATTTCCATATAGAGTAAAGGCCAGTGACAAATTTTTTTTGGAGATGTTTTTTGAAAATTGATCCAAGAAATTTTGGGATAGCTAGGTAAAGGAGAAGAGAGAGTGTCTAGTTATGGTATTATACCAATCCGATGTTGGACCAAATAGGAACATATGGAAGGTATGAAGAAGGAGGGCATTATCATAGGAAATCAAATAACATGCATGCCTAAATGCCTTGAGGTGTTGTTGGGGATCCTCCTTACTTTAAAATTTAGAAAACTTGGGAAGTTCCCACTAAGGAGGATATGTTTTGATAGGGATAGATGGGTGAATGAGCTCATTACATATCTAGTCATATGATAAGATGTTGTGAGCACCAGAGATGGATGAATCTAAGGTGGTCATTTTATCCATGATAATTTTCATTAGATCTATTTGGGGTTGTGTGCATGAAAAGTTGTGAGGTTCATACTATTGTGGTGGTTGGCTAATATATTAATAGTTTGTGGGAGGTTGAGAAGTTACTATATATTTATATGTGGACATAGGTGGTTGGGTGGATGTCATGTAGGGGTAGGTGGATGTAGGTGGTTGGGTAGTGGGTAAAGGTACATACCCTTATGTTTTAGGTATGTAACCTAGTTTTGTTACAATGGGCACCTGTTAGGTAGGAGTGATGGTTAGGTTAGTGATCAAAGGAAAGGTGGTGACATTTGTATTTATTGATGGTAAGGTAGAAGGTATAAACACCACAAGATTTTGAAGTGGGGTAGTGATTAGTGAATTGGGGGTAGCTAAAGGAAGGTTAAAAATTCTTTTAATATGTACTCCCATGGTGAGGGGAGTATAGGTGGATAATGGTTTGGTTTCTCTTAGGGTAGATGAGTTTTTGATGGGGGTAGAAGGTATAAGGGTGGTTTTATGTAGGGCAGTTTGGTTTTCCATAGTAGTATCAAAAGGATTATTGGTAGATGAAGAATCTTGGGTAGTTAATGGTTGGGTGGTGAATGGAAATAAAAGTGTTTCCCATAAGGTGGGAAGGTATACCGTAAAGTGGGTCCATAAGTGGAACCAAGGTAGGGGTATGGTGAGGCATGGTGCTAAGATAGTGTTGAATAGCCATAGGATTGTTATCTAAAAATGTGGTAAAGTTTGTATCTCCTTATGGAACTTCCAAAGGGAAAGAAGGAATTCTCAAATGATGAAGAGAGTTTTCTAGTTTAGAGACATACTCCATGGATGAGGAGGTAAAAGAGGTTGATTGGTTTGGTGATGGGTTTTATTCTGCTAGATTCTTTCACTGCTAACAAGTTATAACCATCAAAGATAAGGGAAAGAGAATACACAAAAAATCTCACCACTCAAACAAAGAGAAGACAAGAAATAAGAAAGGAAATAAATCACACACTAGAAAGTAAATTTTTCTAAAGTTATTTTTAGTCTCTCATTTGGCTTATGCCTTAAGTTTTTAATTAATTATGTGACTCTACTTGGGCTGATAGAATAAGTAATAGAAAAGAAATCTATGAATGGTTTCAAGTTATTCAGGCTCTCAAAAGGATATATATTGGAAATTAATATGTGGCTTAGTATTGGAGCCTACCCCATCACTTCACACACCATAGTAATAAGGGTGTTGGGCACTTAGCCAATATCTACTGATTTATAGAGTTTATACTCAACCAAAGAGCTGAGTTGGTTCTCTCTTTGGTAATGACCTCTAAGAAGGATCACCAAGAAAGGGTAAGGTGATCACTAGGTGATGAAATCCTAATCAAGCCTTATATCAAGTTGTTTGATGTTTTATTGATGTAGGTGGTTTTATTTATGTGTTTGATATAAGTGATGCTACAATTGAATTACTTTGTTTTAATTTAACTAAGTGAGATAAACTTGCAATCAACCAATGAATACACTCAGTTTTAATCCCAAAAGAAACTTTGATTTCATTTATGAGCATAGAATAGAAAGAAGAGCATATAGATACAAATAGATGAAACCTAATTAGAGACTCAAGGGTCCCACTGGGCATGCTAGAATGTTTCAGTGAATTTCAAATTATATTTTGAGAAAGGAAAAAGAAGAAACTAGCTATGGGTATGGTATAAAAACCTATTTGATTATGTTCATGTTGATTAGAAGATTTGAATAGATCCTCTTTAGCTTGGGAGGATGACCTACAAATAATATATCACTAAAATAAATGGTTGGTTAGATAGATAGTTAGGTGGATTGCTTAACGTTAGCTAGATCCTAAAAATAAGAGCTTCCTCAAGGGCTGTCAATCTACACATTTTAAACAATCAAGTTTAGAAAATAGAAGATAAATTACTTGCATCAATAATCAAGAAGGTACTAAAATTGAATACAAGAAATGCTTGATAAAAAATAGGCTAAAATGACTAATATAGTAACAAACAAGTCAATACTAATTCTAAACAAGTTAGGTGTACTTCAAAAAATAGGTTGGGGGTCTGTGAACAAGTAGATGAAAAAAATTGAATTTGGTTAAGGTTAAGTGGGTGAAAATAATTTTTTATTATTTCAAACCATAGTGACCATCAGTGGTTAAGGTGACCATCACCAATTGAGGTAACCATTGATGGTTGGATAGATCATCAACGGTCAAGGTGACCATTGGTGGTTACTGTATATTGGGTTTGGGTGATAAAAAGTTTGATTGACAAGATCACAAAATGAAATTTAAAGGGGCTTGTTTATGATGGAATTATTGCAAAATAAAAATAAAGTGACTAAATAATTAAAATATATACTTAGCTTGTTGGTGGTTGATCAGATGAATAGCCAAGGTGGTTGACTCATTGGTGGAGTCTAATATGATTCTAGTAAAGTAAAATTACTTGGCTATTGACTGAAGGGCATCAACAAGTTGGCTCTCTAATGTGATGGTTGGATTTTTGGAATAAATGACCTATAAAAAAACTTTAGATGCAAAATCTCTTAAAGTCATCTATCTAGATCATTTTTAACCTCCTACTCCTCTCTTCTTATATGCAAGGAAGGAGAGGTGCAATGTTAATAAGGGGTCCAACTTGTCTAATTTTTACTTCAACATGCATGGATTACACATGAATTAGACATTCTAATTATGTAAAATAATTCAGAGTGAAGGGTTAGTTAAGTTGGTTTAGATGGTGGAACTTGACCATCGGTGGTCACGGTCACCATCGATGGTTAAGGTGACCGTCAACTATTGAGGGCCATGGTCAAATTGGGTTAAAAAGGTGGGTTTGTTTAGTATGTCAATCTGATTAGGGTTATGCCTATTTTTTGGTTGAAAGGCCAATGGTTGGGCCTAAGGGGGTCCTAAGGTGGTCTAGGGGAATTATGACATTTAGAACTATCATGTGCAAATTTTTGGTATCTACATTCATCTTTTTAAGTTTGTTTCTCTTTTATACTTCCCCACATGATTTAGTATGATTCATTGACTTAATTGTTTTATCTTTATACCATTTGATCTTTTATGTGCCTTCTATTTTATAACATTATCTTCATACCTCCTAACATGATATAGTGTGATTTTACTTGTTTTAATTTGGTAGAAATCTATTTCATGGTTTAAAAACATTTTGTTATCCTTTTTACCATCTTTAGTTTATTATACTTAGTCATCTTTTGTTATTACACATTTCTCATCATGATATAGTGTGTAGTACATTTTTTTATTAATTATACTTTTCCAAGTCATTTTTGTCTTTTTATTTTTAACCATGCATGTGTATCACATAATTCTAGAAAATAAAACACTCCACATATATTTCCCATAGCATATACAACCAAAGAAAAATGCATGTGCTAAAAATAAATATATCCATGCATCAACAACCATAACTAAATATCACTCATGAGTTCAAAACCAACTTTATATATATGTCATGTATTTTGTCTAATACATGGTATAAAATACAAAATACATAGCTAAAACTTTATGGATAGGCTCCATCATGCTTATCTTATGGCCTAGCTACACTACCCTTAAATGACTTGGATTTTCCCCTTTACACGATACGTTATAATGAGGTAGCTCAATACTACTACCTATCCCTATAAGTTGGCCACTTGGGAATTTACCTATCCAAAATAGACTATGGTAGCCATATGTCCTAATGTATCCTAAGCTGAGGCCTTCTTTTAGTGGCTATAATCCATCCCTACATGTTTTCAACTATCTTGTGGCCTACCCCACTAGTCTAAACCCACCTACCTAAACCGGGGTAGAAAGTAACACATGATCATCTAATATTATGGGGTCATATGGTGCCATCACCCTATATAAAATGTCATGGTGTGTATCCATGACTAGGGATCCCCATCTAACCTCTTATGTCATGGGATCTGTAAAATCAAAACTAGATAAACATTAGATCACATTTATATATCAAAATTTATCTATCTACTATAATCACATGTAACTAGTATTCTATATCGAATCTTAAAATTAAAACATGTCTCACCAATCCTGAAATCACCAACCATCATATCCCCATCTACTCACTTATGAAGCATGGTATCTCCATCTAATAATCCCCTAAGCACCTCATCTATTAATTACCTCCCTATCAATGAAAATCCAAGAGTCACAACTCATGCATTCCATGAGCCTCTCCTTAAAGGTGCCTCTATCAATTAGTTCTATCTTAGATCAGCTATCGAGTCATCTTGTATGGATACCCTTGTTTGTGTTTGCTCTCACTGATAGTGCCTCCATTTATGATGTGGTCAAGGTGGTCATTTTTACTACTACTACTACTACTACTACTACTACTACTACTACTACTACTACTACAATGCCTATTATGGTACATATTTCACCCCTCCATGAACATCCATATCCTTTCATCCTTCATCTACTTGTTATTGTGCTCAACCATTCCATGATCTCACATACTATAGCTTGATCATCGGTATCTTGATTGGTGATCTTCATCTTCCTCCCCCCTTTGGCTCTTTAGAGTGTATGCCCAAAAAATAGGAACTATTAGAGGAGATACTAGGTGTGAGAGTCAAAATTACCTTGGAAAGTGTGCCATCAGTTATGACTCTACCCACTAGGTATAGTGACTCATGATCTACACTAGAGCTAGCCCTATCACCATAGTCACCCAATTGGGCCAAATAATAGAAATGTGTGTATGACTGCCACATAATTTCCCTTCATGTGATAATTTGTAAATATAACACATGGTGCATGACGCATGATACTTATTCCTACCACCATCTCATCACTTGAGGTAACCTATCATTGACCACATAGATTAACCCAGCTAGTTGACACATAGGGAACCTATTGTACATTCATGCACTCATCAAAACCACTAATCCCATGGTCTTATACCCTTTAGATAACATCTCATACATATCAAGCATGAGCTATACCTAGATGATAGACCCAAAATAATATAGTGCCCCTGGATCCAAAATGGATTGGCACAAGGCTATCACATATAGTGGTACCTTTCCATTTGAATTGTGACACAACACTCATGCTATCATAAGTTTGATCATGAACTTTTAGATGTCCAAAATCTATGTGATGTACATATCAAAAAGACTAACCCATAAACTTAGGTATATCTTATCCAAACATGTCACCAACCTCGCTAGCGCTCATCTCCCCTCAAGATCATTTGATGTCCCTTTGATCACTATTTTCCCTCTTATTGGTAGTCTAAGCAATGTGTAGATGTCTTCCAGTGTGATACCCACCTCTATGGTATCCCCATACACCACCCATTAAAAAGTGTTGGTTAACCATTCCCATGATTTAAATAACATTAAAATTATATCAAAAATAAATGGGATACACCTCATCTCCATAATAACTCCCAAGCCTAGTGTAACTAGTGTCGCTCTATCCACATCTATCAACTACTTCAAAAAATATAGTAGCCATGATGCATTGATTAGTTGTCAATATCTCTGGCATCTCTATAAAATATCAAACTAAAAGGGATGTACTAGATATCCATGACATTTATAATCAAAATAGATTATTCAAATTTCATAAAACTTGGTTTGATTTAGGTTTTCCATTTTCTACATAATCAACCTATTCAATACTAAATTGACTCTATGCTTCATTTCGGATACTAAATTAACCCTATAAAATTTATACTAAATTGGCATATTTAGTACTAAATTGGCCACCTTTGCACCCTGTAGTACTAAATTGGCCACCTTTTTACCTTGAATTACTACATTGGTCATTTCAAAAACAATTAAATTGACCCACTACTACACAGTCATTCCCCTCTCTTAGCAAATTAAATTGGCATACTAATATGCAATCAACATTTTTATTCTCCTTCACCTTGCAAACTAAGTCAACTTGGTCAATTTTTTTCATCCATAGTGATGAATTTTTGACCAATTACCATAAATGCCTTGGGCATTAATTAGTCTGACTCCTTCCTATCTAATACCCTATTTTACCCCTAGTGTCCCTAAAACTTTCTTGGGGTTCATTATGGTGCCTAGATTTTGCCTGCCAATTAATTTTCTATAATTAACTCAATTTTAAATAATAATATTCAAAAATTTGAAATTTTTAGTTGCTTATCTATGCTTCACTTGATGCGGCCGCTATGCATCCTCCCCATTTTAGTTGTCATCTTCTCATCATGATGGCTCTCTAGTCTCTAACTAGGTCTCTCAAAGCTCTATTTTCTTAGAATAGTAAAAATTCCAAATCAACTATTTTCACCCTATTTATATTTACTATTCAAAAGTATTTACCTTCCAAATATTTATTGTTAGATTTCTTATTTTGATCATATATTTATTTCTACTAACTCTTTTTCCAAACCATCAAATGTTATGGAATCCTTATATCATAGAGAATCTTTTCACCTATTATATGTCCATGTTACAAAGATTTTTATTTTTTGCTCCTTTTTGCTAACCTCTATAGGCTAACCTATTATTCTCTACATTTAACACCTTCACATTTGATTGCATATCCTTCTTTATCTATAACACTAAGGTAAGTAAAGGTATGTGTTTTTTAACTCTATTCTTTCATTTATCTTATGTTTCTCCTTACTACAATTTATTCAACTTCAATATTATGTGTTTCTATGTTATTTTCTAAAAACACCACCCTATGTTGTACTTATATGACACGTGATGAGATTCAAGTTGGGAATATTTATACACATAATATTTTCAAACTTTATCAATTACTACTACTTTTTATCTTGTAGGAACCTATCGAGTCTCAATCTCTCTAAGTGCATGCCTTAAGGGGTGCACTGAGAAAGGGGTGGGTAGAACATTGGTGATTTACAAGATTGTTTTCCCTTACTACCACTTGTTATCTACACACCTATCTCTTAAAAACATTACCCTAAGCTTTTCATCCTATTTTCACCCTCCTCTATTCATTTTACACCTTAATTAGCCCTTCCCTAGCCTAAAATCCTTTTTGATGATTTATGTTACATGAAAGATCCCATCAATCTTATACTCTAATTGATAAAACTTATTTAGGGTGTATGTTAGCCCCTAGCTGACCTAAACCAAGACCTAATTTGTGTTTGTCAATAACAATACAAGGTCGATTGGGTTGACCTTATCAAACTAAACTTCTAGAAAGGACTAGGGTTAGATTTATTAATATAAACACATCCATTTCATTATTTTTAAGAGAAGAGAAGAAGAAGATATATATATATATATATATATATATATATATATATATATATATATATATATATATATATATATATATATATATATATATATATATATATATATTATGCATCTACTTATCCACCATTATAATTAAGGAGCATAACTTAGGGTTTCATACTTTCTTTGGAGATATGAATCTTATCTTATGGAGAAGTCTTTTGGATGCATTGACAGGTTGTATAGCCTATAGTTAATTTATCTTTGTCATCCTTACATACCAAAACAACCTCTTGCAAAGCACCTTGGTCAAGGGAGAGATTGAGGCTCGGTGGGTTTGTACTTAAAGGTAAATATTGCTAACTTTATTCCTCCTTTGTAAGAGTAGATAGGTATGCATTTATACTTCTCTCCCATGCATTAGGATTTTGTATACATTGACACAAGTATATGTCTTCTATGAATGTTTAATTTTAATGTTTATTACCCCCACTTTGTGCCACAAAATTTGGTGAGCACTAGATTAGACTTTGTTTTACTTGTTATTAGTTTAGTGAATATGAAAACATAGGACCTAGTTAGGGTTATTACATAGTTTTGCTTGAATAGAGGCTTTAGAACCCTTCCTAGTGAGTTTATTATGGTAAAATATCCTTTTCTATGTCTAGTAGATCCATGTTGGTCATGACACTGAATAACTAATATATCCATAATCAAAAGTGTAAGTAGGATTTATCTTCTTTGAGCTAGGATTGAATTATAAATTTCTTGCATTTCCTATTACATACAAGTAACAACTTAGTAGACTTTTTTGGGTACTATTTTCATATAGTGTCACCTAAACTAACTCTGTAATCTTTATAATAAAGGAATTAACCTCTTTTCTAGTAATTAATTCACCTTTACTTTTAGTTACTTGCATGCTTAGAGTAAAAAACATAATTTAATTAGGTGTTTTTTTCATATTAATAATTTAGTCACACTATTTTTTTCTCTTTTTCACACACTTCCAAATCAATTTACATAGAAAAAGCATTAAACAATTTTTTTCTTCCCAATGTCTACCGACTTAGATTTGATCACCAAGGGGGATGTCAACCTGGTTTTATGTCCAAGTATAAACATGTAGTTGATGGTATATATTGACAAAGCACCTGACACCCTTATCACTATAGGATTGTGAAATAAGGTGGTAGGCCCCAATACCAAGCTAGTAACATCACCAATATAAATCTCTTTTAGCATAAACTTCCTAAAACCAACCTTAGATTGCTTTCTAATTCCTCATTACAGACAAATTCTAATCACATTAAAATTAAATATAATTATAACTTAATAACACTAAGGATGACCAATTAATTAGCATTTACTTTCAACTTGTTGATTTATCTTTTATCATTTTATGTTGTATTTTAAAACTTACTTTAACCAACATTGGTACAAGGTTTGTGTTATGTGTTCTAATTGGATCAATTGCATTGATCCAATTGCTTGTGTGCTTAATTTCATTTTATTGAATATTATCTTGAAAATACTTTATCTATTTCATAACATTGTCATTTTTTTTACATGATCTCTTATAGAGTATTTAACCTATCTGCGTGTAGTACATACTCAACCTATCTGATTATGTCTCTTTATCTCCCTATTCATTCCCTTGTATAAATAGCACTTGGTTGATCTATCTAGATGTGTCTTTTTATTTCTTAACATGTTCCCTATTTATCAATACATATTTGACTTGTATGACTATGTTTTATTTTTCTCTATATTGTTTCTTGGTTTATAAAACATAGTTGACTAGTTCAATTTTATGTCCTATTTCTTGATTTTGCTTTTAATCACCTCTTTAGCATCTTTTTCTCATCATGAATTTTCTATTTGAGTATAAGATAGATTTGAATCCAATAAAAATGATGAGCTCTTCCCATCCTAATAAGTTTCCCCAAAAATAGCTTATGGCTTCCACTTTAGATGAAAGCAATGTCTAAGTTGCCACTCATACTACCAAATATGGAACTCCTCACTCATCAATTCATAATCCTCTATTCTCTTTAGAAGATGAACCTAAATTATATTACACTCTTGAAATTCTCTTTTTTCTTAATTACATTCCTCAACATAGAGAACAGGACCCTTCAACTATCTATAATATAATGATAGGTTCTTAAGTAGAAGAACCTATTTCACCCTCCCCTACATTCTCTCATGGATTTGGGGGTGAAACTTTCTTTACTTCTCAACCTTTCCCCTTCTATTTTGACTCCTTCTCAAACCATAACCTCTTCTTTTATGACCTCTTCAGCCTCTATGCCACACATCTCCACTAACATGGTAAGTTCAACATCTAGTAGGCCTTTTCCAAAGACCCTTTTCATTAATCAAGACACTAGTGCATCTTTTGATACCAATGTTAATCATAATACTAGTGCTTTTTTTCTTCCAATGCTAATCCTTCCACTAGTACATATTTTTCTACACATGCCAATCATGCTACTAGTTATTCCTTTTCTACTAACGTGTCTCATGCTACTAGTGCCATGTATGCCACTACTAATAGTGCAACCCAAGACACTAATACCAATGCCAATGCTTTACATGTCATGCACACTAGTCAAAATATTACCCAAACTCATCAAATATTATTGAAAACATTCAATAAAATGAAAAACTTTCAAACTAGTAATGTTAATCAAATGATGTAGATGAAAAATCATCTCATTCACCTTTATTTATATCAATCTATTAGTTAAAACATTATTTGGAGATGCTTTATATTTTTACAAGCTAGTGATGCTTTATATCACTAGCTTGGAAGATCTGGTTAACTCCCTAGTACAAGAGTTTTAAACTAGTGATCTTCATGAGAGTACTTTATCTCAATTCATAAATTGTAGGTAACTTGAAAATAAAATATCACAAACTTTCATAAAATGATGGAAGAACTTGTTTAATAAATGTGAACATAATATGTCAGATGATAATCTCTTTCATCTATTCAATAATGTTCTCTAACTTAAGTTGAAATATCAGGTTAGGAATCTCTCTGTAAGAACTTTGGAAGCAGCCCTTGACTAGGCTAAATTCCAAGATTTTTTTATGCATCAATTTGAACCATCTCAAACTCATGTGGGCACTCACATGCTCATTAAAAAAAAAATTCATGCTACTAATGATGATGTAACCAATACTTATGACACTATTCACAACATTCAAGCCATTTCTCCTAACAATGTTGTGGAGCATGCTTCCCTCCAAAAAACACTCCTAATCCTACATTTTCCAAAATGGACAACATTAATGTCCATAAACCATTATCCTTAGTCAATCTTCAAAATGATTTTCCTAGGCTTCTACCATGAGATCTTGACCCCACTGATCTTATGAAATCATGGTCTGATCCAAACAAATTTTGTTGGTTTCATGCAAGTTAGGGTCACTCTCATGAGACTTGTAGATGATTATGTAATATAGTTATTTATTATATTTTTGGCCCAAACTTTGATCATGAATCACTCATTAGCAAGTCCCAACATTTATGACATATCCTTTAAATATCACAAAACACAAAATAAAAATCAAGCTTGAAACTAAGCTAATGTTTACCTTACTATATATAAATATTCTCCTCCTAATCACCAAGATAGCATTGGCAAACCTACTCCTACTAATAATGTTGATAATCTTATATACCGTACCAATGAAGAAAACTTGGTAAATATGAATAACATGCTATTGATTCTAATTTAGGACACATGCATCAAACCTCCCAAACATTCCACATCATTCAAGAATCTTCCCCATCTCATCTAACAAAGTTGGGAGAAGAGGACCTTATATATTTCCAAGAACCACTTCCAACATCTCAACCAAATAATACCTCTCACACTATCTCTACCATTACTCCAACATCAACACACATTGACAAAATTCCCAAACCTTCTAATATTATTTGTTCAACTCAATCACAATAAATACCTAAATCAACTATTACACCATCTAAAGACAATTAACCTATTTGTATTCAAACTATACCAACTACATCTTACCAACATAAGTTTTTATTCACCTCTAATCCTCCTTTCTAGAAGCTCCTAAAACATTATGCACCTATATCTATCAACCCCCCATGGGTTATGATGAATGGGACCCATTACCAAAACTTTCTCATCTCCCATCTCAAATACCTTTCCTAGAACTATGAACTTTCCCCCATCATCACAACTATTTGATGCAATTATTATTTGAAATGAACATCCTTCATCCTCCATAGAAGGACATGAAGATACCTTATCTAGGTATGAATATAGTATTCTAAAATAATGTAAAGATATGTCCATACATATTGATGAAATAATGGACACTTATCTTTCCTTTAAATTTCATATGGCTTCTATGATTTTAGATGAGATTCTACTTCATGCATATGATTATAAAATATTTATTAGAATATAAATAGGTAATATCTAAGTTAATTATGATTTGATTGATGAGGTTTTTTATACTTGTGTCACCTCTATTGATTTCATTAAAACATTTAGATATTCCAAGTGAAATCTCAAGTCCACACACAATACATGTCAAGGTTACAATAGAAGGTAAATTCCTCCTTTAGTTTTCATGTAGATTCATATTACCATCCCTCCTATCACCATCCACATCAAAGTTATTATATTTAACTATCCCCTTTATTATAAAATCTTGTTTGGTAAACCGTGGACTCGTCGTATGAGGACTGTTGCCTCATCTGCCTATCAATGCATCAAATTTACTCATAATAGTGTTATTTACAAGATTTAAGGAGACACAAACCCTTAGAATTTATAATAATTCCAAGAATGTGGTGTCTTTAAAATTGCAGCCGTTAAATCCTTACCTAATATCCCATTTAGGGAATATTAAAATTTCAATTATCCTATCAATTCTACCTAAGGTTATTATGGTCACCCTAAACTCACTAAGAATATACCACCTAACCTCCTTGATTTTGATGATGATGATCTAGATGAGATCAAATCAATATCAAAACTTTAGATATATCCCCTCATATCATTTCTCAACTTACACTATCTTTGAAGCTATGTTCTTATCATCCTCTTATTGATGACATACCTATGGTCTTAACCAAGATTAGACATTCTATTCATCATGTGACTTATGATAAAAACATAACACCTACTTGTATCATCAACCTATATACACCTAATTATGATGATGGTTATACTTTAAATGATCCATTTTTAGGAAGACTTGTCTAGGCTAGAGATGCCAAGATTATTTGATATCATACTTATTTAGTTCAATCTTTCTATTCATCTTATTGTGATCCTTATTTCATAGTTCCTAATTTTAGTATTATTCCTATTTTTTGAAGGGTAAATATGGAGTGATTGCATGGTGCACCTATATTTTTAGTATATCCCCTTAGAAACATGCTCATGGATCATGTCATGACTATTCCTTATCATTTTAATAGATACCAAGATCCTTCTAGTTTGCTTCCCCTAGAGATGTTAGCTATCATTATTAAGCCTTCTAAACATCTTACTTCACCTTCAATTAAACCTCATTAGGGACCTAATCCAACTATACCTTTAGTTGAGACTCATCTTGTATCTCCTTTTACTTTACCTTTATATGATCCCAACCTAGTCTCTACATTAGCCCCTCTATTTTTGGTGATGGCCTTCTTCCTCTACCTCAACTTGATCCCCTACCCAACCAATGGGTCGATCAACTTTACTATCATAATCATAAAGTTGTTAGTCATTAAACTAGAGACTTATAATTATATCAACCTTAACCAGATTTTGATTATACCTCTTCCATTAGCAAACCCCAAAATTCTACTAATAAGTGTATTTGTTGCTTTCATGGCATAAATAATAATTCTTTCACCCATTGTCAAAAGCTTCGGCAATATATTAACACATTATGTCCTACCCTTCCTCTTCCCAAAGATAAGGCTATACCTCCTCCAAAGTACATAAGTATATCCCTAAATATGTGGAGGTATATTTTATTTCGAACCATTATGATAACCATGATACTGATCATTACTGCATTCTTCAACATCATCTTCATGATAACCTTATGACAATTCTTATGCCCACTATTCCTCCTTCCACAAGTCACCCAAGTAAGAAGGCTCCTCTTTCTTCCCTAGTGGTTACTTATTCACTTGTTACTTCTTCCCCACCTATGGATCCTTCTCCACTAGTGTTTTCATTTCATGTAGATACCACTCCTATTCTAGAATCTTTTCCCTTCCTTGGGTATTCTATGCATGAGACCCTGCATGAGCATGATTGATGTAGGAATATCACTACCCCATTTTAAATATTAGTTAATTTTACATGTATAGAGTATTTTGTAAGTGGCTTTTGTCATTTTATTTTTTTTAAGAGTCATTAAAAAGTATTAGGAAGTTATAATATTTGAATTTGGGTGACATTGGCATTTTCCCACCAAAACCTTGATTTAAATTTTCATATTTCAATGTGAACTCTAAAAGGATTCAACCTTGTCAAAAAAAGTCTCAATTTTATGTTTTATGTAGGTAAGTTTTGAGGAGGGTCAAGAGTTCATGGCTCACATAATGAGTCACCTTAATGGTTAAGATATAATTTTTTTAGTTTTGTACTTCTCTAACATACAAAAGTAAGTTCGAAGTTAGTTATGAGATTTTAAGAGTCTTTATGAATAGATAATTGTTTTGAGTATAATTAATTCAAAGTATAAGAGTCAAGAGAGTGGAGAGGGGGTGAATTTTAAATAATAATGTAAAAGAACCCCAATAAATTAATTAAGATAAGTTTTTGTTCTTTTGAAGATAGAAAGCAAAGATTTCCTACTTTTTCTTGTATATGTGCTATGATAGTAAACTACTCTATAATTTTCATGGAAGGAAATAGTAATAAAAGTAAATTTTTATGAATTGTGTGTTGATTGGTAAGTGGAAATTAGTCTTCCTTGTGTTGTTTTAGGTATTTTTTAAGTTTTTTTCAATATTCTTTTGAGGTGGTGGAAGAATACAATCCTTACCCTGCAATGAGATGACTGTGTATCCAACATAATGGAGTAAGTTATAACCCTAGTGATTTTTCAATATGGCACACATGTTGTGAAGGTTAAGAAAACAATGTTTGTTTTCTAAAAAATTTGAGCAAAATTTTAATCCATTTAGTACTCTATGTGTCATGTATGGTGTAAGCAAAAGTGTTATATATGCATTCTGAGGCAAAGATCACATATAAATAGAGCTGAAAATCATACTCGCATATTGAAAAGGTTTTTTTACTTGTATTTTTTATTTACATTTCAATCATTTAAGTTTATTTTCAAACATTTAAATAAAACATTCAAGATAATCTTATAGATTGCTAAAAATCCATGCACAATCAAACTATGAAAGTTGAGTAATGATAACACAAAGTTGTTAGTGAGAGTTTAAAAATTTAGATATATTTTAAAGGGTTTTTAATAGAGTGTATTTATCCTTCACATTGGTATTAACCTTCCAAAAAACCTAATCTAACACTCCATATCCTATCAGGTCAACATAGTTCTAAGTATGCACATAGAGAAACATAGATGTCATTAGAAACCCTTAACAAAAGTGTCATAGATGGTGAAAATTGATTTGAAAATCTGGAATAAGTTAGTAAAAAGGTTATCCAACCTTATTTTTGTATTTAAACTCGTTTGGGAAAGTGAAAAAAACAAAATTCCCCTTCTCAAGTATATAGACTCAGAGCAAACCTTATTCTAGGGTTTCCTTCCAAAAATGTGAATTACAAATGACTCCATTGGTGAAAAAAGGCCAAATTTGGATATTTTTTAGATAATAATATGGGATAAGAGATTTATGAGTTTTATTTGTTTTATTATGGAATAGTATGAACAAAGGTGACTATGTGAGTATGGTGTGTAAACAGGCTTAATAAGCCTAATTTGAGAGCTATAAATGCTAAAATGATTGGTAAAACCATCGATATAAGCTATTAAACTTTGATGAATTATAGAGGAGGATAGAGGGTATCTCCAAAGATGACTAGTTTGTGGAGTTGAGTTTGTACATGACCATACCAAGAGGAAATCCCTAAAAAAAGGTTACAAAGGAAAGTCTATCAGTGAGAGGAAAAGGTAATAGGTATGAAGTATGTATTGAATATTTGTGTGAATGTAATATGGTATTTTATAGGATTTTAATGGATGTGTTAAATATAATAATCACTTTGTATGAACAAGAGTAATCCTAAACCTTACTTTAAGGGCTAATTTGCTTTGGTACAAGTATGTACAAGTTTTGATTAGACAAGTAAAGGTTGTTAGGCATAAGAGTGGCTAAAAGGTTACCAGTGTGATGTGTTAAAGAGGTGAATAATAAAAGTAGAGACCAAAGTATATGAAGGTAGATTCAAAAGAGTTTTTTTTCGAAAACTAAAGGTTAAGGGACAAAGTGAGACAAATTCAAGGTCAGAGCCAGTTAGTACAAATAGATGTAAAAAAAGTTTATTTGGTTTATGTTTTCTAACTAAATAGACATGATTTATGAAGCCCTATGAATCATGTGGTATCAGAGTAAGAGTATTATATGGAAAAAGGTATGTTTGAGTTTTGTTTGAAGATATCAATTTAGTATATATGTATATTGTGTTGAGATTATTTGAGTTTTTATTGTGAGAATGCTAGTGGAGATTGCAGAATGAAGTGAAAAGGCTATAGTGAGATAAATAAGAGGTATAGATAGTTGAAATAAAGAGAAGATATGTATTAAATCCCTTAATTTAATAAGGATTAGAGAAATAAGAGTGATAGTGAGAGCTAAAAGAGAGAAGATCAAAAGTGAGCTTGAGAAGGAGAAGAAAGTCTTAGTGAAAGGACAAGAGATAAGAGTCCTAAGTGAGGACAAGAGAAAGAGATTGAATATAAGAGAGAGAGAGAGAGAGAGAGAGAGAGAGAGAGAGAGAGAGAGAGAGAGAGAGAGAGAGAGAGAGAGAGAGAGAGAGAGAGAGAGAGAGAGAGAGAGAGAGAGAGAGAGAGAGAGAGAGAGAGATTCAAGTGAGATATAACAAGTTAATGTTCAAGATGAAAACATGAAAGTCTTGTCAAGAATAAAAGAGACAGGTCTAAGAGAGAGACCTAGAGAAGAGAGTGAGATAGTAAAAATGATTAAGGGATTGAAGATTAAAGAATGTCATAAGGAGAGGATGAAAGAAAAGAAAATATGGTTAAAGAGAGAAAGAGATTGATGAGATGAGGAGGTATTGATAAGGCTAGAGTAAATCTTGGAAGAGTTTAGACCAAGATTCAATGTATGCATCAAGAGGAAAGTTAGATGGCCTCTAAATCAGTTGATGGAAAAGAGAAGAAGACAAGTGATGAAGATGAAATTAAGGTAGCCTAGAAGGATAAGTGGAGGGGAAAGCAAGCCTCACAAGATTGTGACTAATGATTTTTTTGAATGTTTGCATATAGGTGAAGGGTTGGATGAATAACATTGGAAGTATGAGCAACATGCTAATGGTAAAGAGCAAGTTGATTGGACAACTAAGTTTGGTAATTCAATCTTGTACTACCCTAAATAAGGTGATACATTAGAGGATGTATAATAAGAGAAGAGTTTATAGCAGCACCATGCCTCATGAAAAACAAGAAAGATTGGAGGAGAACTAAAATGTACAAGGTATTCATTTCAATGTCATTTTTGATGAATATGTTGATATAGATGTTATTGAAGATGATTTGTATGAGATTAATTTGAATATAATGAGCATGTTAATGGAAGGATAAGAAGGTAAAATAGTACCGCATGAAGTGTTTGCCACACATGAGGTGGCAGTAGTAGAGAAGGAAGGAGAAACACATGTTGAGGTGCTTGAAAAAAATGATTTGCAATAGGTTAAGGTGTCTTTCTTGATACCAATTGAAGAGAAAAGAGGTATGGGTGAGTATAAAATGGAATAATAAGATATATGGTAGAATATAATGGAATAAATAGAGAATTTAAGTCTCATAGAAAGTAAGGAGAACATCATGGTAGTTGAATTAGTGTTGGAGACAATTTTGAGTTAAGGAGAAGCAGAGTTGGCATCCCAATAACAAGTTGAAATCCAAGGGAGAAAATAAGAGGTGATTTTGATTGACATGTTTTTTTCATGTGTAGGTGTTTAGAGGAAAAGGAATGAGCAGTAGTTGCCTATGATTAGATTGAAAATGCAAATCAAGAGGAAAAACAAGAGAAAGAACAACAAAGAAGGAACCATAGTGAGATTAAGCAAGTATCAAGAAGGAATAAGTGTCTCAAATAGACCCTAGAATCTAAGTGGAAGAAGGATGATACAATTAACCTCAAAGAAAAAAACATTTATAACTTTCATGGAAAGTTTTTCTTGTTCCTCAGTAGTATGATGTTGGAGCATCACTACCCTATTGTACATATTAGTTCATTTTTCATGTCTAGAGTCTTTTGCAAGTGATTTTGGTCATTTAAGTTTTTTAAGAGTCATTAAAAAGTATTAAGAAGTTATAATATTTCAATTTGGGTGGCATTGGCATTTTCCCGCCAAAACCTCAATTTAAATTTTCAAATTTCAATATGAATTATAGGAGGCTTCAACCTTGTCAAAAGAAGTATCAATGTTATGTTTTGTTTAGGTAGGTTTCAATAAGTGTCAACAGTGTGTGACTCACATAATGAGTCACCTTGATGGTTAAGATAGCAGTTATTTAGTCTTGTACTTATCCAACATACAAAAGTAAGTTAGAAGTTAGTTATGAGATTTTGAGAGTATTTATGTATAAATAGTTGTTTTGAGTAGGATTCACACAAGGTATAATATTAAAGAGAGTGGAGAGGGGGTGAATTTTAAGGAACAATGTAAAATAACCCCAAGAAATGAATTACGATGAGTTTTTGTTCTTTTGAAGACAAAAAATAAATATTCCCTACATTTTCCTACATATGTGCTATGATAGTAGAATGTGCCAGAATGTTCATGGAAAGAAAGAGTAATGAAATAACGTTTTTATGACTTATGTGTTGATTGGTAAGTGGAAATTAGTATTCCTTATGTTATTTTAAGTATTTTTAAAGTTTGTTTCAAGATTATTTTGAGGTGGTGAAAGAATACAGTCCTTACCATGTAATGGGATGACTGTGTATCCAACATAATAGAGTAAGTTATAACCCTAGTAAGTTTTTACTATGGAGAATATGTTTTGAAGGTTAAGAAAATAAGGTCTATTTTATAAAAAAATTGAGCAAAGTTTTAATCCTTTAAGTACCCTGTGTGGCCTGTATGGTGTAAGACTGTTGTATGTGTATCTAGGGTAAAGATCACCTGTGATTAGAGTTGAAAATAAAACTCACATATTGATCAGTTATTTTTACTCTTATTATTGAGGTCCTTTTCAATCCATTAAGGGTATTTTCAAACATTTAAATAAAAAATTCAAGACATTCTTGTAGATTTCTAGAAATCCATGCATAGTCAAACTATGAAGGTTGAGTAATGATAATACAAAGTTGTTAACGAGAGTTTAAATATTTGGATCAAGTTTAAAGGGTTTGAATAGAGTGTATGTATCTTAAAAAATTGTATTAACCTTCTAATAAACCTAATATAACACTCCATCTCCTATTAGGTGAACACAATTCAGTGTATACACAAAGAGAAACACATATGTCATTAGAAACCCTTAACAAAAGTGACATAGATGGTGAGCATTCATTTGAAAAGGTGGAAAATTTTATTATAGAGGTTATCTAACCTTTTTTTGTATTTAAAATTATTTTGGAGAGTGAAAAACTAAAATACCCCTTCTCAGGTCTATAGGTGAAGCCATAGCCATTCAACCCCTGCCTACTATCGTGGGTTTTCTATCAAAGTATTGTTGAAGGAGGAAGCATCTACTGATGTAAAAAGATTGGTATCAGAGCTAGTATCAACCATATACTACTCTTGAAATGTCTATAATAATTTCTTGTTATGACTTTTGGGTTTCTTTTCTTTGTAAAATTCTTTGAGAAAGTAATTACTTCGAGTCCCTGGCCATTATTAAATTGTCATAGGCCCTTTTTACTCTGCACCTTGTTTCTCTTCCTAGAATTTTCTTGCTTACCAGAACCCAATCTCTCTACAATGGAATCTGGTAAATCCCAGACATCTTCCATAGTAGAAATCATAAATGAATCTGAGTTAGAAGGAATGTATGAACTCCCTCCTTTTATCCTAGAATAGTTATCCGATTATCCAGATATTGAGATCACTAAAGAAAACCTAGAAAAAGAAAATAGCCTGTACAAACCTCTGGCTATCAAAGCTTCACAAGTATATAAGAAGTTTGAGCTTTTAAAATCCAGGTTTGTTTATAAATCCTCCTATTTGTCATTTGTCAAGCCCAGAATCAAATCTATCAAATTGACTCTCAGTTATAAGCCCAAGCGAAACTTCCAAACAAATTTATTATCTTTATTTCCTAAACCTAAAATCAATTATATCAGGTCACATGAAGATATAAAATTTGTACATTTTGGTCTTATAAGAGTCCACATAACTCCATTGATTCCTAGTAATATTAAACCTATAATATACTTAGCACTTTGTGATAGACGCCAAGTAAGCTTTTGACATGCCTATCAAATATCAAGTCTTGGTCATTTAAATGATGAGGTTATATGTTTTGATTTTTGTCCAAACCTCTCTGTCATAGTCTGTGATAGAGGATGTAAAGAAGTAAAGTTTGGTTCTTTGGATTGTTTAGGATTATTCACATCCCTTTTTGGCTTAGATATGTTTCATGAATTTAAGTATGCTTCTATAAATATCTCTGTTGTGTATAGTATGACCAATACTAACCACCCAAAGATCTTTGAAAATCTTTCATATGCTAGAAGATTAAGTGGTACTGTCCAACTCCAAAAAGGTCATATAGAGTCTGTCAAAATACCTTCTGATTGGAAACTTGACTAGTTAAAAACCGTCTCCCTCAAAATGAAAGGTCAAGCCTCAGTCCACAAAATTGATGGAAGAACAGTTAATATTCTTCCTAGATCTTTGTCTTTAAATTATTCTATTCTTTCTCCTTCCAGACCATCAACCTCTTCCTCTAGAAGAGCTATACAAATAAGACATATTATTATTAAGGATGAAGAAATCAACTAAAGACTTGATCTAAAAGATTAGTTACCTTGTACAATGATGAATCTTCTGAGATAAGATAGTTTAGAATTTTATACAAAAAACAAAGTTAATCTATATAAATGTGGAAGATGGCCACCACGCAAGGGAATATATAAGCAACCTACAGGTATAGTACAATATTTTTTTGCTACTTACCAAGGAGACATTGAGCCTTCAAATGAATTCAAGCATAAGAATTATGTGTCAAGGTTCAATTCTCATTTTTTAGAGAATTTTGATGATCTCTACAGAGATGTAATATACATCTAACATAGTTTAGATAAACTAACTATTCTTGAAGACAATAATAATGCTCTCTATATAAATTTGCAAAGTCAATTGTCTTCCATTGATTCTAAATTAGTAGATTTAGATGAAAGCCTTAAATGGCTTAAAAAATAGGATCAACAGGCATAATCCTCTATTAATATATTGACCTACAGACCTGATCTGAGTCCCAATTTTAAACCCCACAAAAAATACCCCAATACTACACTCATGTAAAGGACCCATGTCTAGTTGCAACCTTGGTACCTCAATATTGATGATTTGTTAAATCCCTTAAATGAGATCTCATCATGGTGTAACTACATGAGAGTTATCACCATTAATTCTCATTTAGATCCAGAAGGTACTACTACTTTTGCCTCTAAATTCTTTTGGGGAATTGTAAACCAATGGTGGGATTCCATTACCAAAGCTGATCAATTTGAAAAAGTGCATAACCAGCCTGATCCTTTTGCTACTTTATTTCATTTATTAATTAATGAGTTTTCCCCTTTAGTCCAAGAAATGGATTTTAAAAATGGAGCTTTGTGATCTAAAACAATTTGATGCTTTTGCCAAATAGTTTTGAGAGTTGGCATATGAAAGTAAAAACTTTTCTTCCATAGAGATTAAGATCAAATTTTTGCATGCTTTACCATATAATCTTATCGATAGAGTTATTTCTTATATTGGTCTTAAAGGCCTAACCATTGAAGATATCTCACTCTTTGATGTAATTGATTTTGCTAAGCAACAGGCTATGTGCTTAGTCTCTAAGACTAAATCCATTCAAAAGCTCACCAAGCATCAAGCCTCTCAAATAGCTTTAACATTTCTTGAAATAGCCGCTTTCAACTGTAGGCCATATATACATCCTTGCAAGTAAAAAAAGTAGTGTCATAAGCATATTTCATTTAAGCACCATACATTTCCTCACAAACACTCCTATGCACCTCCTCAGCATTTTCTCAATCACCATCGCATTGCTCATCCTCCATCTAAATAGCCTATTTGTTACATTTGTCACAAACCTAGCCATATTGCTCCTCAGTGTCACTACAAAAAACCTATAGTAAAAGTTGTTTTCACTTCTAATGTAACAGCATGGTGGGATATCATTGATTTTGATGAAGATCTCTACCTACAAGATGACATCTACAAACCAATTCTAGATGATCTCCCCAAAGATGATTCAAAGGACAATGAAGATGTAGATGCTCTCGAATCATTAGCCAATGACTTGGAACAACCACTCACCAACATGCAATGACCATGGTACTGACCTCAACATCATGATAATTCATAGCTTCCATATGAAGCATATGGTACTTGGTCTCACCATCACTATGAGGTAATAGAATGAGACATAAGACCACAGACCATAGGATATTCCAAAGGAGAAGGATCAACTAGAGGGAGACAACCCTCAATGCCAAGAATACCTCTAACATTGCAAAGGCCTCAACATCCTCCTTTGCAATTCTAAATCTCTTTTAATCCTAGTGCCTCTTGGAAAAAGAACAAGTTCACTAGTATAGATTCTCCAAGAGAAATCCTAACACCAAAGATAGAGCCATAGTGGGATATGTTTCTGCCCACAGAGGAAAAAGAAGAGGATGAAGAAGTAGAAAGTTTTTTTTACTCCAATCAAGATTACTATCCCAGTGAATGTAGTAATCTCTAAAAAGAATAAGTAGAGCAAGAAATAGAAGACATCTACCTTAAACAAACACCTATTCAAGATCTAGGGAGACAAAAATTGGTATGTACAAGCTTTCCTCCATTAGAAATTCCATAACTAGCTTATCTAACATAGTTGATTAATGGAAAGTTAGCCCAGTTTATTACTCTAAAAATCAATGGTAGACTTGTAGATGCCTAGATTGATATAGGAGCTTCTCTCTCCTTTGTTGAATCATAGCTCATCCATGACTGGAAGACATTAGATGACACCATGTCTTATAAGAGCCTAGATGTCCAAGGGAATAGTTTTATCTATAATAAATATAAACATCAGCAGACCTTTTAGATACAAGACAAAATCTTCCATGTTGATTTCTTTGCTCTTGATATAATGCCTATAGATATATTACTAGGTGGTGCCTTTATAGACATATAATCACCTTATGGTTCTACCACAAAGAGTATCATGTTTACTATAGAAAATGAAAGTCTTAGAATTCTTCACCTTATTTATGCCACTAAACAATTTCCTAGTTCAATGACTCAAATCCTTGAAGTAATAATCCCTACTGAAATACAAGCCATAGGTGAAAAGATCAACACCACTATCTATTCTGACAACCCTCAACAGTTTTGGTTAAAATCTATGCCTGAGATGGATATCAAAATCATCGAAGGTAAACATATGAAAATTGGTAAAAAGATACATATACCAGCATAAGATTATAATGATATGGAACTCCAGATCAAAGAACTACAAAGTAATGGTTTTATTGAAAAATCAACTTCTCCATATTGTTCCTATGCATTCATGGTAAACAAACATTCTAAGCAGAAGAGAGGAAAGAAAAGAATGGTCATCAATTATAGACCATTGAATGCCATTACTTAGCCATTTCCATATCCTATTCCAGATAAAAGCTATCTATTGGAGAAGGTAACAACATGTAAATACTTCTCCCAATTTGATTGTAAGTCAAGATTTTATCAAATCAGAGTCAAAGAAGCTAACAGAGAAAATACATCATTTAGCTATCCTTTGAGCCATTTCCAGTGGACAGTAATGCCTTTTAGCTTGATGAATGCCCCTGCATTCTACCAGACCCATATGGATAAAATATTTCAAGGCACATCTGAATTTTTGTGTGTGTACATAGATGACATACTAATATTTAGTAATTCCTTTACTAAACATTTTACTCATCTATCTAGATTTCTTGAATCGGCACAAAATGTAGGAATTGTTTTATCAAAAACAAAAATTTAGTTATGCAAGACTGAATGCAACTTTCTTGGAATGGTGATCCAAGATTCAAAACTAAAAGTTTAGCCACATATCCAAGATAAAGTCATCATTTTTCCAGACATTATGGATAAACCTAAACTCCAAGCCTTTTTGGGATTAATGAATTATTTAAATAACTTTTATCCTAATTCTAGTGAAGACAGGTTTCTGATTCAAGAACTTCTCTAGAAAAAAAAAGATTTCAAGTGGAAGGAAGAACATACAACTACCATTCACAAGATCAAATCCAAAGTAGTCTTGCTTCCTAATTTATATATCCCAAAATCTAATCAAATGATAGTCTATACTGATGCTTCTGATACTGCATGGGGAGGAGTACTTGTTTATGTACATAATAATAAAGAATTCGTCTATGAATTCTCTAGTGGAGTATTCAATACTGATGTGCTCAAATGGATTTCTTTTGATAAAGAAATCTATTTTGTAAAAAAGTGTTTAGAGAAGTTTATGTTGAAACTTTTACACTTGCCTCATTTCCTTGTTAAAACCAATTGTACTAGATTTTTGACCTTTAGATAAAAGGATCATGGTCAGAAATATGGTCATAGTAAAAATGTTAGATGGCAAGCCTTCTTTAACCAGTTTAACTTCTTAGTAGAACACATTAAAGGTACTAATAATGTAAAAGTAGGTTGGCTCAGTCAGAATCCACCTGCTACTCTAAGGCATCAGCCCATTCCTGGCTTCAATCTAACCAAGATTTACAATCAAGGATTTGTTTCCTTAAATATTCTTGTCTAAGAACAAATCCTTGTGAAGGGTTGCATCTAAGGCACACTTGAATATCTTATGCAGTAGGATAGGATTTGCAAATGTCTTCTGTAGCAACCATCCAAGTAAACCATCATCAAAACACTTGTGTGATAATAATAAAAAAATCTAAGCTTTCTTAGAAGTCTAGTAGCCATTTTTTAAGAGTATGCTCTTCTCTTGCCCTTTTTGAAGGATCCTAAGAATCAAAAATTCAAATAAGTGTTTGTAAAAATATTGATTGATAATAGTGAAGCTGTAGCCATTCAGCCCCTACCTACTATCATGGGTTGTCTATCAAAGTATTTTTGGAGAAGTGTCTACTGACATAAAAATATTAGACTCAGAGCAAACCAAGTTCTAGGGTTTCATTCTAAAAATGTGAATTACAAAGGACTCCACCAGTGAAAAAAGGGCAACTTTTGATATTTATTAGATAATAATGTGGGATAAGATATTTATGAGTTTCTAAGTTATTTTATTACAAAATAGTGTGAACAAAGGTGATTGTGTGAGTATGGGGTGTAAATAGATCTAATCTAAGAGCTAGAAATGATAAAAAGAGTAATCAAACCATTGAGATAACATCTAAAACTTTGAGGAATTACATAGGAGGATAGAGGGTATCTCCAAAGGTGACTCATTTATATATTTTACTCCTTCCATGACTATACCAAGAGGAAATCTCTAAAAGAAGGTTACAAAGGAAAGCCTCTCAATGAGAGGAAAATGTAATTGGTGTGAAGTATGTATTGAAAAGTTGTGTGAATGTAATATGGTGTTTCTTAGGACTATAATGGATATGTTAAAGAGAATAATCACTTTGTATGATCAAGATAAATCATGAACCTTACTTTAAGGACTAATTTGCTTTGGTACAAGTATGTACAAGTATTGATTAAACAAGGGTTGCTAGGCATAAGAGTGGGTAAAAGGTTACTAGTGTGATGGTGTTGAAGAGGTGAATACTACAAGTAAAGAGTAGATTGTATGAAGGTAATTTTTTTTTTTTTTTTTTTGAAAACTAAAGGTTAAAAGATAGGGTGAGACAAATTCAAGTTCAAAGCTAGTTAGTACAAGTAGAGGTAAAGAAGTGCATTTATTTTATGTTTTATAACTAACTAGACATGATTTGTGAAGCCCTCTACATCAAAGATCATTCAGCCAAGCCTAAATTTTATGTTAAGGAGATTTGGAGAGAGGTATTTTCACATCTTTCCCTAAAGATAGATGAGACTCTAGCTACCATTAAGATTCAAATTTATAGAGATATTTTAGATGCCATGGATAATATTTGTGAACAAATTTATTAGTATTTGTGAACACAATATGGTGTTATTTCACTTTCATCTTCATTATGATTTTGGATTTGACTTATTATCCAATTTTATATATCTTATATCATTTGACTATGTGTTAAATCTAGTTTCACTCATTTATTTCACATGGATCTTTATATTATGCATTACGTGTTGTATATGGTTTCTTTTTCATTCAACTTTTCTTATGGATTCTTCCCATTCTTTCCATGATTGTATTCTTATATTTATGAGTTCATTTATTTTCATGGATGTCTTTGTCTTTCCTAATTATTATTTGCTATCTTATCTCAATAACTCAGATAATTATCATTGTGACTTGGTTATAAATACTTTTCTCCCCTTAGTAATCCTTATTTACCATATGATCAGTTATAAAAAAAGACATCATTGTAAACCTATTTTACCAATCCACTTTGGATCTCCCTTTATTCCCTTATCTCATTTCACATACTAAGCATACATCTGGTTGAAACTTGATATAACATACTAGCTCATAGGTAAGCCTAAGTCTTAGTTCAATCATATCTTTAGATACTTATCTCCTTTTAACCAAAGTCTAAAGCTCATCTATGTGTATCACTTATATCAATCATATTGGTTTTTCCAAATCCATATGGAGGAATCATGAAAGCCATAAAATTTAAAATCCAAATCATTTAAATAAAAGGTAATGTTATAAAAGGCAACATATAAATATCAAACATTAAATCACATAGAAGACATGATTCATAACACATATCCTTATTATAATCAAATCTCAAAATCTACATTTGGCCTCATGATAGATTTGATGTCCATTAGGTTATAGTTGGTATAAGGAAAGGAGAATAAAAAATATTTTAGTGCTACCTAGTTTCTCACATAAATACCTAATATTCACATTAGACTGATGGCTCTGTAAGAGGTTATGAGGAATGGGGAGCATGTTATGGGAAGTTAGATCCATTTTTATTTCCTTTTTAATATAACCAACATGGATTGATCTTAGTATCTCATATATTGGCCTATAAAACTTTGTGCTTATTGTGAACTTGTATCTTTTGTATTTTGATGGTCACTAGACTCCTAATGTCTTTCTTGTGTACCTAGTATGCCTCATGTTTTATAAGGTCTTATCATAGATGCCTATATCATGTTTTTTAAATTCACTCTTTCATTTAAAACATACCTTTTATTTCCCCTTGAGAATTATTGTTTTGTTAATTGATCATTCCCCCTAGGGTTTCCCTTTGTGAGTTATAATGTAAGATCATGGATAAGACTAGGCCTTCCTTATAAATTACCACATTACAAACACATTTAAAAAAATAATTACCACCATTGTTTCCACCTCATCTATGTTCCATTTATGAGTTTTAGTGTAAGACCATGGATAGGACTAGGCCCTCCTCACAAAATATTCCAATACCTAAGTCACATTGAAATTACATGTGTCAAATTTGAGATAATTAGTGTTCAATTATGAGTTACATGTCATTGGCATGCTTCCCATCTTGATTTAGTATGTTTTATGCTTAATTAATATTTCACTCTTATTTTCTAATTCTTTGATTGCATGTATGCTTACAACCACTTTATTAAATTTTTCATACTTCCTAGCATGAATTAGACTGATCAATTTAATTTCATTTTAAATTTTATCTTTATTTCTATACTTCAATCATGTTTAGGTTTTTATTTTGTATTTTTTAATATTTTGAATGTTTTTGTATTTTGACATTATAAATAGAATGTTTAGGCTGAAACTAAAATGAATCAAGGTGTCAAAAAAAAAGATGAAGGATATTTTAATAGCTCACAACTTGTGTTTATGAAAGCAATTTACTTGGAGAGGTTGGAAAAGTGAAAAATGAGAAAGAGTACCTCGTTGTGATATTAATAAGATTTTATAAATATTAATAGTAAGCAAGATGGTGACTGTACACTCTCATTTCATCAAATTTAAACTTTTCAAAAGATGTAGCATGTGTTATCAATATGGTTTGAAAAAGAATATATTTTATATGAACATTAATGTTTTACATGTTGAGATTGACTAAGATAATTAAAAATTGGTATTATTAATCTCTATATTTTTCAAATTTATTTTTTAGGTATAAGATTTCAAAATAAAGTATCACCCAATAAGGATAGTAGTTTTGGGTGATTTTGTCTGAATTTAGAAGTGATTTCTAGGCTAAAAATGAGTCTATGTTAATGTAGACTATAACAACAGAGAGGAACATGGCCCATTTAAGCACATTTGATTCCTATTTTTAGTAATTATATCTAGGAATTGGAAGTAGGAGGGACAAGAGGCCAAATAATTTAATGAAATCTAATGGCATAAAAGAAGGGGTCAAGTGAGTGCAAGTGCAATCAAATAGAAGAGTAAGATGCGATAGTCAAAAAGCTATGTACAATCATTTTTTCATTTTTTTAGTTTGATTTAATATTTTTAAGTTTTTATAAATTCACAACCTATCTAATTATCTCAATATTATCAAAACAATATGTGAGGAGAAGTAAGTGAATGATCCTTGATGAGTAATCATTACTTACTCCAATATTATTTAAGGACTTAGTGTCTTTATTTTCCCTTGATTAATTGTTTGGTTATCTTGTGAAATTATAATCATGTAAATGTCATGATAAAATGTGATATATTCATGACCTTACCAAACATTTTCCCCATGACCCTCATCCATGATTTTCCCAAATGTTTATTACATTCATCTAATGTAGGATCAACATAAAATATGATGGGACATGTTTTTGATTCAAGTGTAACTACTAGCTCAATGGATATGATGCAACATTGAGGCATTGAAATATTACCCAAGTGTTGGTGATCATATCCAATATATTGAATAAGTGTCCTTATACATATATTATCTTGTAAAAAATATATGATTTAAATATTGGTACATTTCTTGCCATTAATAATGAGGTTGAGAAAGAAAGGTTCAATTTATAAGGAATGTCTATTTATGAATTCCTTTATATTTCCTTTGGTATATCCTTCTTTACTTTTATATTCATTGATTAAAAATCCATTTTTAAATATATTTTGTATTGATTTAATTTTCCAAGGATTCTTTCCTTGTGACTAGTTGTGTTGTTCAATATGTAACTGTGCATTCTCTAATTCTTTCCTTTGTAATTGTTCATTTAATTTTTTTTTGATATGTAACATGTGAATTTTCATGTGTGTGATCATATTGGAATCCTTAGTGATTAAATTTATATATTTAAAATCCATTTTAATTCCAAGATATTGTTTATATTTTGATGGATGTACATAAATAATATTATCTTGAAAAGCTCATGGAGCAATAGATGTAAACAATATATGAGATAAATAGTCATCCAAAGTATTGTAAGTCAATTTGTGAATTTGATCATCTATCATATCAACTATGTTGGTCTCATATTCATCACTATAATATTAATTAGAGACATGGCCATTTTTTACTTCCTAATTTAGCACTAGAGGAAGAGGAGGTATGGTCTCTTGTCAATATTTTTATTTTGTTCAAAATTTTTAATGAAGTTTAGATCTACCATGGATCAATTTGTTTAATATTTACCATATCTTTATCAATGTGTTTTTTTTGTATGTATTCATATCAAACACATTATTTATTCACTTTTGCTTTCTTTTCTTTTAATTTTAGTTCTTTTTATGCATTTGCCATTTTTATCTTTGATGTTTCAAGTTTATTCATGCATAATTTTTCTTGATAATTGGTACTACAAGATTCACCAACCTCATATGTGAATTTATAATCCCATGAAATGGTTTGAGAAGGTTGAATAATGTGCATATCATCCAATTATGATTGAGATGATTGAACCTTACAATATCAAAAAGGAGAATCATTCATAGTAAAATTGTAAGAGAATTATTCACGCATAAATTTAAAATGTTTAAGTAATGTAGATGGTATTGTTGTCATCATATGTAGTCAAGGTATCCCAAATAATATTATAATTAAAATTATTAGATATAACATGGAATAAATTAGACATTGTTTTTTCCCCAATGTTATGTCTAATGTCATCAAACAAAGAACCAATTTTGAAGATCCATCAACTCCTTTGATAGTTTGATTTTTTTTTTAAGTCTAACAATGTTAAGTATCAATTATCATAGGAAATTACTATTATAGATGTTCATTATAGATCCAAAAATAATCAGTACTTTTTTAATACCTCTATTATGTATTATTATCTAGATGTAAAATGATAGGTTTGTGTAATTATATCTTGGTTTAGATATTATTAATTATTGAAAGTGATTATAGTATATGCATATCTAAAATAATTCATGATTAAATAAAAAGTATAAGGTTATTTTTCACTAAGAAAAACATTATCCCTTAATGTGGCATAAAAAATATCCTTATAAACTAATGAGTTTTTTCACAAGTACATAATTAAGATTTTGGAAAGAGTATTCCTTAATTGATCAATAATAGTATACCCTTTGGGTTGATTTTTTGGTGTGTAAGAAGAGAAATATGTTTAATTAATTTTTGATGTGGTGGAACACCTCTTTTATTATAAACATAATGGACTATGGTACCCAATATAATCCCTAGTAAAATAATAGATGATGGTTATTTTAACCTTGGAGTATAGGTGAAATAATGAAAGGTGTCATAGATGTCCTTTGTCACCTAGTTTTGATTGGTAACACTTTTGATTGAATATTGAAATCATGAAGATTTGGTATAATTTAGTATTACATTAGATAAATATTGATATAATTACAAACATATAAGTTTTCTTTTTCAAAAGTTTTGCTTGGTTTAACAAAGTTGTTGTCATGACTAAAATTTAACACTAGGAAACACCTATGGGATTAGGTGCCCAAGAGAGATTTGGGTAAAATTAAGGGATTATATACTCCCATTTTAGGATTGATACTAGGGAAACTTGGGGCACATGATTCAGTTATTAGTATCTATGATGTAGCCTACTTATAATAGATCTACGAGAAATGTAACACTACCACTAGAGGCTCAATATCCAATTTGACAAAAAAAATTCTAGTCACTTTTCTAATAAAGTTTAATATACTTAAATCTTGGAGAGATAATGAGTTTAATTTAACCAATTTATAAATGATATGTGAAGCATTTCTTAACTCCAAAACAATCATAAAATAGAGGTTATGGTAAGGCAGAAAAGAGGTTCCTAGTTTACAAAAGGCACTAATGATTTTAAAACCAAGGATATTTCCAACTATAGTTATACCACTATATGTCAAGTTTAATGAAAAGCTAAAAATATTAATCACATAAGGAGGGAGTTTGGGGAAATAAAATAATTCTTAATTTTCAAGTACTTCACCAAATATAAAAACATGAAAGGGGTTCTATGGTAAACTAACACACATGATCCTCCAATCACCTTTGTAACTCCAAGCATATAAACTTAACAAGTGTTCTATGATACATGATAAGAACCTACAAATTAATAAAAATTTCATGAGCACATTCTAATTTCTACATTTATTATCCATAAAGTAATGCATTGTCAATTATAGTACTACATCACTTCACAAAATAGGAATTAGTGGACAACATCCATGACATCAAAATAGAGTCTGATAGAAATCTTAAATAACATTAATTCAAAGGACATTTTTGTACATAGTGTCAACTCATCTACAAGGTTTTAGAATACAATATATTGAAGAATGTAATTCATCTCCTAATAGCATGAGATTACCATCCATAGATAAGATGGACTCAAAGTTTGTTACAACTAATTTTATCAAAATATTCCCCTTATCCATAGAAAATATCCTCTCAAACCACTAGTAAAAATAATTAAGGAGCTATAGGTGGACCACTTCCCAATTTCCTAGGATGTGCCTCCCCCATTACCAATATGGCCACCACTATGTTAAACTCATAATCTAGTTTTTCAAGGTTCATAGGTATGTCTCAAAAGATTACCTTAGCATGGACCATCAATCACTCATGGAATTGGAGTGGGGCCTCCATTAAAACCTTCACCTTGGATACCTAGTTGGTGTTATTTGTTGATTGGGTTTCTAGCTCTAGAATCACTTTGGCCCTAACCCTCTTGGATTTCATCACTTTCCTCCACATGACCTAGTCGAATTGAGCTAGGTGGACCTCAAATTACTCTTTCTCAATTAAGGTGTTTTTTGGTTAGAATAAAATAGTTATGTTGACCTATTTTAAATAGGTTAAAATTTGTTCCTTGATCCCCTCAAAAGGTTTGATCATTATTTCAACTGTATCCAACCACTCCTCAATTGAAGTCCTCATTCTCTGGGCATAATTCTAGTAGATGTTTAGGTCCAATAAAGGCATGATCTTAATCTTTAGGATCATGATCTTATGAATAACCAAGGTGAGTTTATTGTTCTTAATATCCATGTGGGAAACCCTTTCCAAATATGTTTGTGTGTTGGAGGTGCTCTTTGCTCATGGATATGGCTCTAGTTGCCTTTACAAAAATTGTAAATAGTTTTTAAAGGGATTATACAACTAGACCAATCATCCCTACCTAGAAAGTGTTCCCCACATGTGACCTAAGTGATACAACTATATCATTCATGTCTTATATGAGCTTATTATATATCTCATTAGTAGCTCAAAAATTAATAAGGGTCTTCAACCACTTTCTCCTCCCCTCTAGGTATCATCACTTTAGTAAGGGAGAAGAGGTAATTTTTATTTCACCATACCACTAAGAGCCATTCATAAGTGAACCTATATGTAATAACTCTATTCATGATCCTAGATTCTCTATTAAATTCCCATTACACCTCTGGGTTTCCTTGATAGATAATTTCTAGTCTTTGTGTTTTGACAAGTACTAAGGGTTCAACCCAACTTGGGCCTATGATAATTCCCAAGGTAGTGAAATATGAAGAAGGTGGGGTGGTAAAGGAAAAGCTAGATGGTAGAGGACTAGGAGGATGAAGAATGGATGAATAGGAAGGAAGGAAGAAATTACTATAGGAGGAGTGGGCATGGGAATAAAAAGAAGAAGGATGAATGGGGATTCCCAAGGGAACAATTGGGCACTGTAAACACTAAATTTGAGTTATATATCACCTTAATATTATACACTTGAAAAATACATATCATGGATGTAATTTTAGATTTCATACCTTCTCACTACCAAAATTCTTGCATACATTACCTCTTTGTGCTAAATTATTAATCTCTTAGTATGTCCAATGTTATTCTAATGACCTAGGCCTTTTACCATGTTTAGAGTATTATAAACCTACTTATCTTATGTCTCTGCAAGTTTGGGACCTGTGCCTATTTTCTATCATCCGGGACACTTGTATCCCAATTAGATGCCTACCTAGACATAAGTGTCCTATTTGAATGCAAGTGTCTAGTTCCCTAAAGTCATCAAATTTACAAATAAAACATATACATATGGTCATTTTAAGTGATTTAATTAAATATATTTACAAATTAGGTTGATATATATACAAGAATAACCCTTATTAATTTCTCACCTAAAAAAAACCTAATAACTCATAAGGAAACTTACCAAAATCATTTAATCAAGCATTCAAGTGAGAAAAGATTCCATATTTTCTCATATTTACATATCATTCATAAAGATAACACATAGACATGTCTAAAGTACTGGAGGATAAATCCATGAGTATTATTTTCCAAGTTACAATCTAGGTCATCAGTGCACTTTCTTTACACATATTGCATCCTTGTGCACACATAATCCAACATGTAGAGAATAATTACATCAGTATGAGGCCTTATTAAAAGTAATGGCTATATAGGCAATACCACTACCATAGGTATCTTTGGGGTTAGCTCGACACCATGAACCCACTAACACATTTTTCCCATATCCACTATGAGGATGAAGAAGTAATGTTTCTCTATTTGAAAAGTAATGATAACCCATGAACTATATCTAATCATACTAGAATGAAGGTGACATAGAAACTAGAATATCCTAGGTGGTCACATCTATATACAAGTATTTTATACCATACACCTATGTCTAAGTTATATAGAAGCATTGATGCAACCCTCTAAGGTCAATACACATGTTTGAGGTTACAAAGGTCAAATTTATATAATCTAAATACTAGTAAAAGGCACTATTCTAGTCTATTTAAACATGTTCCATATTAGATACGCATGCACACAGTTGACCAACTAAGTACTCTTGGGTTCATTTCATTACTATATAAATCAATATTTGTACTTACTATTATTAGCATATCTTAATAATTAAATTCGTAATATTATTTATCTAATTTTGTAATTAATTGGCCTAATATATATTTGTTTATCCCCCTTGTGTTTATTCATGTATATATTCTTAACCCTATACTATATTGACACATCTCAATTTAGGGTTAAACATTTGTTGAACCTGAATTTTGGT
Source organism: Torreya grandis (assembly GCA_037957365.1). Lineage (NCBI taxonomy): Eukaryota > Viridiplantae > Streptophyta > Pinopsida > Cupressales > Taxaceae > Torreya > Torreya grandis. Next base: position 135,368 of record JARHVA010001995.1, read on the forward strand.
CCCCAAAACCCTAGCTATTACTCTAGGGTTAATATATTATTTTTTGATGATCTATGATTTATTATTTAAATTTTTTTCACAAGTTAAAAATAAATTTCATTTTGTTACAAATATGTGCAATATAGATGCATCTATAGTCCATTTTGTGCTCCCATTTCTTATTATAACTATAATTTATTATTGCTTAATTAGACCTATTAGTCAATGAAATAGGCATATATATCAATATTAGGAGAGGGTTTTAAAGCAACATCATCCATTAATATATATATATATATATATATATAAATTATTTTTTTAATACAATAGTTTGAGTGACTTATAAACCTAAACTCATGGAAAGTGTCCTTCTTGATAAATCAACCAACATGTATGCTAAAAATTCAATATTTGAACTTTTAAATCACTCTACGATATATAAGGATATTTTATATGAATCATTACATGATACTAAAGTGCCAAATGATATAATATTGGATAGTTTTTTAGATATAATTCAATATCTAACACATAATGAAAATGTTATTACCTTTGGTTATAAATATGTATCCTCAAATAATATCATGAATCAAGACTTGCCTTCATCAATTCAAGTTCATTTTCCTAGCCAATAAAACCAAAATAAGCATATACAATAAATATCAAAGGCATATAAAGATGTTATGGATAAAATTTCACTCTTGGAATTTTTACACAAGTCACCACTATACAAGGGTATTTGTGTGAGAACATTACATATGAAAACCTTGACAAATAATGTGGATCCACCATATGTGGCCTTTATGTTAAATTTTATCAAATAGACCAAGCATAATGTTTCTAATGAAAAAAATAATTACCATACCCATATGATAATGGAGGAAATTTTTATACATTTGATCACACACCTGTTCATTCACACATAGACTAAATTTGCCTTACCCTCCACATCAACTGATACACTATTATAAAAATATAATAAATTTGCCTTACCCAATGTACCAAGGAGAAAATTTACATTCTTCCATAAGTCTCTAATTTCATTACTTATTAAGCTTGTAGAGTGTCACCTCATATCTCTCCCTCATCTATAGAGGTTGATATGAGTTGACCTCTTCCCAAAGGATATGATGCAAATACTTATTGTTACTATCACCAAGGCCTTAGGTATTTTTCAAACTAGTGTTTTACCTTGAAGGATAAGATTTTAGACCTTATTGATGACAAAAAAATAAATATATTGATTATATAAAGGATTTATATTCACAACCTAGTGATCATAAGACTCAAAAGATATTTAATAATCCTTTGAAATATCATTCTGAAGAAAATCTAAAAATCAAAATGGCATATAATGTAATCCACATAAATTAAAACTAATTAAAATGTAAGACATTTTATATATCATGTATTCTTGGGATATTTATGGTAGATGTGTTGTCACTAATGTCAAGTGGTATTGGTGATGACAAAGTTGTCTAATAGGTTAGAGTGATGGAACATGGGGGTCTAATGTACTTGGAACAATGTGATACCTGCAAAGAGTGTGAATGGGTGTCATAGGTGGATGTCGTATGGATAAATGGAGATTGGTATTATTATTTTTGAATTTTTATTGATGTTTAATATGCTCAAGGGTTAAATTCATGTGGTCTTCATGAGGTATGCAAGTCATTTTGCGCCTTGTAGGCTTGATCATGCATGGTTACCTATAGATTTTTGAGTCCTATGGCTTATATGCCATGGTATGGAGCTTAGTATGCTTGTAATATTCATTTTTAACATGTATATGATGTTGAGATGTTATATATATGGTTTACAAGAGGTGGCTAGTGGTCTACAAGATAGTTTGGCCATTGGCCTAGTTGGACTAGGTAGGCTTACGAGGCCTTATGAAGGGTCAAAGGGTGTTTATAGATTGGTGAAGCTTGTATTTGAATGTGATATGATCATATAGGTGTGTTCAAGCTAATTTACCAAGTAAAAGGTCATTATATGAGAGATAAATTTAGAAATGACTTCATGTTCTTTATAGGGTGCTTGAATGGTGCATTTTGAGCTCAAGAGGAAAGTTCTCACATTCACTAGATCATGTAGAATTTGAATTGGGAGATGATCCTTTTGGATAAGTTGAAAAAGGTTCCTAAGAAGGTTTTTAAATAATTATATCATGGATTAATTTCCTATTATTTATGAATGATTTCTAAGAAGGTAAGTAGGTTTTTATGTGTGAAAACCCTAGTCTTAGACTCGATTGGAAAGATTTTGCTTGTAGGTGATAAAAAATATGGTGGATGGATAAGATGATGATTATAGATTTAATATGACTCCTCTAGTATTTTGAGGATGTTTTTATTTAATCTTGACTATTTGTGGGTTCTATAGAAAAGTGCTTCTTAATAGTGTTTTTGATATTATGAGAGATTTCTAAAATAACCAGGTAAAAAAAATGGGTGTGTGATGAATCCTATGAATTTAATAATACATTCATGAAAATTTTCAATAATATTCATTTCTCTATGTCAAATTTATAGGTCCTCAGAGTTATCTATTTGATATGAAGGAAAGGATGCCATGAGTGAAAAAGACCAATCAGAGTGAGAAGTTGAATTGGAAGGCCTAATAAATGAGTAAGGATGGGTATTATCTCTTGAAGGTGATTTAAGGGATTTATTCCATTGTTCCTATAATTTTTATTGTTCCTAGTCATTTTAAGTTGATTAAATGGTTGACTCATAGTTGACCATGATGGTTTTGCTAGCAAAAGGAACCTATTTTGGATGATTGAGTTTGTTTGTAGGATAGATGGCTAGATCAAGTGTTTTTGATGGTTATATATTTTTTATAAATTCTTGAATATCCTCTATAGTATTTTTGAGGTTTTTACCAATCTACTATTGGTCAAACATAGTCTTACAAGTGGAGCTATGCTTCATTTGTGAGGTGTTTTTGGCATGAACTCATGATATGGTACATAAAGCTTGTGTAGAGGATCATGGATAACCTTAGGAGACATAAATAATTATTTCTAAAATGTTCTAAAGAGAGATGACTGATAATAACTAAGTATGTTATATATACAAGATGTTTTATGACCTTTATGTGTGAGTGGACTAAGCTAAGACAAACAAGTGTTGATATTTTAAAGATCTTATGTGAAGGTTGTTGGGGATGTTGGTAACCAATGTTTGTATGAGATTGAGTAGAGAAAAATATCATTAGACTCAACATAAGTTTCTGATTATATTGATTATTTTTACTAGATTTATAAGTGCATATTTGTATATAAGTGAAAGATTTCATGAAGGGATTATTTCTTGTGTTGAAGAGATAGCTTGGTGTTGGTGACTTGTGTGGAGTTTTAGACTTGAAGAAGAGTGTTCTTGTAGGATTTCTCTATCATATTGAGAAGTAATTAGAGTTTAATAATTGTTCATTTGATAGGTGTTGTGTTGGTGCTCAACATTTTAGGTAAGTTGGTGTTTGTCATCTTTAGGGGTTGGTGCTACTTGTGAAGTGGGTGCTTCATAAAGCCTCATGTTTGTGATAATCTTATAGGATTTTATTCCACTATTTTGTAGACTTGAGAGTGGGTTTTCTCCCCCATGAGGGTTTCCCACATAAATATTGTGTAATGGTTACATTCGTGTTTGTTCTTTGATTCATCTATCTTTCATATTGATGTGATTAGTTCAAGTAGCTTGAAGAGTTGGGAATTGAATTCAATTATTGTTAAACACTGATTCACCCCCCTCTCAGTGGTGTGTCATTCTATCAATTAGTATCAAAGTAGGTCCTTTTGATTCTTAATAGCTTGAAAGGTGATTCTAAGCTACAGTGGTAATTTAAGGAATGCAAGGTGGTTTCTCTTCCAAATAAGCTCCATTGTTTAATGGTTATAACTATGCCTTTTAGAGTTCAAGGATGCAATATTTTATCATGGCTCTAGGATTTTATGTTTGGTAGATTATTATTTATGGATATGTTTTTCCTACTAGTACTACTAATAGGATACTATTTAAAAGCAATTCAAAGGCTATGAATCTTATTTCTAGTGGTCTATCAAAGACTAAGTTCTCAAAGGTCACTCACTATCAAATAGCTAACGAGATGTGGACTAAGTTGAAGATAATCTATGAAGGAGACTCAAAGGTCAAGATAGAAAAATTACAAACTTTCAAAATATAGTTTGAGAGTCTTAAAATGAAGGAGGATTATGTGGCATCCTTCTTGAATAGAGCAGATGATGTGGTCAATATGATTAGGGGTCTTGGAGAACATCTCAAATAGGATGTTTTTGTTTAAAAGGTCTTAATATCTCTATCTTATAGGTTTGAATCTAAGGTATATGTAATTAAATAAAGTCATGATCTTACACTAATGAATATGGATGAGCTTTATGGATCTCTCACTGCTTATGAGATGAGGGTAAATGAAGACAAGCCTCATAAGAAGGATGTTGCTTTTAAGGTAAAGAACAAGCCTATAGAAAATAAGACACAAAGTAAGGGGTCTCAAGGAAAAAATTCCATTCTATATGATATATCTGATGATGATTTGATTACTTTGTTTTCAATTAATTTGAATACTAAATTACATAATTACAGAGGCAAGCTTTATTTTAAGTGCTTCAACTATGGTGAAGTAGGTCATTTTGCAAGCAAATGTCCTCACAAGCATAATAAAGATGAGGATGAGGATCAAGTAGAAGGTTAGAAAGGTTTTAGGTCTGATATAAATATGAGATCATTTAGGAAGTTTGATAAGAAAAGGAAGTTATATAAGGATAAAAGGAGTCTATATACAAAGATGGATGATAGTGACTCAAAAGTAGGCAATGACAGTTAATTTGATAACAATCATAATGAAAGTGAAGCTGAGGATGATGAATTCCTTTTCATGGAAATCAAATCAAATGATGAATGTTATTATTTATATCAAATTTAAGGAAACTAGAGTGGATTAGATGAATAAGATGAGGAAGACATTCCAAACTATGAGAGTGAATTAAAAATTACTCTTGAAGATTTGAAAATTGAAAGAAAGGTATGTAAAGGTTTGAAGGCCAATTTGAAAGATTATGAAGTTTAATTCAGTATTTTTGAGGCTAAGATAACTTAATATACTAGGGAGAATGAAGGAGAAATCATGTTCTTAAATTCCATATTGGATTATATATTCGCAAGCCTAAAAGGTAAGGAAGAAGAGTGTTCCAAGTTGATTACAAAAAACAAGTTTTTGAATGATATATTGGAGAAATCTTTGAGTAAGGCTAAGTATTTTTCCAAGTATGAAAAATCACAAATGATATTTATAGTCTGTTGATGAATCAAAAGTCTTCAAGTGATAGAAAAGGTTTTGGGTTTCATTGAGAAGCCATTAGTAGTATCTAAAGCAAAGGAGAAAAGCATTGAAGAGGATAGAGACAAACCTAAAAAAATCAATACCCAAGCTGGGGGTGTTAGCTCCAACAAGGTAAGATAGCCTAATGCCATAAAACATTTGAACTTTAATGTATATTATCACATTTATCATGAGTTTGGTCATAAGGCCAATGATTTCAAGTTGAAGGCAAAGAAAATCAATCTACCTAATCCTATGAATGAGATAAAATGCTTCAAGTGTTTGGAGATGGGACATTTAGCTAATTAATGTCCAAAGAAGATAAATCCAGGTGAGTCTGCTCTTAAGAATATAGCATGTTTTAATTATTAAAGGACTGGTCACTTAGCCAAAAAAATTTAGTATCAAAGAAGGATTGCATGTTTTGAGTGCAAGTTATTTGATAATATTTATAAATTTTGTAAGAAAAAGGGGCTCTTAATCAATTTAAGACCAATCAATCTCTAATTTTTAAAGAGAGGAAAGACAATGTCTTAAACAGGCCAAAGGAAGAAAATAAAGTAATAATTGATATGTCTACATATCAAGATTATGTGTTTTAAAAGGTGGAGAGTGATTCTTTCATTAAATAATTTTCATTATTTGCTCATGTTTTCAATGAAGAGAATAAAAAAATGAAAAGTTGAAAACGGAAGGCAAAGATAGCCTTAAAATAAGTATGGATCATTCTGTAACTATATATGATGATATTTATTGTAGAGATCAATCATTGTCAGACCTTGAAAAGGTTAATTCAGTTGATAATATAGATCAAGACATGGTTGCATCCTTATTTGTTGCCTACTCAAGTTTGAAAGAGGAGGAGAAAATTTCAAGAATAGAAAAGGTAGTCACAAGCAAGTCAAAGAAGAATAAGACTATATTGACTAAAGAAGAAGAAGAATATGAGAAGATGTGGCCCACTCCAAGATTCACACTATTATAAAGTAGTCTTGAGGGATTGGAGATCTCTATCTATGCTTCACAAGAGACTCTTGTAGGTGAAGAAGCAAGATTGTTTATCCAAGAGATATGTTCAAGTCTCCTAGTCCTAAAATGTCATGTTGATCAATTTTTGATACCTTGGTTGAATGATGATTTAAAGGATAAGGAAGAAGTGGTTTTTATGAGGTCTTGAGGAATATTGTCATGAGTTATTCTCAAGTGGTTTGACGTCTTGATATGCGTAGATGTGTATTTTTTGGTCAAAAGTTTGAGTTGACCATTTTTTTATAGTAATGACTACCTAAAAAGTGCCTAAGTTGATCATATGGTGTTATAAGGTGAAAATAAGCCTACTAATAAGTTATTAAAGTTGTATTTGGTATGAAAAATGAGGAAATATAGTTTGGAAATGATGATAAGGTGCTCAGATGTGATTTTGACCATTTGGTCAAGGTGCGTGTTGTAGGTTTTAGTCTGTATACACAAAATTATTGGTTTCAAAGGTAATTTAAATAATGAAGATATATCATGAAGTTTTTTATGATAAATAATGTTTTCACATGTGTTTGATATATACTTCAAGTGGTTTAATAGGTTGTTGAATCCCTTTATGCCAAGTGGAGCATTTTGAGTGGTCACTGGCTTCTCTTCTCAAGAGCATGTGTTTGGTGGCTTAAAGGAAGTCATGGTTCCCAAAGGTGTGGAAGATTTAAATTTGGAATGGTAGTGAGTTTTTCTGGTCTCTAAGTGTGGTATCTAGCTCAAGTGTCTATGTTGATTAGAGGTTGATTTTTGGCCAAATGTTACTTTGAAGGCCTAGTGATTTGGGTATGTTTGGAAAAGTGGTCAAACTTTGGATTTAGAGGCTAGAAGATTAAAAAGGAGTTGAATGGGTATCTAAATAATGATTTATAGTATTTTTAAGGTGATTATATTTCAAATTATTCAAGTTTTGGTGTTATAAGAGGCCTAATTGGCCAATAGACTTATGAAGGAAGTATAGAGAGAAGGATGAGTTGGAGGCTCAATTTTGGCATACATAAGGGGGAATGGTAGTGGTCTTCAAATATGGAGTTTAAAGTTTTAAAGTTATTTGGGTAGAGAGTTATGAGGTCTATAGTGACTAGATAGGGCTATAAGGAGTCCAAGTGGGCCTAGTGAAGAAAATGAAGATTTTTGAGAAATTTTCCAAGGAAGGATGGCTTTTATGGTTCTAGATGATTATGTTGGTCTACTATGAAGTGTGTTTTAGGTATGGTATTATGCTTGGATTTCCTCTATTGTAATGTATGGTGTCTTGAGAGTGATGGTAAGTGAGCTTGTATGGTGTTTTGGTGCTCATGTTTCTGTTTGAGTTTATGATAGATGTTCTTGAAGGTCTTATAGGTATATATTAGTTGTGAAAATAAAGGATGAGCCTTCAAAGTGGAGCAAGTTCCTAGGGGGAGCTGTGTTACCATGTAATTGGTGATAGGTCCAAGGATCTAGGTATATTGGGAGAAGTTTCTAAGTGAGAGCATCTTCCAAGGGGGAGATGTGCTTGTTTTAGGTCAAAATGGTACTCTTTCATATGTATTCTTGAAGGTGAGCTTGATTCCATGTGTTTCTTGTATCTTATTTGATTTATATTATTCCCAATGTTGAAGGGTGCCCACTTTGTCATTTTGTCAAAGGGGGAGAGAGAAAAAGATTGTTTCCATCAATGATAAAGGGCGAGACTATTAGGATATTGATGGAAGATGTTATATCATTTATCTCAAGTGGCATTGGTGATGACAAAGTGTTATAACAAGTCAGAGTGATGGAACATGATGGTCTAATGTACTTAGAGTAATGTGATACTTGTAAAGGGTATGTATGGGTGTCTTAGGTGGATGTTGTATGGCTGAATGGAGCTTTGTATGATGATGTTTTACTTGTTTCTAATGTTTTTTATGCTCAAGGGTTGACTTCATATGGCCTTCATAAGGTATGCAGGTTAGTTTGTGCCTTGTAGGCTTGGTCATGCATGGTTGCCTATAGGTTTTTGAGTCCTATGGCTTGTATGACATGGTATGGAGCTTAGTATGCTTGGTATATTCATTTTGAACATGTATAAGATGTTGAGAGGTTATATAAATGGTTTTCAAGAGGTAGATAATAGTTTATAAGATAGTTGGCCTATGTGGGCTTGTGAGGCTTTGTTAAGGGTCAAAGGGTGTTTACAGGTTGGTGAAGCTTGTCTTTTCATGGGAGATAATTAGAGAGATGTGTTCAATTTTATTGAACAATTTTGAGGTTAGTAGATGAGAGATAAATTTAGAAATGACTTCATGTTCTTTAGAGGGTGCTCAAATGGTGCATTTTGAGCTTGGGAGGAAAGTTCTCACGTTCATTATCTCATGTAGACTTTAAATTGGGAGTTGGTTATTTTGGATAAGTTTAGGAAGGTTCCTAAGAATTTTTTCCAAGAATTATTTCATGGATTAAGGTTTAATTAGTTATGAATTATTGCTAAGAAATTAAGCAAGTTTTTATGTGCAAAAACCCTAGTCTTAAACTCGATTGGAAAGATTTTGATTGTAGGTGCTAAAAAATATGGTGGATGGAAAAGATTATGATTGGAGGTTGTAGATGACTCCTCTAGGATTTTGAGAATGTGTTAATTTAATCTTGGCTATTTGTGAGTTCTATAGAAAAGTGCTTCTTAATAATGTTTTTGATATTTTGATAGATTTATAAAATTAACCAGGTGAAAAAAAGGGTGTGTGATGAAGCTTATGAATTTCCTAAAAAATTCATGAAAAGTTTTAGGAAGATTAATTTCTCTGTGTCAAAGTTAGAGGTCCTCAAAGTTGTCTAATTGATATGAAGGAAAGGATGCCATGAGTGAAAAAGACCAATTAGAGTGAGAGGTGGAATTGGAAGGCCTAATCAGTGAGTAGGGATGCATATAAGATATTGGAGGTTATTTAAGGGATCTTTTCATTCAAGTGGTATTGTTCTTAGTCATTTGGAGTTGATTGAATGGTTGACTCATAGTTGACCATGATGGTTTTGCTAGAAAAAGGAACCTATTTTGGATGACTGAGTTTATTTGTAGGGCAGATGGTTAGATCAAGTATTTTTTATTTTTAGAGAGTGTTGAGTAATTCTTAAATATCCTTCGTATTATTTTAAAGGGTTTGAGCAATATCCTATTGGTCAAAAATAGTCTTACAAGTGGAGTTATGCTTTGTTTATGAGGTGTTTTTAGCATGAGCTCATGGTATGGTATAGAAAGCTTGTGTAGAGGATCATGACTGACCTTGGGAGACATAAATAATTCTTCCTAAACTTTTATAAAGAGATATGGTTGACCATAATTTATAATGGTATATATACGAGATGTTTTATGACCTTTGTGTGTGAGTGGACTAAGCTAAGACAAACAAGTGTTGATATTTTGAAGACCTTGTGTGAAGGTTGTTGGGGGCCTTGGTGACAAATGTTTGTATGAGATTTAGAAAATAAAAATATCATTAGACTCAACATAGTTTTATGATTCTATTGATTATTTTTACTAGATTTATGAGTGCATATTTGTATATGAGTGAAAGATTTTGTGAAGGGATTATTGCTTGTGTTGAAGAGATAGCTTGGTGTTGGTGACTTATGTGTATTTCAAAACTTGGAGAAGAGTGTTCTTATATGGTTTCTTTATTATATTGAGAATCAATCATATTTCAATAATTTTTCATTTGATAGGTGTTGTGTTGGTGCTCAACATCTTAAGCAAGTTAGTGCTTGTCATCTTTAAGGGTTGGTGCTCCTTGTGAAGTGGGTGCTTCACTAAAGCCTCATGTTTGTGATCATATTATAGGAATTTAGTCCATTTTTTTGTAAAATTGAAAGTGTATTTTATCCCCCATGAGGGTTTCCCACATAAATCTTGTGTAGTGGTTACATTCATGTTTATTCTTTGATTCATCTATCTTGCATATTGATGTGATTGGTTAAAGTATCTTGAAGAGTTTTGAATTGAATTGCATTATTGTTGAACACTAATTCACCCCCCATCTTAGTTTTTTTGTACTTATACCATGACTTTAATCTAAAATACTTAAAAAACAAAGGATGTTGTAAAGTCTCCTTAGGAAACATCATCATATTAATTGCTTGTGGGCTTAAAGTAATTCAAACAAGGGTTTGGGTTATACCCACCACATCAAAATATGTATTTACATTGGGCACTCTTTGGTTATATCAAATGAAATCTAAAATTTACCAAACTCAACAAGGTGTATCTTTTTCTCATGAAGGAAAATTGATCCATAATTTAAATGATAACATTGGTTCTTATACTATGCATGTAAATCATATGGAGGAACATGATATGCATTATTTACACTTATCCAACCATGATTCAAATAATGTAAAGGATCCAACTTAAAGTTACAACATAAAATATTCTAAAAGTATCAAAAAAAAAAATCTTCAAAAATATAAATAAAAAATAACATCTACATATTCTTACCGACTCCTTGGCATCTATGTGTATCTATTGGGTTGCATGTTTGAGCTAATCTCAATTATTGGGTGAAAACTCGTCTTTTATTAAAGGTTGGGTACATGCTTGTCCTTAAACCTCTCTATATATAAACTTAGATATTTACGTTTATCCTAATATAATTTAAATGGTTCTCAATGATAGATCTTTTCAAATCAAGATACAAAAATTCAAGGTAGTTACATCAATACATAGGTGTACTCCTAAACCTTTCTCTTTCTATTTCAATCATTTTGATGATTTTGATTTCAAACTCTATGCACTAATTTTTACCATAACATTCTCTTCATTTCAAGTCAATGACTAAAAGCACTCAATTTGGGCTCACACAAAGGCAAGGTGTGTTATACACACCCAAATACATATTTCATTTCCTTTAAACTATAAATTTCACTATTAACTTAAAGGCATGGAAATGTAAAAACTAAATCTAAATTATATAGAACCTTGGTATTGTACACTTGGAAAATACATATCATGGAGTAACTTTAGCTTCTAGACATTGTCATTATCAAAAGTGTGACATACACTATCTTTTTATGCCAATTTATTATCTCTTATCTAGAATAGTGTTATTCTAATGAACCAAACCTTATATCATGATTAGAGTACTATAAACTTAATAATCTTATGTATCTATAAGTCTGAGACTTGTGCCCATTTTTCAACTTCATAAACAATTGTGTCCTAGTTATATGCCTACATCAACATAAGTGTCTAATTCCAACATAAGTTTTTAGTGCCCTAAATTCATAAAATTTACAAATAAAACATATAGTTATGGTCAACCTAAGTGATTTAATGTGAGATATTTCCACAAGGGGTTTATATATATATATATATATATATATATATATATATATATATATATATATATATATATATATGTATGTATATATACCCCTTGTGGAAATATCTCACATAAAACACTTGTGTCCTAGTTATATGCCTACATCAACATAAGTGTCTAATTACAACATAAGTTTTTAGTGCCCTAAATTCATAAAATTTACAAATAAAACATATAGTTATGGTCAACCTAAGTGATTTAATGTGAGATATTTCCACAAGGGGTTTACATACATACATACATACATACATACATACATACATACATACATACATACATACATACATACATATATATATATATATATATATATATATATATATATATATATATATATATATATATATATATATATATAAGATTAACCCTCATTCATTCCTTACCTAGCATAGACCTAACAACTCATAATAAAAATTATCAAAGACATTTAACCAAACATTCAAGTGAGTAAAGCTTCCTTATTTTATCTTGTTTCCATATAAGTCATAGGGATAACACATATATAGGTATAAAGTACCTAAGGAGCATTATGTGAGTCTTATTTTCTAAGTTACAAGCTAGGTCACTATTGTACTTATTTTCCACCTGTTGCATCCTTGTGCATGCATAAGCCAACACATAGGGGAGAACTACATCAATTCGAGTCCCTCTTCAAAGTAGTGGCTATATAGGCATCACCCACTAACAAAGTAGTCTTTGGGGTTAACTTCACACCATGAGACCACTAACCCATTTTTCCCACAACCACTATGAAGATGAAGAACTAGGGTTTTGATATTTGATAAGGAGAAACAACCCATGATCCATATTTCTATCACACCAAAGCAAAGGTGACATAAAACCTAGAATATCCCTGGTGATCACACACACACACACACACACACACACACACATATATAGAAGGTATTCCATACTATAACCTTGCATCTAAGTAAGATATAAATGTCAACATAACTGTCCAAAGTCGGTGTAAGTGTTTAAGGCTACAAAGGTCAAATTTATATAATATCAGATCCATATGCACACAACTAAATATCTAAGTACTTTTATTCTCTTTTGGATGAATAATAGGGATGACTAAAATCAAAAGTATAGTTTATGAACATGTGTGCTAATTGATATATTTTGTATTTTGTATAACATTTTTTATGTATTTAACCTTTGATATAATAATAGTTGATCTCAAAATGTAAAGAGTCCTTTATTTTTGGCATAGTAAAAGGTTGGAAGATGAAGATAATTTTTTTTTTAAAAGATGTATAAATAACACTCAATTTTTATTAAAGATGGTTCTATATGTGATAAAGATTAATATAATGATCTGAATGGTTTTCCTGTATATCTTTTACTTATGAATCTAGGCATAGTGAGAATTATGGATATTTTAATCTATTATTCATATAGTTTATGTTGAATATTTTATATACATTAATTTTTCATGTCTTTTATTAGTCCCCAAAATTGTACTAAAGCAATTGGGCCCTTGTCAAATGTAAATGCCTAGGTCCTTGGATCATCTTCAGTCTCCTTGTGGTCCTTTGAAAGGTCAAGTTCATCTTAAAATTAGCTAAGACTTAAATTGATCTTGCTTGGTGAATATGTCTTTCCATTAGACTTTTTCAAGATTATTGTGTGAACACAATGTTTGATAGAGATAGGTCTTTGAGTTTTTTGTCTTGAAAAAAAAGTCTCAAGACTTATTTCTATCAGACATTTTGTCTACTACAAAAATTCCAAAGGAGTTCAGTAGTTTGGCCAAATCCTATTTTGCATCGGGCTAAGTATTTTGCACAAATCTGAAGAGTCTTATTTGTTTTTTACTTTTTATCTATAGAAAATATTTCTAAGGGAACTTGCCCTTCAAAAAAATTTCCCAAAAAAATCCTTTGTTTCAAAAAAGGTGCAAAGTCTTATTTGTTTCAAACTTTTTTATCCATGGCAAAAAGTTTGAATGGCACTTATTTTTTGGGTATTTTTCATACAAAAAAAGCCCAAAATAAATGAAAAGTCTTATTTTGTATCAACTAAAATGTTTTGTGTAAAATGCCCAAATAAATTCTAGCAGACATTTTATCCATGACAAAAATTTTGAAGAACACTTACCCTTCAGCAAAAGTGTAAATGTTTGATTTATTCAGTAAAAGATCTAAGTCCAATTCCTTCAAGAAAAGTGTAAGGTACAATTATTTTGGAATTTTTGTCTATGATATAAATTCTGAAGGTCACTTTACCTTTGGACCTTTTACCTAACATAAAAAGGCCCAAAAGAAAAGTCCAAATTCCTTCGAAAAGAATGTAAAGTCAATTTTTTTGAGGAAAATGCGAAGTTTAATTTTTGAAGGAAAATCATTTCAAAAAAAAATGTCCAATACAATTGTCCTAACAAAGAAAAAGATGCTAAAGATTGAATTCCCATGGGAAAAGTGTCTGAAATAGTTCATTTATTTGGGAAAATTATCTCAAACAAAATGTTTGAAATAATTGTCTTGATAGATAGAGGATTTGGGAGTAGGAGTCTCAAAGAGTAAAGGATCTGATAAGTAAAGTCCTAATGAAATTATTAAATTTTCATAAGTGATGGGATCATGAACATATTTTTATAGGTGTGCAAACATCAATCTTGAGCCATGGTAATTAGCCATTTGATTTCAAATGGAGACAAAACTATGGCACACATTTGCTCAAATAGGATAATCTGATGGTGCATAATCAAAGCTAGATAGTCAAAAGAACCTAGGATAAGCATAAGCATGACAAGTGTTAATCTTATAGGGCATCATTTTCAAGTATAAATCATCTCATGTATTATAATTTGGTGATACGTGTTTGATCAGATGAAAATATCTAGCAAAATGAAGGCACAATTTAAAATTCAATACATGGTCATAGGCTAAAGATTGAGCACATTCCCAGAGATCGATGGTACATGTTTAAGTGTACATAATCTAATCTATAGTTTGTATTAAGTCATCAATTTTCAAAAAGTACTAGAATGAACATGAGACCACCACTTGACAACACCACATTTGCCCATCAGGACTAATAGAGAAGGGTATAGAGAGCCTAGGAAGCTATCAAGTGGCATGACCTTAGGGTCAAAGACATTTATTAGCCAATATCACTTGGTCTTTTAGATCAAGATAAATATTTCACATCGATCCATTTATTTAAATTTGATGGTGTAGGATGATCATGGACATTTTAATTAAATTCAACCATGTATGGAGACAAGTGAGGTTAAGGTCAATGTGAAGAAAATATATTGGTAAACTAAATGACATGGTCATGCCAAATAGGCATTCTTGACATGTTTGAGTACCCTATGAAATATAGTTAATAAAGGCTTCCACCATTGATAAGCAGCTTGGCAATTTACAAGTGACAAATTTGTTAGAGGGACCATGGTTTACCCAAGTAAATCAAAAGCTGAAAATAATGAATTTTTACATTAAAAAGTATAAGAAAAGATCTAAAATGCAAAATGTGAAAAGTTAAATTTGAGCCAAAAGGGTAAAAAGGTTATTCTAACCTAAGTTTGGCATTTTTCATCTGCTTTGTTTGTCCGAGCTCCTCTATGGGAAAGATATTATAGGTTTATAAGATCAATATGGACCACTCCTAGGAAGATCTTCAAGAAGCCATGGATCAAGAATATTTTCTAGTCATCATTGTAAGAGTAGGTTATTCCATGGCATGCATAAGGAAAGGGAAACTATCCAAATAGGTGATCAAGGGGATATTCAAGTGGTTTCACATATTGACAAAATATGTTTGGCTCCTCAAATGAATATCCTCCTTCTAGCTCATGTGAAAGGCATTTTCGACCAAAAGATCAAATGATATGCTCCAAATCTTCATCATTCCTTTTAGAGGTAGTTGTAACAATGATTTTTCTTGAAAATGGATTAAGATGTCAGGTGTGGCAAAGGGCATATTCTAGCTAGAAGCATCTTAGTAGACCTGAAAGTTTGTTTTACAATTTTGAAAGTTGTGACCCAAAGTTCTAAATTTAAAAAATGTATAAATAGGGGGGCATCTCATCTATTTAGGTTTTTTTTTGTTTTATGGTTTATCAGTTGTTGTTGGTCATTGTTTTGGGTGTTCCTTCCTCCAAGTTTAGGTTCTATAAAAAAATGGGATAAATTGTTGTGTGTAGATCTTGTCTCCCTTGCTAAGGTGGTTTAAGCCATACAACCATTAGTAAGCTTTGAGAGCATGTTTATGTCTCCCTTTTCAAAAGAGAAATATCACTATGTTTGTCCCCATGTTATAATCTTAAAATATTGATGTGTGTAATATAACATTTCAAGTTAATGAAAATGCTTGTGGTTCTTTATTGTTTCTTGTTGATTAAGTGTAATGACATGTTTCACAAATATTCTTGACTAGATATTTTAGTATATGCCCATTATTGGTTATCATTTTGGGTTTTGATCTAGATTATAAATGCCTTTGTGTATTATTTTAAAATTTGTTGTTGAATAGCTCATTAGGGCTCCTTAGCTTTATTGATTCAATAGGGAAAGGTATTTAAAATATTAGTTTCAGTGTATGTTCTAGTCTCTTAGGGATCATTTTGTATTTACCATTATCTTACATTTGAAAGTGTTTTTGTATCTTTGCTAAGGAATATTATAATGAATTACTACAAGGCATTCTATTATTTGGAAGCCACTAGCATGCCACCCCCCATCTTATAATTATCTAACTTGTCCTTCCCTATAAATAACACACCCTATTATATATTGTAAGTGTTATTTGCCTTGAAAATGCATAATATATTGCATAGCTAAAATGTGTTTGTAGTTTTTCTTGTAAATTCCTAACATTGTAGTCTTTTATTCAATCCCTTTATTTTATTTTTTTTCAAAATGAAGGTTACAATCATAATTTCATTTGTATTTAGTAACTTGTATATGAATTAGATACTTTGTGCATTTTGTGTGATAGCCCTTCATGAGTGAAGTATGAAAACTTGGTTATGCTCTAGTCATATTTTTTCCTTGTGCCAAAAATCGTAATGGAGATTGAATTGCAAAATCTCTCTATGTGAGCAACATACACCATAGGTCCTCTCACCTTGGTTTCAGGTAGAGCTAGAAGTAGCAGGGAGCTAAATATATCTTGTGTAGGTACCTTTTAATCATTTTATCAGTCTTGTCCACTCTTGATTCCCAACCCTTCCCTAGCTATAACAACATACTAATAGGTTACTCATAATTGTTTACCATTTTATTTAAGTGTGCAAGGCTAGAATAGAGAGGTGTATAACTAAGAACTACCACTCTTTTGGCACCATTATCAAGGATAGAAAAGACACCCATAGCACTTATGTTGTTAGGGACTCTTACAGAGAGATACAAGTATTTCATGTTATAAAGTTTTCTAATGTTACTGCACTGATTTGACTATCTTGGATGTCAACATCGTATCACTCCACTGTGGACATTTCATAAAGTTTTAAGTTTTGATAATTTGATTTTTTTGAGTTTACTTAAAATATATTTTAACACTACATGTTGAAAGATGTTTTTTTCCCTTTTGAACATTATTTTGATAATTTCAGTGTCTTTTCTTTCTATCTCATTAAGTTCTAGCAAGTTTTATTTTAGTATGTATTACAAATAGTTGGTTACCTGTTACATTCTATAATTGTGATTCTAGTGGAAACTCTAATTTTTATCACTTAGTTTCAAGAAAGATCAATGCCTATTTTGAATATTATTCTGATAAATTTTAGCCTTGAGTATTTTTCTATTTTCAAAGTTGGAAGGATTGAGATCATCTTTCAAAGGTGACCTATCTAAGAAACTTGCTCCATGCTTAATTATTCCTCAAATAAAAAGGAGATAAGTTTGGAAGCCTATTTAAGGGAAAAGCTTAGCTATTAAGGGTCATCTAGATTCTAATTATCTTGAAATATTTATTGATCTTCCTATTATTAAGGACTATCATAGCTCTTCTACTAATTCTAAAACACATAGTCTTGTTTATTTTCCAACTCCTCAACCAGTTAAATCCCCTCATAGGTTTGATCCACTAAGTCCATTGTAGTCACCCCCTCATATCCCTTTGTAATTTGTTTTGAACCTCCCATTGAACCAATCATGAGGCATAGGGATCTAGATGAGAATGCATGTCCTATATTTTGCATTCCTAAATTTAGGCATATTAATTTTGATGAAATGGAAGTCTATCCTAATGAAGTCATAAATGAAGTTAGGAAATGCCTCCCAAAATTCCAACGGAACAATGCAGTGAGTAGTGATCAACACCTAAAGGCCTTTTGAAATATTATTGAAGATTATGAGGTTGAGTATGAGGATGTGTGCATAAAGTTTTTCATGCACACATTGGAGGAAGATACTCATGAATGATTCAATTCCCTTCTTATTGGATACATTGATTCATGGTAAGAGATGCAAAATGTTTTTAGAATTCAGTATGGTGCTAAGATTAATCCAAGGTTTTTCTTGGCTAAATTTGAAAATATAAAAAGTTAATCCTAATGAGTGTGTGAAGGACTTCAACACCTAGTTTAAAAATACTGTGATGCATCTACCCAAAAATATTAGGCCTAGTGATACAATGTGTTTGATAAATTATTGTGATGCTTTTGATAAGAAGGCTACATACTACTTGAGCTACAAGGCTCACATTAACCTATGATTGGCATTAAATATGGCCATCCAAATAGATAAAAACATAAAGGTTGTGGGAAATCTGATGAATAAGTGGGCTAATGTGAAGCTGGTCAAATTAAAAAAGACAAATCCCATGAAGATAACCCACTTAGATGAAAATATCAAAAATTTGGCCTCTAATGTTAAAGAAGTGTCATATAAGTTGGCTAGAGATGAAAAGGGGTCCCTCATGTGTCTACTAGCTATGAGTAGGATCCAAATTTAAATCAAGTACCAAGGGGGCATGATTTCCACAATAAATATAATGATAGAGGGAAGAGAACCACATATGAATAAAGAGTAGAAAGAAATCAGAACAAAGGGGTTGGAAAAGAAGTGCTTAATCCTTTAAATTCCAAGGTAAATGCTATGAATTCTGATTTAGATAATGATTGGTGTGACAAGTGCTTCTTTCCACATCCCCCATGTGATACAATTGAACCAATTGACGAAGATGCAAATGAACTTGAGTTTGCATCATTTGGTGATGAGATTTTTATGTTCAATTATCAAATCCATCAAAGTGAGATGAATGCCTCTATGGAATTGCTAAGTGTTAGTACTATTGATCAATTTTGGAGTTTAGTTGAAAAAGTAAGTGTCCCAACTCATGAGTTTGATTGTGATGTTAATATAAAACATGTATATGAATTTCCCATTTATGATTTTGATTTTTTATATTCTATAATGATTAAGAAATATGATGGAGGGATTTGTTAGCTGAAGACATGTAACTGTAATTAATATAGAAATTTCCTAAGAGAAGTAATATCATTTGAGAAACAAATATCAATTTATTTATCCTTAAGACACTACCCCTATAGATCTAAACATAGGGGATGCTAAAAAAACTACAACAGTCCCTAAATCTTCCAAAATAGTGCCCATTTCCTAATTTTCTAATCCTAGACGTGCTCTAACTAGTAATATAATACCCATGTTACCTAGTATCCCTAAGGGTGCTAATGATGCTAAAACTAAACCACCTTTGAAGGCTACTATTAAAAATGTTAATCCATCCTAGCCCACTCCACTTCAGACCTTAGGTGACTATATTCTAGTTGAAGGTGTTGTTACCCTTCCAACAAATACTCCACTTCCTCAGTATAGTATATGTGATATGTCCCAAGTGTTGAGATAACTAAAAATCACTATGCCACTTGTTGAATTATTAAGAATACCTAAACATAGGAAGAGAGAATTTGAGTACTTAAAATTTGGTAAGAAGTTAGTTTTAAATGAAATTGAGTTACCCCAAACACCCCTAAAAAGTGATGAAGAATCAAAAGAGGTTGTTCAACCTACTTTAGAGGTCTATTTGGGGACTACATCAGTGGAGATTCAACTGACTATGGATCTAATTTATATAACTTTGTTGATTAATGGTTTAATTGTTCACAATTGCATGTTTGACTCCAAAAATTCCTATAATGTGATGCCCCTAGGTGTCTTATGAAGTCAGAGTTGAAATTATGTCAGCCTTTGGAAAGTGTTATGCCATGGACTCATGAGAGCTTTCATTTTTTGGACAAGTCAAGGGATTGGTGGTACAGTTGGTAGTGCATCTAGGAAAGTATTTGAATATGGATGTGGTAATTGTAGATTATATGCCTAAGTGGGGGATGTTTCTATTTCTAATTGTTTTTGCTTTTCCACATTCAAGAAATGAAAGAAACTAAGTGATGGTCTAGGGTTAGATGTTACCCAGATGAAGTTAGTGCACCGTATCCAGACATTGATGGGACTCCTCTTTAGCTGTGGAGGATGACACCTACAGATAAGAGAGACATAAATAAGAAGACTGTTAGATAGATAGGTAGTAGACTGCCAAGCAAAAGCTTGATCCTAGAAGTATAAAGACTTCCTAAAGGGATGAAAGTCTACTGGTTGATAAAAAGTAGACTGTTCGTAGAAACATAAATGATAAAAGACTGAATCAAAAGAAATAGAAACAAATGCATACTTGTATGTGGCAATTTGTCTTCCATAGTCACCAGTGTTGGTTAGTCTGTTAATGTCGGTAGGTCAAGGTCACCGACGTTGGTTAGTCTGCCAACGTCGGTAGGGGCAACGGTAAATGTCAGTCGGGGCAATGGCCTTAGATAGGATCTGGAGGGGTTTTTATGGTCGATAGAGGGATTTAGAAGAAGTCTGGGTCTGTTTGAGGTAGTCTGAGAGTCTGTGTAGAGTTGCAGGGGGGTCAATAAAACCTTAAGAGGGACAAAGGGTAGAGGAGAGGTTGTCAAAAGGAATAAGGATGTGGGGAAGGCCTCTCAGCCTTTCCAGGGAGAAAGTTAGGGATGGTGTGGTCTATAATATTTAGAAATGACAGAATAGGGACTAGCTACCAATGCTTTTCAAAATACTAAAATAAAAGGATAGAAGAAACACTTAGCTCCTGCTTGCTGAAGGAGTGTAGAAGACTTGTTGTTGATGCTGTTGATGTACCTGTAATGTCTTTAACCCAAAGTCTGGAGCTATTTTTACAAAGTGCCTGTAGCTTGTGATGCTTGGTGTGCATCTGAGAGAGAGGGAGAGAGAGAGGTCAGATTTCGGGTGTAAAAGAATTTGTATTTGTGGGGGGAGCAATGGAAGTAGAAAATTAGTTTTAAAGGAATCGACATCGGTGAAACTGCTGGCATCGATCGAATACTGACCCACGTTGATAGCCAAAGAATAGGAAAAGGGGGCTAAAAATAGCCTTTTGCCCATTCTTCCATCTGCCAGGGTCAGCTGGTCATTAGAAAATAGTTGAGGGCAGGTTTTATTAGGCATGAGGATGAGTGGGGGAGTGAAATGGGGGTTGAGTAATTAAGATTTTACATGGGGTAAGGGAGGCATCCAAGGAGAGGTATCTTAGGAGGGATGAGGTGACAAAGGGGGGATTATTAATTTATTTTAAATTAATAATTGAGTGGGTTAGAAATGGTTAGGAAGGGATCAAAGGGGACCAAGGGGTGACCAAGGGGTGACCAAGGGATAGACACAATTTCGGTGTCTACATTTGTCCCTTTTTGTCTTATTGGTTGTTCTTGATGAACTTCAAGACAAAAATAGGAGTTGGTTACCCCAAGTATGGCATAAGGTGTTCCCCCCTCAAAGTGAGAGTCGAGGGAAGGGAACTTGAGATCGGGTGTCAATTTGATAGAGAGATAGATGGAGAGGGTGAAGGTTTGAGTGTAAATGCTGTAAGGGATGAGATTACACGTATGCCACACCATGCGATAGGTAGGCCAAATTGTCATGGTCAAAGGTTAAAGAGTGCCAAAATTGAAATAATTGGGCCCCAGCATTTAGTCATAGTTGATTGGGTTAAATGATCTAAGTGGTAGCTCCAAAGGTCATCATGTTCCAAGTATCTCGAGCTCAAGAAGTGCTCTTAGAAAACACAAAAAAGGCCACAAGCAGTGGGGATCAAGTGGAGCACGATCCAATACTTGTGGGGGTCAGGGACAATTTGCTAACTAGGCATGAGGTATCAAGGGCAATCAAAGCAACCAAGGTAGAGTTGTCTCAAAAGTGGTCAGAGGAGATAGTCATGATCTCCATGGTCTATGGTCGAGTCAGGCAGAGGCAAAAGTGATCTCAAGTGTGCCCCAAGGGGCTAAGATGAATTTTACTTATGAGGACTGGTTGATTAGGGGCATGATTTTGGTCATTGTGAAGAATTTAAAGGTTTGAAGGCCATCGACGTCAGTGATACAACCGATGTCGGTGGCCCAAAGGGACCGACGTCGGTGAAAATTGGTTGACATTGGCATCTTAGGGCACGATTATGCTGACGTCGGTGGCCTGCCAAATCTGACAAAATTAGATTGGTGGTCCACCAAAAGTCATTTGTGATTATTGTCAAAGTCAAAAAAAGGAACTTTGGATTGGATTGAGTGAATATGACTCAAAGTTGATTGATTGAGCAGTGTGAGGTGGCAGAGAGAGATTAGTGGAGAGAGTAGGCAAATTGGATGGAGATTGAAGGTTGCAGAGGTAGTGGTAGGCCAGGAGGAGCTCATAGACAAATCAAGATGGAGGAGATGGTAGAGAGCAGAGGAGGACCCACGGGAGGTCCACCACTAGTGTCACCCATCGTGCCACCATGGTGGCGATGACGGGATGAGGTAGGAGACAATTTTGAACTCATTTGGTTTGGTTTGAATTTGGTTTTTGTTTTTGAAAATTTAATGTTTGTAGCTAGAAATTGAGGGGGAGGGGTAGTTAGGTGGGTGGGAAAGGTAGGTAGGTCATGCTAGGGGGATTTAGGAGGGTTTTGGGGGGAAATGGGGGGCTATGGGGGGAAGCCCTAATTTTAGGGCTTGCCTCATTCGGCCCTAAGGCCAAACTAGTCACCGATGTTGGCAAGGTTGCTAGCATCAGCTGACCAGTGACTGACATCAATCACTCACCTATCAACATCGGTCATGAAGTGATCGATGTCAGCTAGGTGAGTGCCGTCACTGGCACACTAACCGATGTGAGTGGCTGCCTAGTCTAAGAGAGTTAAAAAATTGCTAAGTCAAGGGGTCAAAGCTACGTTAAGGGCTTCCCAAGTGTCAAGATAGCTATAGATGGTTAGATAGATAGGCAAGTAGATGGACAAAAGGGTAAATGGTTGAGCTAGAGAAGAAGAGTCATAGGGATTGGTAGTTGTGTTGTTAACACAAGTTGGATTATTAGATGTAGGTGAGGCAGACATTGATGCTGTGGGACTGACTATCACCATTGCTAACATGAATGCATCAGGACATCATTGGGGAGGAGTGGGCGTAGATGAGCACAGTGGGACTCAGTGGGCTAAGGTGATACTGCTAAGTGGTGAGGGACATGAGCCTGATGGTGGTTCTGATCAAGTGGTGGGATCATTCCACCAACACCTTCCACTTGTCGTCAGGGGAGCTGACGGTGACTGTCGAAGATGTGTACCAAATTTTGCAATTGCCAATACACAGATTGGACCTGTATGCGTGCTCGTGAGAGGTGCATGATATACACATGGTCACACTATTTGGGGAGCACGTCACTGAGACAAGCTACCACTTAGTGAGTTTTGCATACGAACCCCTCTACACTGTTGATGAGGATACACATCAGCTGGTGATTCTGATGATGATAAGCATCATGGTTTACACACTGCCAGATGTAGAGGGAGGTAGGTTTTTGGTTGTTATGACTGGAGTTTTGATAGAGATGGTGGAGCAACATATAGTGTTTGCCTGGGTGCCTATCTTTTTGGCCCAGGTATACAGAGAGCTATGGGGCATCAGGCAGTGACAAAGATACAGTCTGTGCATGGGTCACCTCCTACACTATTGGGCTTATGAGCATATCATGGTCACTCATCCTCTCAGCCTTCTAGTGCTGATCTAGGCTGGCTTTAGGGTCAGATTCAGATGATGGCATGAGATGATGGTGCAGACATAGATGGATGGAGTGGTTAGAGACATTGACCACTACAGAGGGGTACTAAAGGCTTTGATCCTAGCAGACATCATTTGGAGACTATACTTGGGGTATCTAGCCTTTAGAGACTGGGGAGAGCAGTTGGTCAAGGTGTAAAGCATTAGGTGGGTCAGGGGTAGGCGAGCTAGTGAGCTCGAGAGGGTGCCAGTGGAGAGAGTGTGGCACCAATATGGGTTATTTCAGGATGTGCCACCTGCCTTCCCATAGTATAGATGAGATGACATTCAGGTGACACTCCCATTGTCAGAGGAAATAGAGGGGCAAGATTTTGAGGAGCTGCCAGTAGGACCTGCGATAGTAGACCTAAGATGTATAGAGGCCTACTTGGCATGGTTGGTAGGATAGTATATAGGTGTGCAGGTGGGGCCACAGGTTGATTTGTAGGCTATGATCAAAGAGCAAGATGCAGCCCACTAGGAGAGAGACATGGCTAGATAGGAGAGGGATGCAGCCCATAGGTAGGTGACCATTTTGTAAGGGCAGGTCACAGTTTTGATGGGACAAGTGGCAGGGATGATAGGCTAGGTGGCAGCACTGACAAGACAGGTCATGATGTTATAGGGATAGTTGGCCATAGCCCAAGTATAAGCATTGGTAGGGTAGGTTTTGGGGGGATAGGGCCCGAGTCATCATCCACCTTAGTAGCCAGTTTAGCAGCTAGCACAGTCCACATCAGTGTAGCCAGCATTGTAACAGCCATAGGGTTCAGTGCAGGGCACGGTAGTAGGTCTGATGGGTCCACCACAGACTGTACCTATTATTAGGTATAACACTATGTTAGACGAGATTGCATATTATGAGGGGGCCATCAGGGGGTTCCCTTAGATACATTGATACTCAGAGATGAGGGCAGAGCTAAGCCGATAGTGGTCTATGTCATGAGTGACTGCTTTAGGTTCTCATAGATGGTGTAGATCAGAGGGTGGAGATGATACATCATCTTCTCGGCTTCCACCACTACCACCATAGCCACAACCTTGAGACTAGAGTTTTGATATGATGTATATATCGGCCTATGAGCCGATGATGTGAGATGTATTATATTTTTTTGAGAGAGAGAGACAGAGAGGCATAGATTGTGCCATTGTAAAAACTTTGTTATATATATATATATGATGAGATGTTTGATCATGGATGTGTTATGAAAATATTTTTAAATGTTTAATGTGTTCAGCATTTCTCATGTGTTTAATGATGTATGCTTAATGTGATGATGATGATATTGTTATGGTTAATGATTATGATGTGAATGATTATATGATGATGTTTATGTTATGACTTTTAGATTATGGTTTAATGAGGGTGATGATTATGTTATGATATCTGACGATAATGCTTGATGATGATGTTATGATGTGAATGATGATGTTTTAAGTTTATGATGTGAATGTTTTGATTTTTATGATGATGTCTAGTGATGCAAATAATGATGCTAATAATTATGGAAAGATGTGACTAGTTGTGATGTGATTGGCAGGTGACAAAATAATGTGACAGAAGGAAGTGGCCAAGCTAACCCCAGAAGACCCCATGTCAATTGAGTGTTGCCTACATAGCCCTTGTCCTAAGGGCCTCAAGCCAATGTAGTTCTCCCAAAAAGGGAGGAAGGGTCGAAGTGGTTGATTGGTTTTGGTCAAGGTCAAGTCATGGTCAAAGATAAGGTTTGTCCATCAGGTAGACGAACAAACAGATGTGGCCGAGCTAACCCCAAAAAACATTGTGTCATCTGAGTGTTACCTACATAGCCCTAATTGTAAGGGCCTTAGACCAATGTAGTTCAGATGAGGAGACAAAGTGGTCTATAGTTGGTTTGGTCATGATAATGGTTTAGCACGTCCCATATGTCTGATGGTATATGCTCGAAATGATGAAGAGGAAGATGATGTTACAACTTTTCCATATTGTGCAATGGTGTATTTTGTAACTTTTGGTCAGGGTTTTTTTCATCCCTAGCAATTGTCCATATTAGGTGCTAGATGTATGCTAAAAATAAAATGAGTCTATTTATGCTTCAGAAAGTAATAGTTTATGCTTGACATAAATTGTGTGGTCGATAGTTTCCATGTGTATTGGTGTCCATAGAAACTAGTGTGAATAAGCTATGAGAACATTTGGGGTCTGAAAAGGGATTTGGTTGGGTTGGTGGGTCAAATGATTTGGTTGAATGTAACCAAAGTGTAGAGGAAGTGAAAGGTAGTGTGCCCTTTCATTAACAAGGACCCGAATGATAGCATAAATAGGGGTTGTTAGAAACAAAAGCCCCATTCATGCATTATGTTGTTGACCACTGGTTGTGTTAGAGAGGTAATCGAATCACTTTGACATTAAAATGAGCTTGAAGTCCCTTGAGTAGGTGATGTAATATGGTAGGATAGGGTAACCCCTTTTAGTAGGGATAACTTTGCCCCTTTTTATAGGAAACCCTGAGATGACTACAAGCCAAGTCCATGACCCCCTTTTTTTTTGAGCAGAATGATCAATGTGGGAAGTCTACATAGAGATGTCATTTTGTTTGTGGTCATTTGTGAAGCTGATCGATGTGGGAAGCTTCTAAGAGAGTGTTATTTATAGCAAGATATTTAGGCATAGCCATCCTTCGAGGGAGTGGTCTATATTTTTGCTTTATATATATTTTAGGGATTTGAATAGCTGTCCTTCAAGGGAGTAGTCTATTAGCTACAACAATGATAGTATAGCTATCCTTTGAGGGAGCAGTCTGTCTTTACATTTTGTGACCTTGGATATTTTGACATCTCAATTTATTTTTGATAGAATTTTGAGTCATGGACAAGACTATAGAAGTTCAAGGGCTCCCTTTTATTAGGACAAAGCATCCATACTTTATAAAAGGGTTACATAGGATTTGTTTAGGGGAATAGGGTTGAAAGGAATGAGGATTAAGAGGATAAGGATTGCTCAAGGGACGAGCTCAAGTTAAATGTCAATTGAATGAGTACTCGACTAACAGTAAAAAGGTCACAGATGCAAGCCATTAAGAGGCTCAGGTTCTGGCCATCCATCAAGAGAGGACAAATGATAAGTCTCTGACCCATACTTGTGCATTATGATGTAAGGTCTGAGCCAAATAGGAGCAAACTTTCCTCATTTACTTCACTCCATATTGGTCACATGTTGATTTTCTTTGAGGATGAGGTCTTTGATGTTGAAATTTCATTCTCACAGATTTTTGTCATAGGCTCACTTGATGCGATATTGATAGACATGGAGATGGTTGAGGGTAACGAGACGACATTCATTGAGTAACTCAAGTTGAGCTAAGTGATCTTGACAAAAGTCACTGTTAGAGAGAATGTCATGCAGAGAGATGTGGAGAGACAGGATCTGTACTTTGAGAGGTAGGACAACCTCTGTTCTATACACTAAAGAGAAAGGAGTAGCACCTGTAGAGGTTTGGATGCTAGTGCGGTAGGCCCACAAGGCGAAGGGAATGTGAATGTGCCAATCCCTTCTAGTGTCGTTGACCACCTTCATGAGAATTTTAGTTAAGATTTTGTTGGAAGCCTCAGCCTTCCCATTTGCTTGTGGGTAGTAAGCGAAGAGAAGCTGAGCTTGATGCCAAATGAGTCACAGAGGTTCTAGACAGTTTTGTTTTTGAATGACTTGCCGTTATCAGTGATGATTTTGTGAGGGACACCAAAACAACAAATGATGTGGGTGTTGATGAAGTTGAAAATTTTGTCAGCTTTTGTGGAGACGAGAGGAATGGCTTCCACCCATTTAGTGAAATACTTGGTGGCAGTGATAATGGACTGATGATGAAGAGACGAATGAGGGTTAATCTCACTAATGAGATCTAAGCCCCATTGTGAAAAAGGCCAAAAATATTGAGCAACTTGTAAGGCATGGCTAGGGAGGTGAAGCAATTTAGAGTGCTACTGGCACTTGATGTAATGCTGAACATAGTCGCTATAGTCTTGATGAAGAGTGGGCTAATAATAGCCCAGGCAAAGAATGCACTTGGAAACTAAGTTACCACTAAAGTGTCTACCACAAATCCCATTGTGGACCTATTTAATGGCATGAGATGCTTCAGTGGAGGTTAGACAGCGAAGAAGGAGGTCATCAAAACCTCATTTATAGAGAAGACCCCCTAGCATGGTATAGCGAGCCGTGCATTTTATGAAAGCTCGCCGTGCATTGCTAGAGAGGTTGGGAGGTATGATAGAATGAGATAAGTAGTCCACAAGTTGTTTATACCAAACATCCTGTGGACTAGAGTCTATGGTGTTGACATGGTTGATGTTAGGAGAAATGTATGAAGGTAATGGCACGTGATGCACCGTGACAAAAATTCTTAAGGAAGATGATGAAGATGGAATATGTGAGGTGAGAAAAGCCATGGTGTCAACAAACTTATTTGTGGAGTGAAGAACAGTCTACAAGAGGTAATGGTCGAAAGAGGCTAGTGTTTCTACGCTAAATTTCACTTTCACATTCAAAAGAGAGAAATGAGAAACTAAGAGATGGTCTAGGGTTAGAAGATACCTAGATGAAGTCGTGTGCACTAAAATCAAATGTTGGAAGGTACTCCTCTTTGGCTATGGAGGAATGACACCTGCAAAGAAAAAGAGACTAAAACACAAAAAATGTTAGATGAGGAGACGGTGGGCTGTCAAGCAAAAGCTTGATCCTTGAAGTACGAAGACTTCCTTAAGGGATATCAATCCACTAATTAAAAATAGAATATTTGATTGAAGTAGAAATAATGAAAGACAGATTGAAAGCAATAAAAGACAAAAAGCAAAATGCATACCTGATATTTAGCAAACTACTCTGCACAGTCACCGGTGTCGGTCTCTATGCTGATGTCAGTCAAGGAAAGGTGCCGACGTCGGTAGGGGTAATGACCGGCGTCGATCGGGGCAATAGCTTTTAGACAGGGTCTAGTCAGGTCTGGACAGGGTTTTAGGATTGCATAATGGTTTAAAGTTTTTGTCTGAGGGTTAGAGAGCTGGTTTGGGAGTTAGAAGGAATGTTTGGGGGTTTGTGCAGGGATCTGGGCAGAGTTACAGACTATGTATTTTCTAGACAGGGTGGATAGAGATGATACGGGAGGCAGTCAGGTCGGGTCTATGGTCTAACTCTAAATTTGGGTAATGATATCAAATTAAAAAACAATAACCAGAGAGTAAAACAAAAACATAGAGCAAAGCTTACCTGTTATAAGCTAAAAATAGAGTCAGAGACATGATTGATGTTGTCACTATGTTGCAGAAGTTTGATGTAGCAAACCTCCAGCAAGATGACTGAAGTAGAATACCTGTATTAGAGAGAGAGAGAATGTGAGAGATTGGATGCAGATTGGTTGAATGGAAAATTTGGTTGATCATTTGAATGAAGAGGTTTGCTAATGATACGAAGGAAGGTCTGATAACCGATCGAGAAACAGATTGGCAACTGAATGATGAATAACTGATAACAGATAATGAAACCTACATTTAGTTTAAGAACATAGTGTTAAGGATAATCGATGCCAATAGGACTACTGACATCAGCTGAGAAGTGACCGACGTCAGCGATGTCGATCGGGTAGTGACCGTCGTCGACAGATGCAAAATGGGGACAGAGGCTAGCTTTAACTCTCTGCTCATTTTTACATGCTGCTAGGGTCAAGGCTTATGGGAAAATGGTCGACAGGGGTTAAATAGGCATGAGAGAATAAAATGGGGGTTAAGGGGAGAATGACAAAGGTTAGACACAATTTCGGTGTCTACATTTTCCCCTTTTTGTCTTCTTGGTTGTTCTGGACGAACTACAAGACAAAAATAGGAGTTGGTTACCTCAAGTGTGGGATAAGGTCAATTTCATCTTGTTGGTTGTTTGAATGAATTGCAAGACAAAAAAAGGAGATGGATTGCCCTGATTATGGATGAGGTATTCCCCCTTAAAGTAGGAGTCGAGCGAAGGGAATCGGGAATCAGGTGTTGATTTGACAAAGAGTGGATGAAGAAGAGTGAGGGTGAATGCTGCAAAAGTTGTGATTGCATGCATACCACTTCACAAGATGGTCAGGTCAAATTATCATAGGTCAAGGGTCGAGGAGTGCCAAAATTAAAGTAATCGAGCCCCAACATTTAGTCATCTACTGATTGGGTTATTCAATCTAAGCTGTAGCTCTAAATGGGTCATCGTGTTCCAAGTATCCCAGGCTTAGGAAGTGCTCCTAGAAACATGAAAAAGTCACAAGTAGTGCGGATCAACTGGCTTGAGATCCTATACTTGTGAGGGTCAAAATGTGGTCTGCGGACAATTGTGCTAACTAGTCATGAGGTAGCATACAGGAAAAAAACAACCAAGGCAACATTGTCTTGGAAGTGGTCGAAGTTGGAGGAGATAGGCATGATCTCCAATGGTCATTGGTCGAGGTGGATGGATGGACAAAAGGATGTGGCCAAGCTAACCTTAGAAGTTGTTATGTGATCTGAGTGTTGCCTACATAGCCCCTGTGTGAAGGGCCTCAGGCCAATGTAGTTCTCCCTAAAAGGGAGGAAGTGTTAAAGGGATGGAATTGGTTTTGGTCGAGGGCAAGGTCATGGTCAAAAGGAGGAAAGAAGGTTTGTCCAACAGAGAGATGAACAAATGAGGGTGGTCGAGCTAACCCCAGAAGATGTCGTATCATCTGAGTGTTGCCTACATAGCCCCGGTCTTAGGGCCTTAGACCAATGTAGTTCAAACAAAGAGTCTGAGTGGTAGATAGGTGGTGAAAGTGGTCGATAGACTGGTCTTGGTTAAGGTTGAAATGATGAGGAGAAAAAGATGTTACAGCCTTTTCTAAATGGTGTATTCTGCAACATTAGTTGAGGGGTATTTCATCCCTATCAATTTTCCATATTTGTGATGGATGTAGGCTAAAGATGAATTGAAGTCTATTTATGCTTCAGCAAGTATTAGTTTATGCTTAACATAAATTGCATCTGGTCGATAGTTTCCATGTGTATTGGTGTCTATAGAAACTAGTGTGAATAGGCTATGGGAGTGGCCTGAAAAGAGAGTTGAGTTGAGTTGATTAGGTTTGACAAGTGATGAAGTTGAATGTGACCAAAGTGTAGAAAAAGTGAAAGGCATATTGCTCTTTCATTGACAAGGACCAGAATGACAGCATAGATAGGGGTTATTAGAACCAAGAGCCCCATTCATGCATGACATCGTTGACCATAGGTTGTGTTAGAGAGGTAATTGAATCACTTTGACATTAAAGTGAGCTCAAAGTCCCTTGAGCAGGTGATAAGAGGAGGATAGGGTAACCCATTTTAGAGCAGAGATAACTTTGCCCTTTTTTATAGGAGACCCTGAGACAACTACAAGCCAAGTCCATTATTCATTTTTTTTGGGTGCAGACTGATCAATGCGGGAAGTCTACATAGAGATGTCATTTGCTTGGTGGTCATTTGCAAAACTAATCAATGTGGGAAGCTTCTAAGAAAGATTGTTGTTTGTAGCAAGAGTTAGTCATAGCCATCCTTCGAGGGAGTCGTCTATATTTTGCTTTATATATAAGGGCTTTGAATAGCTATCCTTCGAGGGAGCAGTCTATTAGCTACAGAAATGATAGTACAATTGTCCTTCGAGGGAGCAGTCTACCTTTTGATTCTAATTTGGTGACCTTGGATATTTTGACATCTTGATTTGTTTTGACAGAAATGTGAGTCATGGACAAGACTATAGAAGGTCAAGGGCTCCCTTTTATTAGGACAAAGCATCCATACTATATAAAAGGGGTTTATAAGATTTGTTAAGGGGGGTAGGGTTAAAAGGAATGAGGACTAAGAGGATGGGGATTGCTCAAGGGATGAGCTCAAGCTAAATTTCAAGTGGACGAGTACTCGACTAATAGTAGAATGGTCGCAGATGCAACGCATTAAGAGGCTCAGGTTCTGGTCATCCATTGAGAGAAGACAAATGATACATCCCTGATCCATACTTGTGTGTGATAATGAAAGGTTTGAGCCAATTAGGGGCAAAATTGCCTCATTTACTTTGCTCCATATTGGTCACGTGCTAATTGATGATGGTTTGAAGAAGTGATAAGTGCTTGATTGGTTGATGTTTGATGATTGAAGTTTGGTCGAGGTTTGGTTGCTGCTGGTCAGGGTCATGATAGGAAGGTTGATTGATGATTAGACTATGTGTGGTTGAGGTTTGGTTGAGGTTATGATAGGAAGGTTGATTAATGGTTGGTTGAGACTTGGTCGAGGTTTAGTCGAATGTTTGGTCAAAGTTGGTCGAATGTTTGGTCGAAGGCTTGGTTGAATGTTTGGTCAAATGTTTGGTCGAGGTCATGATAAGGTTGGATTCCCCCAGTCGCTTAGGGAGAATGTTGGATAGATTGGTCAAGGCTAGTTGAGGCTTAGTGGTCAGATGGACTGTGTTGATGTTGAATAATGGGGTCAAAGGC
Organism: Torreya grandis; assembly: GCA_037957365.1. Taxonomy (NCBI): domain Eukaryota; kingdom Viridiplantae; phylum Streptophyta; class Pinopsida; order Cupressales; family Taxaceae; genus Torreya; species Torreya grandis. The sequence continues at coordinate 167,605 of JARHVA010001995.1, forward strand.
GGGAAAGGGACCATAGGCTGGTGTGGAGATCCCAATTTAGGTGATAAGGTTTGAGAAGCATGGGTTGGTGTTGATGATTTGTCAAAGAGGTGGTCAAGAGGGTCCTTGATGAGAAGGGTATCCTTTTTTCGGTGTTGATGAATGACAAATTTGAGAGTGTAACAATGCTTAGTGTCATGTCCTAGAGTGTGGTGATAATGACAGAATTTAGAGTTGTCAAACCAAGATGGCCTTGATCTGAGAGTTGATGAGTGGGGTGGTGTTGAAGGTTTATTGATAACATGGTCAAGAAGAAGGGTGTCATTCCCCAGACATTGGTGAACGATGACCTTGAGGGCACAACAATGCTTAGTGTCGTGCCTAGGCGTGCGATGATATGCACAAATGTGAGTGTCATTAAACTAGGGCAGTTTTGGTTTGAGAGATTGATATGGTTTAAGTGGCAAAAGATAGATGCGAGAGGACTGCAACAATTATTGTAGCAGCAAGGCATAAGAACTTGCTAATGGGTCTGGATGTTTTGTTGTAGTGGGGATTGATGACTTTGGTTTGAGAGGCATAAGAGGCATTGGTCGATGGATTGTAAAAGATATATGTTTGACGGGTTGAGGGAGTAATGGAGGTGACTTGTCTCTGTGAAGTATGGGAGTGGGAAACACCCCTATTAAAGTGGACAGATGCGGGCCCAAAATTGAAGGTAATGACGAAGGTGGGGGAGGAGTCCTCCGATGTGGTCTAGTAGCCTTCTTTAGTATGGTTTAAGGGCCACTATTGTGTGAGGTGAGGTTAGATGTGGGGTGAACACCAAGAGGTTTAATCTCTTTGGGCATGATGGATGCCTGCGCGAGTTTGGGCTTAGATGTGGATGGTTTTTCTCTCGATGGAGAAGGGATTGAGGATGTGGGCTCTTTAAGTGGAAAGAGCGTTGGAGTAGTCATGGCTTCTGTGTGTGGTTGAGGAGTCAAAAAGGTATGATTATCTATGGATGATAAGAAGGATGAAGGTGAGGCAGCTGGTGTTGACATGGTCAAGGCATCCTCTAATATGGGAGAGGTCGATGGAAAACTAATAGGAGAAGAAGATTCTTCTACATGTAGAAGACAAATGGGAGAAGACGACTCTTCTACTTGTGGAAGACAAATGGGAGAAGATGGCTCTTCTACCTGTGATGGAGGTTGGTCAGGGACAAGAGGTAAAACTGTGTTGACCATGTGTATATGATGGTCATGAGAGTCATTGGTTATGGTCTGAATGTTGTTGTGACTAGGAGGATAGTTAGGGAAGGGTTATATATACCATTGTTGGAATTGTTTTGTGATGCTTTGAGATGTTGAAGGTTGAGGTTGATTGGTTATTGTTGAGGATGGTGATCTGACGACCACAGTATTGGTCATTCCTTTGGATTCAGAATTGGCAGAAGAAGAAGGTCTGGAAGAATAATGGTAATTGGCTTTTGCATTAGTATTACGCAATTTGACCTTATCTTCTTCAATGGTACGGAGTTTAAGCTTTCGAGTGTCATGTCCCCTTTTCAATTGACATGTTCTGAGTTCATGGTTAGCCTATTATGAGACCTTCGTAGGCTAATAAGATGGATAGAGGGTCATAATGGAGCTTGGCTCGACTTTGATTCACATGATTTCTATATTTGATTTTCATTTAGGGTATTTCAGACACATTTGGCCTGAGCTCCTACTTTTTAGGGATATTTGATATGTAGCGGAGTGCCTTTATTGTGGTATGGTTATGTGCGAAATCACTCCCTGATTCACTAGCTTTGATCGGTTCGTGGATCCGACATGTATTGAGGGAGATATTAATATTTGATTGATTTAATCAAATATTAATTATTTAGCTTATTTTTAATTAGAAACCCTAATTCTAATTTAAGAAATCCTAATTAGGGCAAGCATATCTTTTTGAGGGTATAAGGGTTTCTCATGGAGGCCATTGTTCATTATGCTATTGATTATTGATATTGATTTTGAGAATTTCTTCTGTGAAGACTGAGCCTAGGGTTCAAGGATTCCATCTGCATTGGAGAATGTTCCCTCTTCAGTGTGTGCAATTAAGAGGCTGTGGAATATCAGCTGATCTATTGCCAAAGTGAGAGATAGCTTCATCCAGAAGTTATCACAGAATTTCAGGTTTGAGAGATAACTTCACACAGAAGTTATTACAGATATTCCAGGTATTTCTTTATTCTTGTTTTAATTCAATAAATTATACAGCTAGAGATCTTCTGTGCTAGAAACATATATTTTCAGATCAGGGGTTGAAAACAGGGAAGCTTGCTTAATTGGCAGCCATACAAAGTCCGTACAGGTCTGTACAGATCAACTCAGGAACTGACCTCGGCAGACAAAGGGTTTCTAGTGACCGACATTGGTCGACTGAAGACTGACGTGGGCAGAAAGCTGACCTGCAGTGACCGACGTCGGTAGTTTATCGACCGACGCTGGCGACTGTGTGTTCAACACAGCAGGCTGAGACCTTCCAGTTTCTAATTTTCGCTTCCAATTTTGCTAAGTCAGGGTTTTTAAGACTGTATTTCATATTTATATGCATAAGAAAGGACTACAATTGTAATAGTTTAGAAGGACAAGTGATACAATCTGTAATTTGTTATTAAGAGACTATATTATTGTGATCATTTTGAATTTATTCAACAGAAGTTATATATTGTTCAGAGTTTTTTTGTGTTGCTATATTTCTTGTTTGGAGGGGATATTATAGTGGTATCAGAGCTAAATCCTGCCAGCCTGAAGGTATATAGATCTTATGCAGCCACAAGAGTTGGGACCACACAGGTATAACACACACAGTCGAGCCTTGCTTGAAGGTACCTAGTTGTTAGATCAGAGACCGATCATCATGAGTGACAGACGTGAGGGTAGCCCACCCAGGGGCCACAGGTATGATGCTAAATAGGACACCAGAGAATTTCACCGTGCTATGATGACATGCCAACAACAGATGAATCAGACACTACAGGTACTTATGACTATGATAAGGGATATGAACGCACCTGATGGATAGAATAGGGACCAAAGAGATGACAGGAGTGCCACGGTTAATCAGAGACCACAACAGACTCACTCCAGAATAGCTGATAGACCTACACGTCCTACATTTGTTCAAGAAGAACCAGAGGCACTAGCAGAGGAGGCAGGGAATAACCCATTTGCAGATGTTTATATGGCTGCAAATGACGAGTGGGACTTATTACCTCCTCATGTTCAAGAGAGGATGACCTTTGATCATTTTGTCAATCTTAGGAGAGAGCACTACAGATTGGTTAGACATGACAGGAGGCCTAGAGTTCAGTTTAGTGAGCTGAAGAAGGCTACTAGTAAGCTTTCTTTGACTAATTTTGATGGCAGCGACAAGATGACAGCTCAAGCTTGGGTTCATAAGCTTGACACCTTTTTGGCATTGGAACCAATGTCAGAGATAGAGGCCATCAAATACGCCACTTTGCACTTGGATGGAGTAGCACATGATTGGTGGTACCATGGTATGGTAACACTTCAGCATAATCAGGTAACATAGTACTAGGACTTTGTGGATAGATTGGTTGAGCGGTTTGACAGGAAAGATACCGAGGTTTACTTTCGAGATCTGGCACAGTTGAGACAAACAGGTAAATTGGAGTCCTTCATTGGTGAGTTTCAGAGATTGGCAGTCATGGTGCCCAATATTTCAGAGCATAGATTGGTAGTTCTCTTCATGGAGGGATTGACAGAGCCATTGAGAGGTTGGATCAAAGCCTTTGATCCTCCTTCATTACAAGTAGCTATGAAGAAGGCACGTAATATGGAGATGGCAGCCCCATCCAATAAATCTAATTCCAGAGGTGCTTCTTCATCTAGAGACCATAATCACTCCCATGGGGATACAGAGAGACCGGGTTTTAACATAGATAAATCCAGGGTTAAAAATGATTCACAGGCCAATCCAGCAGCACCACCTTTGGATCATGAGGTGCTTAATGATCTATGTAGGAAGAAGCTTTGCTTCTACTGCAAAGGTCCATATGATATCCATCACGATTGTCCTTTGAGGCCTAAGGGCAAGGCGAATCGTATGATGTGGATATATTATGAGGATTTAGATTCTGAGGATTCCGAATAGCATAACAGTTCTAAGGGGGCAGAGGTAGAGGCTTCAGGGCCTAATGCAGAGGCAGAGTTAGAGCTTCACCTATAGGAGTCACGTATATCCAGCATTCAGTCGGATGAGTCATTCAGACTCCGTGGAGTTTTGGTAGGGCAGAAGGTTATCACCCTTCTTGATACAGGGGCCACATATAATTTCATAGATGCTAGATTTGTGGAGAAGCGTGGACTCACTACCGTAGATTTTGAGGGCATTCGTGTTAAGGTAGCCAATGGTCACACTCTTAAGTGTGAGCGTATGATTAGAGACCTCCCATTGCGCTTGAACAACTATGAGTTCAAGGCTGATTATTATGTGGTAAACATGGGGGATATAGACTTAGTCTTGGGTATGAAGTGGCTTCATTCATTTGAGGAAGTTAATCTTCGTCTCAAGGACATGGAGGTTCTCTTTAATGTTGATGGGATGACACATATTCTTAAGGCAATACGGGGCAGTAGCTTCAGATATATGTTTTTTCATTGGATGGAGGTACCTATACCACATAACATGATAGAGGGTGATGACGAGAGCACATTGGCACCAACACAGGAGAGGTATGAGGACGAGCTTGGTCTTGAGGTGAGTTCAGTTCAGGAGTTGTCACATGTGGTGAGGACTCAACTTTCTGTTACAGTCGGGACAGAGGTTGATGATGATATGACTATGTCTAGCCTTCACAATCCAGTTTTAGATATTATTCAGGTATAGAGTTTGCTTGCTGATTTTGATTTATGGATTGGATGTTGGGGTGCTTATCTTAGTACTAGAGATGATGTGATGCCATTACATGAGAGTTGGGATGGACATGGCATGGGGTTCATGTTAATTGACAGTGGTGGAGATCCTAACTACATTTGGGATCCAGGTGGATTGATTGATTTGTCATTCAGTGATTGCTTGAGGGCAAGCAATTCTAAGAGGGGCGGATTGTCATGTCCCCTTTTCAATTGACATGTTCTGAGTTCATGGTTAGCCTATTATGCGACCTTCATAGGCTAATAAGATGGATAGAGGGTCATAATGGAGCTTGCTCAACTTTGATTCACAGGATTTCTACATTTGATTTTCATTTAAGGTATTTTAGACACATTTGGCCTGAGCTCCTACTTTTTAGGGATATTTGATATGTAGCGGAGCGCCTTTATTGTGGTATGGTTATGTGCGGAATCACTCCCTGATTCACTAGCTTTGATCAGTTCGTGGATCTGACATGTATTGAGGGAGATATTAATATTTGATTGATTTAATCAAATATTAATTATTTAGCCTATTTTTAATTAGAAACCCTAATTCTAATTTAAGAAACCCTAATTAGGGCAAGCATATCTTTTTGAGGGTATAAGGGTTTCTCATGGAGGCCATTGTTCATTATGCTATTGATTATTGATATTGATTTTGAGAATTTCTTTTGTGAAGACTGAGCCTAGGGTTCAAGGATTCCATCTGCATTGGAGAACGTTCCCTCTTCAGTGTGTGCAATTAAGAGGCTGTGGAATATTAGCTGATCTATTGCCAAAGTGAGAGATAGCTTCATCCAGAAGTTATCACAGAATTTCAGGTTTGAGAGATAACTTCACACAGAAGTTATTACAGATATTCTAGGTATTTCTTTATTCTTGTTTTAATTCAATAAATTATACAGCTAGAGATCTTCTGTGCTAGAAACGTATATTTTCAGATCAGGGGTTGAAAATAGGGAAGCTTGCTTAATTGGCGGCCGTACAAAGTCCGTACAGGTCTGTACAGATCAACTCAGGAACCGACCTCAGTAGACAGAGGGTTTCCAGTGACCGACATCGGTTGACTGAAGACCGACATGGGTAGAAAGCTGACCTGCAGTGACCGATGTCAGTAGTTTATCGACCGACGCTGGCGATTGTGTGTTCGACACAGCAGGCTGAGACCTGCCAGTTTCCAATTTTTGCTTCCAGTTTTGCTAAGTCAGGGTTTTTAAGACTATATTTCATATTTATATGCATAAGAAAGGACTACAATTGTAATAGTTTAGAAGGACAAGTGATACAATCTGTAATTTGTTATTAAGAGACTATATTATTGTGATCATTCTGAATTTATTCAACAAAAGTTATATCTTGTTCAGAGTTTTTTTGTGTTGCTATATTTCCTATTTGGAGGGGATATTACATCGAGCCATGGTGAAAGCTTTGTCGAAAGTGCAAAATGTCTGAATCCGCAAGGTGGAAGAGATGTGTCTGGCACATGCTCGAGAAAAGAGCTCGATGAGCTTAGGTTGAGGCAAGGAGAAGGAGAGTTGATTAATCAGGCCTCTCCAATGGGTGACAAAATTGAGTATTGATTCGTCGTCGAATTGCTTGATGGAGTAGAGGTCTGTGATTGAGACTTATTTGGTAATGTTGATAGAAAAATGGTTGAGAAATAATTGGGCAAGTTGAATGAATGAAAAGATAGAATGTCTGGTAAGAGAGCTATACCAATCAAGGGTGGGGCCAAAAAGTGACATCGAAAAGGTGCGTAAAAGTAACGCATCGTCATGCACTATGAGGTAGTAGGCATGCCTAAATGCCCGTAGATGTTGTTGTGGGTCCTCCTTACTCTGGAAGCAAGTGAATTTAGGAATCTCCCATTGGTTGGGGTATGGTCAGATCGGGACAGAAGAATGAATGGGCTCATTACAAATTTGGTCATACGAGAGAGCATTGTGTGAGCCAGAGATAGAGGTCTCAAGACTGGACATTTTATCCATCAGCATTTTGATGATGTCTGCTGATGGATTGGTGGGTGGGGCACCCCCTAGATTGTAAGGTGCTTGAAAGAGGCTAGAGGAGGCATATGATGTAGTCAGTTGTACCAGTAAGGGTGCCACATACAGATGACTAGTCACAGGGACAGAAGTGGAGGCCAAAGGTGGTTGGGTTATGAAGGTAGAAGGCATAGGCTGACTAGATACTACCAAAGGAGGTTGTGTGGTGGCATGGACAAAAGTGGAGGTAGGCACTCCTGCATATATGGGTGCAAGAGTGTGAGGGGTCGAGACAATCAAGTTTTGGTATGATGTAGAACTTGGTTGAATTGCATGTGGTTGAGGGGGTAATGAAACCCCGATGGAGGTCGGTCTAAACATAGATGGGGAGGCCAAACTTTGCATATTGACCATGGTCAGGTTAATGGTTGAGGCAAAAGGTTGAGTAGCGGCCAGTGTTAATGTCATCACCACTTCACCCAAAAGGTCTCGCGTCGGGTTTCTCACGAGATAGTTTTGAAGGGCTGTGACATTGAGGTCCAAGAGTCTTTCGAAATCTTGGTCCCCTTTAGGGACAATAGGCGACTAGGTCGGGGATGGTCTAGTAGGAGTTCTTTTAGTCTCTGAGTGGAACTCCATTATAGGACTGGTTATGTATGGGGTAGATGGAAGCGGGTGATGCCTCGCGTGATCGACTAGAGTCTTGGCTTGACTACGAGTCAGAACCATTCAAGGTAAGAAAGAACGTCCTCACAAGCTCAAATAAGCAAATAAGAACTAAAAAGATGAAGAACACAAGCATATCCTAAAACCCTAAGAGTAAATTATTAGGATTATAGTGGCTTATGCCTTAGAATATGTGTAGAGGAAGATTGCCTTTTGAGTCAGGTCCTAGAAGAAGTAGTCTATGGATGGTTTCAAGTTTTGTTTAGGCACTCAAGAAGTCTGTGTTAGGTTTCGTACAAGGCTTGGTGCTAAGGAGCAAGCTCCCCTCACTTCACGAGTCCAGTGATAAGCTGGGCCCGCTTAACCAAAATATACTTCCCCAAGAGATTAGAATCTGCCAGAGAATAGAGTGGGCTTTCCCCTTGGTGATGAAATCCAAGTAGGATCACCAGGATGGGTAAGGTATCCGCTGGGGGATGAAATCCCAGTCGGGCCTTGTCTCAGGTAAGTTAAGATGTTTGTTTTGTGCAAGTGGTTTGGTCGTGTAACATAAAGTGGACTAGATTAATTCAATATGTAGTTATTAATTACTAAGTGTGGTCTAAGAAATGCAAGCAAGTAGAAATGCAATGCAACGTGTTTTAAGCCCAAGTTGAAATGTTTGTTTGTATGAAGATGAATGGAGAAAGGGTCGAAGAGTATGAGTTTTAGCTAGTCTAGAAGTACAAGAAAGAAAAGAAAAGTTCTTTTTAGTCCTGCTTATAATGTCATTTAGAAGAGATGAAAGAGGTGAAAAGGAAGGAACCTAATGCACCTATATGAATGAAAGAAAGAAAGAACCCAAGGAAGGCCCTAGGGTCCCACTGGGCATGCCAGAATATTTCTATGCTAAATTTTGCTTTCACATTCAAAAGAGAGAAATGAGAAACTAAGAGATGGTCTAGGGTTAGAAGATACCTGGATGAAGTCGTGTGCACTAAAATCAGACGTTGGAAGGTACTCCTCTTTGGCTATGGAGGAATGACACTTGTGAAGAAAAAGAGACTAAAACACAAAAAATGTTAGACGAGGAGACGGTGGGCTGTCAAGCAAAAGCTTGATCCCTGAAGTATGAAGACTTCCTTAAGGGATATCAACCCACTAATTAAAAATAGAATATTTGACTGAAGTAGAAATAATGAAAGACATAATGAAAGCAATAAAAGACAAAAAGTAGAATGCGTACCTGATATTCAGCAAACTGCTCTGCATAGTCACCGGTGTCAGTCTCTATGCCGGCATCGGTTAAGGAAAGGTGCCAACGTCAGTTAAGGTGCCGGCGTCGGTAGTGGTAATGACCGGCGTTGGTCGAGGCAATAAATTTTAGACGGGGTCTGGTCAGGTTTGGATAGGGTTTTAGGATTGCAGAATGGTCTAAAGTTTTTATTTGAGGGTTAGAGAGCTGGTTTGGGAGTTAGAAGGATTGTTTGGGGGTTTGTGCAGGGATCTGGGCAGAGTTACAAACTGTGTATTTTCTAGACAGGGTGGATAGAGGTGATACGAGAGGTAGTCAGGTCGGGTCTATGGTCTAACTCTAAATTTGGGTAATGATATCAAATAAAAAAACAATAACCAGAGAGTAAAACAAAAACACAGAGCAAAGCTTACCAGTTATACGCTGAAAATAGAGTCAGAGACATGATTGATGTTGTCACTATGTTGCATAAGTTTGATGTAGCAAAACTCTAGCAAGATGTTTGAAGTAGAATACCTATACCGGAGAGAGAGAGAATGCAAGAGATTGGATGCAGATTGGTTGAATGCAAAATTTGTTTGATCATTCGAATGAAGAGGTTTGTTGATGATACGAAGGAAGGTCCGATAACCGATCGAGAAATGGATTGGCAACCGAATGACAAATAATAGATAACGGATAATGGAACTTGCGTTCAGGTCGAGAATGTAGTGTTAAGGATAATCGACACCAGCAGGACAACCGACGTCGGCCTAGAAGTGACCGACGTCGGTGATGTCGACTGGGTAGTGACCATCATCGACAGATACAGAATGGGGACAGAGGCTAGCTTTAACTCTCTACTCATTTTTACATGCTGCCAGGGTCAAGGCTCGTGGGAAAATGGTCGACAAGGGTTAAATAGGTGTGGGAGAATAAAATGGGGGTTAAGGGGAGAATGACAAAGGTTAGACACAATTTCGGTGTCTACAGCTAGAAGGGTGTCAGCACCATTTTTGTACCTTTGTAAAATTTCATTTTTATAGAGGTATGAACCAATGATTTGATTGACGACTAGTTACAAGTCATTGAAGATGTTGATAGTCTTGATGCTTAAAGAAAGGGCAGTTTGAAGTCCCAAAATTAAGGCATTGTATTCAGCCATATTATTGGTACATTTAAAGTTGAGTTTGAAAGACAGTGGCATGGGCTCACCCTTGTGTGGGATGAGAATGACCCCCGCACCCCCACTAAGTTGACATTTGGATCCGTCGAAGAACATTGTCATTTGATAGGATATGTCATCAGTGGAAAGCACGATGATAGATTCGTTAGGAAACTCACACTGAGGAGGTTGATTGTTAGGTAGAGGGGCATTTTCCAGTTGGTTAGTGATTGTTTGCCCCTTGATGGATTGCTGCTAGATGAAGTCCAAGTCGAACTCAGTAAGAAACATGAGCCAACGAGCCATACACTAGTTTTGGTATGGCTTGGAATGCATGTATTTAAGAGGGTCAATGTGAGTGATGATAAAGGTCTTGTGATTGAGAAGATAATGGTGGATCTTGGTAGTGGTAAAGACTAATGCTAAACAGAGTTTCTTGGTATGAGTATACCGAGTTTCATAGTCGACAAGTGTTTGGCTTATATAGTAAACTGCTTACTCACGTGTTGCTCGTCTCGGTGCGGAATCATGGCACCTAACAAATGGTTGGTTACTGAGATGTAAAGGTAGAAGGGTTGGTCGTATTTAGGTGGAATGAGGACTGGTGGAGAGACTAGATAGTGTTTGAGGGCTTCAAAAGCCTCTTGGCAGTCCTTATCCCACTTAAAGGAGATGTCCTTCTTAAGGAGATGGTGAAAGGGTTGATAGCAGTCAGAAAGCTGTGAGATGAAGTGACGAATGGATTGGAGCTTCCCTTGCAGACTGTGAAGTTGCTTGAGATTGGTCAGAGGTGGAATCTCAAGGATAGTGTGGATTTTAGCAGGATCTATCTCAATGCCACAGAGAGAAATGATGAAACCTAGGAACTTTCCTGAGAGGACCCCAAATATGCATTTCTTGGGGTTAAGGTGGACATTGTATTGAAGAAGGCGAGAGAAGATGATCTTGAGGATGGTCAAATGGTCATGACGAAGCTTGGATTTGCCTAGTAGGTCATTCACATAGTCCTCCATGATTTTGTGGAGGAGATCATGAAAAATGTAAGTCATGGCACGTTGATACGTGGCGCCTGCGTTCTTCAGGCCAAAAGGCATGACCCGATAGCAAAAAGTCCCCCATGGGGTGATGAAGGTAGTCTTGTGCTAATCTTTTGGTGCAATCAAGATTTGGTTATATCCTGAAAACCCATCCATGAGTGATAGCATCTCATGACCGGCCATGAGATCAATAAGTTGGTCAATGTTGGAAAGAGGAAAATCGTCTTTGGGGCAAGCTAGGTTGAGGTCACGATAGTCTATGCAGACTCAAATCCCTCTAGTTGCCTTGGTGATAGGGATGATGTTAGACACCCACTATGGATAATCAATGGGTTGGATGAAAGAGAGAGAAGACGCTGAAGCTCTTCTTTGACAAGAAGTGCAACATGAGGGTGCATCTTTCGAAGCTTTTGCCTAATGGGCTTAGCCTCTAGTTTAGTGATGATGTTATGAATGGCAATGTTGGGGTCGATGATAGGCATGTCACTATAGGTCCAGGCAAAGGCCTGGCTATGGTCTGAAAGAAACTTGGTGTAGTCAATCTACTCCTGGGTGTCTAGAGATTGACCAATATTTAAGACATGAGGAACATCAAAAGATGGGAGGTTAATGTCAATGGTCGATTCATTTAACATAACCTGCATTTCAAAAGGGATGGAGTGTTGGATGAAAGAGTCATCGGCACCCATGTAGGTGAGAATGGCATTGTCATCTACGTAATGGATGGTGTTAATGGCTGTTGATTCATCATCTATCATGTTGGGATAAATGAGAGAGAGAGACCTGGATACCTTGCTTAGTTGATAGGTTAGGGGCTCCAAGCGGATGTTGTTTATGAAGAAAAAAAATTAGGAGGGATGGAAACCACTGACTTTTTAGGTGAAGAGGGAGGAATAGGTGAGCTTGGTGTAGACACTAAAATCGTGTCTACCCCTTGGTCATCCTCCCCCCTTGGCCCCCTTCGTCCATCTTCCTAACACAAATCCTAGCCCCCTCAACTATTAAATTAAAATAATCAAATAATGTAATTTAATTGCCCCCTTGACACCTCACCCATGCCACTTCATGCCACCTTGAATTCCTCTCCTTGGATCCCCTCACCCCATGCCATGCCTTAATGACCCAAATCCCATCTTAACCCTTCCTCTCGCATCCATTTAAGCCCCTCTCAACCATTTTTAATGACATTTGACCCTAGTAGCTTGTAAGAATGGATAGAAGGCTAAAATTAGCCTCTGTCCCCATTCTTCGGCCATCAACATCAGTTAGTATGCGGTCAACGTCAGTGGTTCTACCAGCATCAGTTACCTTAAAACTGCATTTTTGCATCTATTGCTGCCCCCGTGAATGTGAACTCTTTGGCACTTGGCATTTGATCTCTCTCTCTCTCTCCCTCTCACATAGCAAACATCACCAGCTACAAGTACTCTACAGGAACAACTCCAGACTGTGGGTTGAAAGGCACTATAGGTCTGTTAACAGCATCAGCAACAGGTCTCCTTCTCTCCTCCTTCAGCAAGCAAGAGATAAGTATTTCTTTGTTTTTCATTTTAGTTTTTATTTGAATTCATCTATTAAGCAAACCACTACCCAGACCCAACCTACCCTTCCCTGAGAGGCTGAAAGGCCTTCTCTAATCCTTGTCTCCTTGTCACCCTGTCCTCTTTCTAGTCCCATATTCAGACCATACTTTTTACCTTATAGCCCTGCACAGACCTCCAGACAGGTTCTCTAACCTCCAAAAAAGCTTTTTGACCTTCAAATAGAATCTCAGACCCCTCTACAGATCATAAACCAGACCTAAAACTCATCAAGACCCTGTCCAAAGCCATTACCCCAACCGACCTCAACCATTGCCTCTACCGATGTCGGCAGACTAACTAACATCGATGACCTTAACCTACCGATGCTGGTAGAACCACCAACATCAGCGACTGTGCAAGGCAGATTGCTACATATAGGTACGCATTTATTTCATTTCTTTATTTTAGTTTTTATTATTTCTATTTCTATCAATATTTTGCTTTTTATCAGTGGACTATCATCCCCCAAAAAGTCTTTGCATTTCAAGGACCAAGCTTTTACTTAGCAGTCCACTTTCTAGCCATCTAACAATTTTCATGTTTGAGTCTCTTTCTTCTATAGGTGTCATCCTCCATAACCAAAGAGGAGTTCCTTCAGCCGTCTAAATCTAGTGCGTAAGACTACATCTGGGTACGTACAAACCCTTGACCATTATTTCTTAGTTTCTCATTTCCTTTTGAATGTGAAAAGCGAAAACTTGTTTGGAAACATTCTGGCACACCTGATGGGACCATAGACATCTTCAAACAACCCTTTCCCAATCAAGGCATAGACATCTTCAAACAACCCTTTCCCAATCATCCTCCTACCCAAAACAATGTGCAAACCATGACTGATGACACTCAAGAACATAACATACGCATAGTCAATACAGTCTCGCCTCTCATCCTTAACCAACCTCTCTCACAGACTCAAGAGGTTAGTCCACCCATCAGTCCATCACACATGGATGAACCTTCTTCTCTGGTTAGTTCTCCATCGATTTCCCTTATATTGGAGGATGCCTTGACCGTACCAGCATCACCAGTCTCACCATCCTCCTTCTTGTTATCTATGGAGGACCCTACCCTTCCTACTCCTCAACCATAAGTGGAGGGCACAATCATCCCTGCCCTCTACCCTCTTAAGGAGCCTCATTCTCTGGTTCTTTCTCCACCTAGGGAAGAACCTGTCTCTTTGCCTTCTTCAACTAAAGATGAACCTGCTATGACTTCATCATACCTTGTGTCCAAGATTGATACACCTACCTCACTTTCAGTCCTGCAACCATCTACATCTTCTAGAGGACCCAAACCTCATCTGACATCTTCTCAACTATTTTCTCGATTAGTGGAGAAACTTGGACTTCTCCCTTTAAGGAAAGTGGAGCATCAGGCATTATGGGAGCGACTCAAAGCTCTTCAACTTGCCCGTTCTATCTCATCTCATGCCACCAACCCTCCCATGACAAAATCTCCCAAGACTTCTAAAAAAGACTAGACTTCCACTTCTAAACATTTAAAATCTCAACCATCCACATTAGAATCAAAACCTTCATCTACAACATCAGGACCAATCAAGTCACTTGGTGTTCACCCTGTCCCTAACCTCACTCACCCGTAAGTGAAGGTAGACTTGGACCAGGCCTCGACCAATAGTAGTCTTCAAACCAAACCAAAGAAGACTGCTAAACCATAGCGGCAAACTCCTCCTCCTCCATCAACATTGCCCTCCATTTTGGGCCTTCATCCTTTAACCATAATCAAAGTCCTCCCCACTCCTATCTTTAATCAAAACAAGTTGCCTCCACTACTTCCTTTACCTACCAAAAGCCTACCCTCTTTAAAAAATTTGGCACATCTCATGAAGAAAGTATCGTCTTCCCCTGTTGCTGCACCATCAACCCAAAAGGTGGTACAAAAGCCTCCCTCAACACTACCCAAGCAAAAGTCACCAGCATCTCACACATCAATGAGCAAGGACCCTTTAGTGGGTTCATATGCCTTGATATTACACTGACTTTTGTAGATCTCTAGCATAACCCTTCCACCTATCAAACCATTCCAACCCCTCAGGTCAAAGCCTTCTTGGTTCAATGATACTAAGATTTGTCTATATCATCATACGCCAGGACATGACACTGAGAATTGCTATACCTTCAAGGCCATCATTCACCGCTACATGGAGAAAGACACTCTTCTTCTTGAGGACACTATCGGCCGACCACTGACACCTTCCCATATCCATCCAACCTCTTCAACCACATCGACATCTCATCAGCAGGCCATGACCTCTTCATCTCCTTCACCTCCTCTCTTTGAAATCAATGCCATCCACATAACCACTAGGTCACAAAAGGACAAGGCAAAAGAAAAAGCTACCATTCCTTAGACCTATCCCTTCGTCAAGCTGCCTCAACTGCCAAAACCCAAAATCTCTATCCTAGGTGCATCCCAACCCTCTTCTTCTTCAAGGGCAATCCATGACTCCATGTTAAAATAACTTCACTAGACACCCATGAAGATGACCTTGTATGACCTTATCCAAAGTTCACCCCAGCATCATCAAGCTCTGATCAGAGCCTTATAGGTAGTAGAGGTCCAACCCGAGGACCCCTAACCACTCGCTGCCTTGGTCCACTCATTATCCCCTATTGCCTCTATCACTTTTAGTGATTCTAAAATTCCTACATCTAACTCAGAAGATCAGGATGTTGCTCTCTTCATCACCATCTATGTTGATCAGACCCACATTAAGCGAGTTATGATTGACGGAGGCACCAACATTAACATCATCTCTACTCATGCCTTTGATAAATTGGCCCTCCCCAAGAATTGCATATCAAAAACTGACACAATCTTGCGATCCTTCAATGACACCATTGCCATAACCATTGGCACGTAATCCTTCATATTTGCGTTGGCCCATGCATAGTCTCAGAGCTCTTCTATATCATCGAAGGAGAGTTTCAATATAACATGCTATTAGGCCGACCCTAGATTCGTGCCATGGCTTGTGTCCCCTCCACACTGCACCATTGTGTAAAATTTAAACACGACGGGCAAGTCCAAATCATTCCTACCGACCCATCACCTTTCAAAACTTGTAACATGACCTATCAGCCAAATGACATTCTCATTCCTATCAAGACATCAACCCCAATGTTGTCTCCATCCGTGAAAGCTTTGACGAGTTCACAACCGACAGTCACCCTCATACCACCTCTTCAAGCAATAACCAAAGACCCCATGGAAGACATCTTCCAATGACTTTCACTTGGGGAATATCACTTGCTTGCCTTAGACATGTTCCAAACTCTACAAGAGTATGGATAGCTTCACCATAGCCCCAGTTATGACCATCAGATCAGAATGGTCATTCCTTATAGTCCTCCTAACCTTCAAACCAATCTCATCTATGGGGGGCTCAATCAAGCTCCCACTGACGGGAACCCTCTCTCTTCACCTCAACCATTCACATCAAACTTCTCATTTCTTGGCAACCCTGCCTTTGCACACACCTACCTTTACAGGTGTGCATGTAAGGGTTTCAGCTTCGAGCGCTATGAGCAAGGATTCCATCAGCCCATCAAACCACTCAATGACAACAATGGCAAGAAATGATATGGCCTTGGTTTCCAAGACCCTACTCAGGCTCCTGCAGACCTTTGCCCTGAACCCACCATCGACCAATCTCCTCCAAGCTCACCTATTCTTCCCCCTTCACCTATGGAGTTGGTAGTTTCCATCCCTCCTAGTTTTTTTTTGCATAAACACCATCTGCCTGGAACCCCTAAGCTATCAACTAAATGGGGTGTCCAGGTCTCTCCCTCTCATTTATCCCAACATGATAGATGATGAGTCGGTGACCATCAACACTATCCATTACATAAATGATGACATCATTATTTCCTACATGGGCACCAATGACTCTTTCATCCAGTGCTCCCTCCCTTTTGAAACCCAGGTTATGTTAAATGAATCAACTATTAACATCAACCTTCCCTTTTTTGATGTTTCTCACATCTTAAAGATTGGCTAATCTCTAGATGCCCAGGAGCAACTTGACTACACCCAGTTCTTCTCAAACCATAGCAAGGCCTTTGCCTTGACCTATAGTGACATGCCTGGCATCAACCCCAACATTGCTACCCATAACATCATCACTAAACTAGAGGATAAGCCTGTTAGGCAAAAGCTTCGAAAGATGCATCTTCGTGTTGCGCTCTTTGTCAAAGAGGAGCTTCAATTCCTTCTCTCTATCTCTTTCATCTAGCCCATCAACTATCCGTAATGGGTCTCTAACATCGTCCCTGTCACCAAGGCAACTGGGGGGATCTGAATCTGTATGGACTATCATGACCTCAACCTAGCCTATCCCAAAGATGACTTTCCTCTTCCCAACATTGACCAGCTTGTTGATATCATGGCCAGCCATGAGATGCTATCTCTCATGGATGGGTTTTCAGGATATAATCAAATCCTAATTGCACTAGAATATCAGCACAAGACTACCTTCATTACCCCATGGGGGACTTTTTGCTATCAGGTCATGCCTTTTGGCTTGAAGAATGCAGGTGGCACATATCAGCGTGCCATGACTTACATTTTCCATGATCTCCTCTACAAGATCATGGAGGACTATGTGGATGACCTGCTTAGCAAGTCCAAGCTTCGCTACAACTATTTAACCATCCTCAAGATCATCTTCTCTTGCATTATTCAATATAATGTCTGCCTTAACCCCAAGAAATGCATCTTTGGGGTCCTCTCAGGTAAGCTCCTGGGTTTCATTGTCTCTTTCTGTGGCATTGAGATAGATCTCACCAAGATCCATGCTATCCTCAAGATGCCACCTCTAACCAATCTCAAGTAGCTTCACAGTCTACAAGGGAAGCTCTAGTCCATCCATCATTTCATCTCATAGCTTTCTGACCGCTGCCAACCCTTTCATCATCTCCTTAAGAAAGACGTCTCCTTTAAATGGGATAAGGACTGCCAAGAGGCTTTTGAAGCCCTCAAACTCTATCTGGTCTCTCCACCAGTCCTCATTCCACCTAAATATGACCAACCCTTCTACCTTTACATCTCAGCAACTAACCATTCGTTAGGTGCCATGATCATGCACTGAGACGAGCATCACCATAAGTGGTTTACTATATTAGCCAAACACTGGTTGACTATGAAAGTCAGTATACTCATACCGAAAAACTCTATTTGGTGTTAGTTTTTGCTGCTACCAAGCTCTTCCACTATCTTCTTAACCACAAGACCTTTGTCATCACTCACACTGACCCTCTTAAATACATGCATTCCAAGCCATACCAAAACCAACGTATGGCTCAGTGGCTCATACTTCTTGCCAAGTTTGACTTTGAATTCATCCAGCAAAAATCCATCAAGGGGCAAACCATTGCTGACCAACTGGCAGATGCCCCTCTTTTTGACAATCAACCTTTGCAGTGCGAGTTCCCTAATGAATCTATCACCGCGTTTTCCACCGATGACACCATCTATCAAATGACCATGTTCTTTGACGACTCCAAATATCAACTCAGTGGGGGTGCGGGAGTCATTCTCATCCCACTCAAAGGTGAGCCCATGCCTCTATCTTTCAATCTCAATTTTGATTATACCAATAATATGGTTGAATACGAAGCCTTAATTTTGGGACTTCAAACCGCCCTTTCTCTCAGAATCAAGTCCATCAAGATCTTCAGCGACTCGCAACTTGTCATCAATTAGGTCAACGATTCATACCTCTATAAAAATGAAATTTTACAAAGGTACAAAAACTGTGTTGTCACTCTCCTAGCCTCTTTCGACCATTACCTCGTGTAGACTATTCCTCGATCCATGAATAAGTTTGCTGACACCATGGCTTCTCTTGCCTCGCATATCCCATCTTCATCATCTTCATCTAGACTTTTTGTCATGGTGCATCATGTGTCATTGCCTTCATACATTTCTCCTAACATCAACCATGTTAACACCATAGACTCTAGTCCATGAGATGATTGGTATAAGCAATTTGTGGACTACTTATCTCATTTTATCATTCCTCCCAATCTCTCTACCAATGCACGGCAAGATTTCATCAAGCGCACAGCTCGCTATACCATGCTAGGGGGTCTTCTCTATAAGTGAGGCTTCGATGGCCTCCTTCTTTGCTTTTTAACCTCCACTAAAGCCTCTCATGCCATTAAACAAGTCCATAATGGGATTTGTGGTAGACACTTCAGTGAGAACTTGATTGCCAAGTGCATCCTTCACCTGGGCTATTATTGGCCCACTCTTCATCAAGACTGTAGCGACTGTGTTCAGTGTTGCATCAAGTGTCAGCAACACTCTAACTTGCTTCATCTCCCTAGCCACACCTTACAAGTCACTCAAGATTTTTGGCCTTTTTCTTAGTGGGGCTTAGATCTCATCAGTGATATTAACCCTCACTCATCTCTTCGTCATCAGTCCATTATCACCGCCACTGAGTATTTCACTAAATGGGTGGAAGCCATTCCTCTCATCTTCACAAAAGCTAACAAAATTGTCAACTTCATTAGCACCCACATCATCTATCATTTTGGTGTCCCTCAAAAAATCATCACCGATAATGGCAAGTCATTCAAAAACAAAACCGTCTAGAAACTCTGTGACTCATTTGGCATCAAGCTCAGCTTCTCTTCGCCTTACTACCCACAAGTAAATGGGCAGGCTGAGGCTTCCAACAAAATCTTGACTAAAACTCTCATGAAGGTGGTCAATGACACTAGAAGGGATTGGCATATTCACATTCCCTTCACTTTGTGGGCCTACCGCACTAGCATCTGGACCTCTATGGGTGCTACCCCTTTCTCTCTAGTGTACAAAACAGAGGCTGTCCTACCTCTCAAAGTATAGATCTCGTCTCTCTACATCTCTCTACATGACATTCTCTCTAACGATGACTTTTGCCAAGATCGCTTAGCTCAACTTGAGTTACTTGACGAATGTCATCTTGTTGCCCTCAACCATCTCCATGTCTATCAAAATCGCATCAAGCAAGCCTATGACAAAAATCTATGAGAATGAGATTCCAACATTGGAGACCTCATCCTTAAAGAGAATCAACATGTGACCAATATGGAGTGAAGTAAATGAGCCAAGTTTGCCATTAATTGGCTCAAACCTTTCATCATCACGCACAAGTATGGGTCAGGGACTTATCATCTGTCTTCTCTCAATAGACGGCCAGAACTTGAGCCTCTTAATGCCTTACATCTGTGACCATTCTATTATTAGTCAAGTACTCATCCACTTGACATTTAACTTAAGCTCATCCCTTGAGCATCCCCCATCCTCCTAATCCTCATTTCTTTCAACCCTATTCCCCTTAAACAAGTCCTATATAACCCTTTTATAAAGTATGGATGCTTTGTCCTAATAAAAGGGAGCCCTTGAACTTCTATAGTCTTGTCCATGACTCAAAATTTTGTCAAAAAATAAATTGTGATGTCAAAATATCTAAGGTCACAAAATCAAAAAAGACAGACTGCTCCCTTGAAGGATAGCTATACTATCATTGCTGTAGCTAATAGACTGCTCCCTTGAAGGACAACTGTTCAAAAGCCCCCATATATATAAAGCAAAAATATAAACCACTCCCTCAAAGGATGGCTATGACTAAATCTTGATACAAAAACACTCTTTTAGAAGCTTCCCGTATCGATCAGCTTCACAAATGACCATAAAAGCAAATGACATCTCTATGTAGACTTCCCGCATTGATCAGTCTGCACAAAAAAAAAGGGTCATGGACTTGGCTTGTAGTCGTCTCAGGGTCTCCTATAGAAAAGGGGCAAGGTTATTTTTGCTCAAAAAAGGGTTACCCTATCCTCACCTATCATATCACCTTCTCAAGGGACTTCGAGCTCATTTTAATGTCAAAGTGATTTTATTACTTCTCTAACACAACCCATGGTCAACGACGTAATGCATGAATGGGGCTCGTGGTTCTAATAACCCTTATCTATGTTGTCATTCTAGTCCTTGTCAATGAAAGGGTGAATATGCCTTTCACTTCTTTCATACCTTTGGCCACATCATTTGTCACACCAACCCAACCCAACCCTTTTTAGACCACTCACATAGCCTATTCACACTAGTTTCTGTGAACACCAATACACATGGAAACTATCGACTACACAATTTATGTCAAGCATAAACCACTACTTGCTGAAGCATAAATAGACTCATTTCATTTTTAGCAAACATCCATCACCTACTATGGACAATTGCTAGGGATGAAAAACCTTGACCAATGTTACAAAATACACCATTTGGAAAAGGCTGTAACATCTTATTTCTCCTCATCATTTCAAGCATGTCCCCTCAGACATATTGGGATGTGCTAAATCATTCTCATGACCAATCACATCAACCACTTTGTCTCCTTACCTAAACTACATTAGTCTGAGGCCTGCCTAACCAAGGCTATGTAGGCAGCACTCAGATGATAGAACATCTTTTGGGGTTAGCTTGACCACCCTCGTTTGTTCTTTTATCTGATGGACAAACCCTATCCTCTTCTAACCATGACTTGGTCTCAACCAAAAACAATCAACCACTTTGACTCTTCCTCCCTTTTTGGGAGAACTACATTAGCCTGAGGCCCTACCAATAGGGGCTATGTAGGTAGCACTCAGTTGACATGGGGTCTTTTGGGGTTAGCTCAGCCATTCTTTTCGTCTCTTTCTTCCATCCCATTCTCTCATCACCTGTCAATCACATCACAACTAATCATCCACAATCATTAGCATAATCATTTTCATTATAACATCATAGTCATTAATCATAAATATCACCATCATAATCATTAAGCATCATCATCTAATCTAACAAGTCATAAACCATTCACATCATTAGCATTATCATACAACATCATTACATTCATCATCATCATAATCATTAACCATAACATTATCATCATCACATTAGTCATCATAACATCATCAACATAAAACATAGTATCAAAGCATGCATCATTCACATAATATCCAATGCTATAAACATAACACATCCATAACACATGTCAATGGTCAAAAATCATCATATATATATCTCAAAAAATTTATATAAAAGACACAATTTGTGTCTGTCTCTCTCTCTCAAAAAATATAGTACATCTCACATCATCAGCTCACAGGCTGGTATATACATCAAAATATCAAAAACTAGCCTCATGGCTGTGGCTGTGGTGGTGGTGGTGGAAACCAAGATGAGGCTATGTCATCTCTACTCTCTGACCTATGCCATCTATGCGCACTCGAAGTGGTCACACGTGATGCAAACCTCTATTAGCTCTGCTCATCTCTCATCTCACTATATCACTATATTTGAGGGAACTCTCTGATAGCTCCCTCATAATACACAATCTCATCCAGTGTAGTCTTGTACCTAGCTATAGGTATAGTCTGCAATAGACCCATCCAGCCTACTTCCATGCCCTAAACTGAACCCTACGACTATGAGTATGCTAACTGCACTGACACCAACTATCTTAGTCGCTGTGATGGCTACTAAGATGGCTGCTAAAATGGGCCCTGCCCCCCAATAACCTATCCTACCACTACCTATGCTTGGGCTGTGGCCAGCTGTCCCTATAGCATGGTGACCTATCCTATCAGTGCTGCCACTTGACCTATCATCTCTACCATATGCCTTATCAAAACTATGACCTACCCCTGCAAAATGGTCACCTACCCCTAAGCTGCATCCCTCTCCTGCCAGGCTATGTCTCTCTCCTCACAGGTTGTATCTTGCTCTCTGATCACCGCCTGTAGATCAGGTTGTGGCTCTACCTATACTCCCATGTACTGCCCTACCCACCATGCTGTGTAGGCCTCTGTGTACCCTAGGTCAGCTATCCCAAGTCCTACCAGCAACTCCTCAAAGTTTAGCCCCTTTATCTCCTCTAGCAATGGGAGCAATGCCTCTATGTCATCCTACCTATACTATGGGAAGGCGGGTTGCACATCTTGTAACAGCCCATACTGGCACCACACTCTCTCCACTGGTATCCTCTCAAGCTCATCAGCTCACCTGCCCCTGACCCATCACATGCTCTAAGTCTTGACCATCTGCTCTCCCTGGTCTCTAAATGCTAGATATGCTAAATATGGTCTTCAGATGATATTTGCTAGAATTAGGGCCTCCAGTACCCCTCAGTAGTAGTCAATCTCCCTGACTACTTTGTCTACCCACATCTGTGCCATAACCTTGCACCATCACCTAAAGCCAACTCTAAACCTAGCTTGGATCACCACTAGGAGGCCAAGAAGATGTGTGACCATGATGTGCTTATAGGCCCAGCAATGCAAAAGGTGGCCCATGCATAAGCTGTACCACTACTACCAGCTGATACCCCACAACTCTCTGTAGACTTGGGCCAAAAAGATAGGCACCCAGGCAAACACCATTTGCTACTCTAGCATCTCTATCAAAACTCTGGTCATGGTGATCGAAAACCTACCTCCCTCTACATCTAACAATGCATATATTGTGATGCCAATCATCATGAGAATCACCAGCCGATGTGCATCCTCATCCACTGTGTAAAGGGGCTCATAAGAAAAACTTGTTGAGTGGTAGCTCATCTCAACGTTGTGCTCCCTAAACAATGTGACCATGTGTATGTCATGCACCTCTCTTGAGTACACATATATATCTACTCCATGCACTGATAGGCACAAAATCTAGTACACATCCTCGACTGTGACCATCAGCTCTCCTATGGGTAGGTGGAAGGTGTTGGTAGAATGATCCCACCACTTGATCAATGCCACCATTAAACTCATGTCCCTCACCACTCTGCAGTAGTGCTATAGCCTGCCTAGTCCCACTACCATCATGTGGGCCCACTCCTTGATGGTCATGCCTCCACACATCTGCATCAATAATGTCAGGAGGCAATCCCATAGTATCAGTGTTTGCCTCACCTGTATCCACCCAGAACCAATCTCATGTTAACCAATGACTACCACTTTCCTTACTCTTCTTATTTGACCAATCTACCTGACCCTCTATGCCTATCTTGACCCTCGAGAAGCCTTTGGTGTAGCTTCAACCCTTTGACTTGACCAATTTCTTGATCTTTCTGACCAGGCAGCCACTGACATTGGTTAGCATGCCAGTGATGACACTCACTTAACTGATGTCAGTCCCTTAGTGATTGACATTAGCAAGTTAGTGATCGATGCTGGTCACTAGTCGGTTGATGCTGATGAACCCATCGATGTCAATGACTGGTTCGGCCCTAGGGCTGAATGGGGCGAGCCCTAAAAATTAGGGCTTCCCCATTCTTTCCCCTTTATCCCCCCAAAATCCCTCTAACTTGTTTCTAACCTATCCTAAGCCTCCCACCCACCCTCCTAGCTACCTTTCCCCCTCAATTTCTCACTCAAACCAATAAAATTCCAAAAAGCCAAATCAAATTAAAACTAAATCAAAACACTCAATTACTCCTCCTACCTCATCTCATCATCGTTGGCGTGGTGGCACGATGGGTGCCACTAGTGGTGGACCTCTTGCAGCTCCTCTACTCCCCTCTGCCATCTCCTCTACATTGATTTGTCCTCAAGCTCCTATTGGCCCACACCTACCTCTGTAACCTCCAATCTGGCTTCAATCTGCTCACTCTCTCCACCAATCCCTCTCTGCCACCTCACACGGCTACTCCGGTCAACTTCTAGTCACTATCACTCATAAATATCTAGAGATCTTTTTTCTCTCTCAATCAATAAATCACAAATGACTTTTGGTGGGCCGCCAATCCAATTTTGTCAGATATGTCAGCCAATTTTTGTCAACATTGGTCCCTTTGGGCCACTGACATCAGTTTTATCACCAACGTTGGCAGCCTTCAACCCCTCCAAATTCTTCAACCATGACCCAAATCATGCCCCCAATTAGTCAACTCTCCAATAAAAGTCATCTTAGCCTCCTGGGGCACCCTTGAGATCACTTTTGCCTCAACCACCAGACCTTAGAGATCGTGACTATCTCCTTTGACCACTTTTGAGACAACTCTGCCTTGGTTGTTTTGATTGCCTTTGCTAGCTCGCAACTAGTTAGTAAATTGTCAAACCCTCACAAGTATTGGATCACGAGCAAGTTGATCCCAAGATGAGCAAGTTGATCCCCATGCTTGTTGCCTTTTTTCATGTTTTCTAGGAGCACTTCTTGAACTTGAGATACCTGGAACATGATGACCCATTAGAGCTATAGCTTGGATCAAATAACCCAATCAGCTACGACTAAATGTTGGGGCCCAGTTATTTCGATTCTGGCACTCCTTGACCCTTGACCTTGACAATTTGGCCTACCTATCACGTGGTGTGGTATACGTGCAATCCCACCCTTTGCAGCATTCACACTCGCTATTCACCATCTCTATCCATCTCTCTATCAAATCAACACTCGATCTTAGGTTCCCTTCCCTCGACTCTTGCTTTGAGGAGGGAACACCTCATCCCATACCTGGGGTAACCAAATCCTATTTTTGTCTTGTAGTTCATCAAAAACAACCAACAAGATAAAAAAGGGCAAATGTAGACACCGAAATCATGTCTACCCCTTGGTCATCCTCCCCCCTTGGCCCCCTTGGTCCATCTTCCTAACACAAATCCTAGCCCCCTCAACTATTAAACTAAAATAATCAAATACTTTAATTGAATTACCCCCTTGCCACCTCACCCATGCTACCTCATGCCACCTCAAATTCCTCTCCTTGGATCCCCTTACCCCATGCCATGCCTTAATGACCCATATCCCATCTTAACCCTTCCTCTCGCATCCATTTAAGCCCCTCTTGACCATTTTTTAATGACATTTGACCCTGGTAGCTTGTAAGAAAAGATAGAAGGCTAAAATTAGCCTCTGTCCCCATTCTTCAGCCACTGACATCAGTCAGTATGCGGCCAATGTCAGTGGTTTTTCCAGTGTCAGTTATCATAAAACTACATTTCTACATCTATTGCTGCCCCCACAAACGCGAACTCTTTGGCACTTGGCATTCGAACTCTCTCTCTCTCCCTCTCGCATAACAAACATCACCAACTATAGGTACTCTATAGGAACAACTCTAGACTATGGGTTGAAAGGCACTGTAGGTCTATCAATACCAACAACAATAGGTCTCCTTCTCTCTTCCTTCAGCAAGCAGGAGATAAGTATTTATTTATTTTTCATTTCAATTTTTATTTGAATTCATCTATTAAGCAAACCACTACCCAGACCGAACCTGCCCTTCCCTGAGAGGCTGAAAGGCCTTCTCTAATCCTTGTCTCCCTGTCACCCTGTCCTCTTTTTGGTCCCTTATTCAGACCATACTTTTTACCTTACAGCCCTGCACAGACCTCTAGACAGGTTCTCTGACCTCCAAATAGGCTTTTTGACCTTCAAACAAAATCTCAGACCCCTCTGTAGATCATAAACTAGACCTAAAACTCATCAAGACCCTATCCAAAGCCATTACCCCAACTGACCTCGACCATTACCTCTATTGACATCGGCAGACTAACTGATGTTAGCGACCTTAACCTATCGACGCCAGCAAAACCACCAATGTCGATGACTGTGCAAGGCAGATTACTACATACAGGTATGCATTTGCTTTCATTTCTTTATTTCAGTTTTTATCATTTCTATTTTTGTCAATATTCTACTTTTTATCAGTGGACTGTCATCCCCCAAGAAGTCTTTGCACTTCAAAGACCAAGCTTTTGCTTGGCAGTCCACTTTCTAGCCATCTAACAATTTTTGTGTTTGGGTCTCTTTCTTCTATAGGTGTCATCCTCCACAACCAAAGAGGAGTTCCTTCAGCCATCTGAATTTGGTGCGTAAGACTACATCTGAGTACGTACAAACCCTTAACCATTATTTCTTAGTTTCTCATTTCCTTTTGAATGTGGAAAGTGAAAACTTATTTGGAAACACTTAGAGGAGATTGGTCGATGGTGGGTTTGGGGTAAAGGTCTGTAAAAGCCTTAGTAGGTTCTTGTAAACCCAGACCATATCATTTCTTGGCATTATCATCATATGATAGTTCGATGGGCTGATGGGAGCCTTGCTCATAGTGCTCGAAGCTAAAACCCTTCTATGCACACCTATAAAGGTAGGTGTGTGCAAAGTTGGGGTTGTCAAGAAAGGAGAAGTCAAATGTGAATGTTTGAGGTGAGGAGAAAGGATTCCTGCCAATAGGAGCTCGATCCAGCCCCCCATAGATGAGATTTGTTCAGAGGCTAGGAGGACCATAAGGAATGACCATTCCAATTTGATGGTCATAACTTGGACTGTGGTGAAGTTGTCTATACTCTAATGGAGTCTAGAACATGTCTAGGGTAAGTAAGTGATATTCCCCAAGTGAAAGTCGTTGGAAGATATCTTCCATGGGGTCCTTGGTTATCAATTGAAGAGGTGGTGTGAGGGTAACCACCGTTTGTGAACTGGTTGAAGCTTTCATGGATGGAAGCAGTGTTTGGGTTGGTGTCTTGAGAGGAATGAGAATGTCATTTAGTCGATAGGTCATGTTACAAGTTTTGAAAGGGGATGGGTCGGTGGGAATGACGTGGACTTGCCCATCATGTTCAAATTTGACACAACAGTACAACATAGAGGGAACACAAGCCATGGCATGAATTTAGGGTCGTCTTAATAGCATGTTATATTGGAACTCTCCTTCAATGATGTAGAAGAGCTTTGGGACTGTCTGCAGGCTAATGTGAATATGGAGGATGACGGTGCCAATGGTAGTGGTAGTGGTGTCATTAAAGGATCAAAAGATTGCATCGGTTTTTGATACGCAATTCTTAGGGAGGGCCAATTGATCATAGGCACGAGTAGAGATGATGTTAATGTTGGCACCTCTATCAATCATAAAATGCTTAATGTGGGTTTGATCAACATAGGCTGTGATGAATAGAACAATGTCTTGATCTTCTAAGTTAGAGGTAGGAATTTTAGAATCACTAAAAGTGATAAAGGCAATGGGGGATAATGAGTGGACCAGGATAGCTAGTGGTTGGGGGTCTTCAAGTTAGACCTCCACTGCCTGTAAGGCTCTAATTAGAGCTTGACGATGTTTGGGTGAGCTTTGGATGAGGTCATACAAGGTCATCTTCATGTGTATTTGGTGAAGCTATTTTAACATAGAGTCGTGGATTGCCCCTAAAGAAGAGGGTTGGGATGGACCACTTAGGATGGAAATTTTAGGTTTTGGTGGTTGAGGTGGCTTGACAAAGGGATAGGTCCAAGGAATAATAGCTTTTTCTTTTGCCTTATCCTATTGTGACCTAGTGGCTACACTGATGGTGTTAATTTTGAAGAGAGGGGCATAGTCTGTTGATGAGATGTCGATGTTGATGAAGAGGTTTGAGAGATATGGGAAGATGTCAAAAGTCTGTCGATGGTGTCCTCAAGGAGAAGGGTGTCTTTCTCCATGTATTGGTGAATGATAACTTTGAGGGCACAAAAATTCTCAGTATCATGTCCTGGTGTGTGATGATATAGGCAAATCTTAGTATCATCAAATCAGGAAGGTTTTGACCCAAGATGTTGGAATGGTTTGATAGGCGGAAGGGGTATGCTAGAGGTTTGCAAAAGTTGGTGCAATATTAAGGCATATGAACCCACTAAGGGGTCCGTGCTTGTTGATGCATGAAACATTGGTGACTTTTGCTTGGGAGGTGCGGCCACGTGCGTAGATGACACTTTCTTTGTGAGAGGTGCCAAATTTTTTAGAGAGGTTAGGCTTGTGGTAGGTAAAGGGAGTAATGGCGGTAACTTGTTTTGGTTAGGGGTTGGAGTAGGAAGTACTCCTATTATGGTAGAAGGATGAGGGCCCAAAATGAAGGGCAATGGTGACAGTGGAGGGGGAGTTTGTTGCCATGGTCAGCAGTCTTCTTTGGTTTGGTTTGAGGACTACTATTGGGTGAGGCCTGGTTCAATCTACCTTCACTTGCGGGTGAGTGAGGTTAGTGACGGGGTGAACACTGAGTGTTTTGATTGGTTTTGATGTTGTGAAT
This sequence comes from Torreya grandis, assembly GCA_037957365.1. NCBI lineage: Eukaryota > Viridiplantae > Streptophyta > Pinopsida > Cupressales > Taxaceae > Torreya > Torreya grandis. The sequence continues at coordinate 196,189 of JARHVA010001995.1, forward strand.
GAGGGTTTTAGTTTTGATGTAGATGGTTGAGGCTTTGAGGGTTTAGAAGTAGAAGTCTAGTCTTTATTGGAAACTTTTGGAGATTTTGTCACAAGAGGTTCAGTGGCACGAGATGAGATGGGCCGGGTAGGATGAGGAGCTTTGAGTTGCTCCCATAATGCCTGATGCTCCAATTTTCTTGAATGGAGAAGTCCTAGGTTTTTGACCAATCAAGAGAATGGTTGGGAAGATGTCGGATGAAGCTTTGGTCCTTCAAAAGATGTAGATGGTCGCAGGGCCAAAAATGTGTTAGGTGTAGCAATCTCAGACCCAAGGTGTGAGGAAGTCACAACTAGATCGTCTTTGGTTGAAGAAGGCAGAGAGACAGGTTCTTCTCTTGGTGGAGAAGGAATCAGAGAATGTGGTTCCTCAAGAGGGTAGAGGGTAGGGATAATTGTGCCTTCTACCTGTAGTTGAGTAGGAAGGGTAAGGTCCTCCATGGGTAGAAAGAAGGAGGACAGTGGGGCTAGCAGTGCCAGTATGGTTAAGGCATCCTCCAATATAAGAGAAGTCGATGGAGAACTAACAGGAGAAGAAGGTTTGTCTATGTGTGATGGACTGATGGGTTGACTAACCTCTTCAGTCTGTGAGAGAGGTTGGTCAGGGATGAGAGGTGAGATAATGTTGACTATGTGTATGTTATGCTCTTGAGAGTCATCAGTCATGGTCTGCACATTATTTTGGCTAGGAGGATGGTTAGGAAAGGGTTGTTTGAAGATGTCTATGCTTTGATTGGTTGGCACATTTGGGTTGTCTAAGACAAGGTCACCTTTATCTAGCATGTCTTGAATAATGTTTTTGAGAGTCTTATAGTTGTCTATGTCATGGCCTTTAACACGGTGGTAATTACAGAATTCGTTCTCCCTATACCACATAGGGATGGTGCGTGAGGGATTAAATTGAGGAGGCGATCAGATTTGGGGGAGATTGAGAACTCCCTATTTGACAAGTTTGTCTAGCACAGATGTGTATGACTCTCTTAGTGGAGTATACTGATGCTACACATATCTTTGCTGGAATTGTCATGTGATACTTTGGGATGTGGATGGTTTGGGTTGATTGGTTATTATTGAAGATGATGGTCTAATGACTACAGCATTTGTTGATGCCTTAGATTTGGGATTAGAAGAAGAAGGATTAGAGGAAGAGTCATTGGACGTGGTGTTGGGATTTTTACTCTGTAACTTGACTTTGTTTTCCTCGATGACACATAGTTTAAGCTTCCTAGCCATCGTGAAAGCTTCGTTAAAGGTGCAGAATGTTTGGACCCAAAAGGTAGAGGAAATATGTTTGGCACATGCCTGAGAGAAGAGCTCAATGAGCTCGAGTTGGGGCAAAGAAAAGGAAGAGCTGGTTGATTAAGCCTCTCCAATAGGCAACAAAATCTGCTATGGATTCGTTGTCAAACTATCAGATAGAATATAGATCTGTGATTGAGACCTTTTTGGTGATATTGATCAAAAATTGGTCGAGGAAGAGTTGGGCTAGCTGGGTGAATGTGAAAAGAGAGTGACTAGTGAGAGAGTTGTACCAGTCGAGAGCAACACTAGAAAGTGACATGGGGAATGTGCATAGAAGTAATGCATCATCATGGGCTATCAAATAACAAGCATGTTTGAATTCTTGTAAATGTTGTTGTGGGTCTTCCTTACTCTAGAAGCGAGTGAACTTAGGAAGCTCCCACTAGCGGGATACGGCCAGATTGGGATAGAGGGATGGATGGGTTCATTACAAATTTGGTCATATGAAAGGACATTTCATGAACCAGAAACAGAGGTCTCAAGATTAGACATTTTGTCCATCAACATTTTCGATTAGGTTAGTTGATGGATTTGTAGGTGGGGCGCCCCCTATGTTGTAAGGCACTTGAAAGGTGTTAGAAGGGGCATATGATGTAGTCGGTTGCACTTGTATGGGTGCAACATATTGATAATTAGTCATTGGGATAGAAGTAGAGGCCAAGGGTGGTTGTGTCATGAAGGTAGAAGGCATGACTAGGCTTGATGTTGCCATAGGTGTTTGGATAGTGGCAACACTAGCCAATGGATGAGTAACCACCCTGGTGTTAATGGGGGTGAGAGTAGGTAGGATGGAGACAACTAGATTTTGGAAAGGGGTAGAGGTTTGTTGAATAATTTGTGGTTAATGGGGGCCCAAAACCCCAATGGAAGTGGGCCTAGAGATGGAAGGAGTAGCCACACTTTGAAGATTAGTCATGGGCTAGTTATTAGTTGAGGTGACGGCCTGGGTGTCTATGGGTTAAACCACAGACACCGTCGATATGGCTGTTGTCTCAACTAAGGAGGTTGGCATCCCATAAATTGGGTTGCCTAAGGAGTCTCACATTCAACTTCATGCGAGATAATGTTGAAGGGCTTTGACATTGAGGTCCAAGAATATTTTGAAATCTTGGTCCCCCTCAGGGACAATGGGAGGCTGAGTCAGGGTCAATCGAGTAGGAGTTTGTTTGGTCTCTAAATGATACTCCATTAGAGGACCGGTTATAGACGGTGAAGGCAGAAGTGGTTGTTGTCTCGCGTGGTAAACAAGAGTCTTGGTTTGACTACATGTCAAAACCATTCAAGGCAAGATAATATGTCCTTACTAGCTCAGACAACCAAATAAGAATAGAAAAAAGATGAAGACAAGCAGACCCTAAATGTTAAATTCCTGAGAATAAATTTTTAGGATCATGTTGGCTTATGCCTTAAAGTGTGTTTGGGAAGTTGGCTTTTAGAGTGGGTCCTAGAAGAAGTAGTCTAAGGTTGGTTTCAAGTTAGTTTTGGTGCTCAAGAGTCTGTGTTAGGTTCCGTACATGGCCTAGTGCTAAGGAGCAAGCTCCCCTCACTTCACGAACCCAGAGAAAAGCTGGGTCACTTAGCCAGTATATACTTCCCCTAGAGTTTAGACTCTGCCAGAGAACAAAGTGGGCTCTCCCCTTGGTAGTGAAGTCTAAGTAGGTTTACCAGGAAGGGTAAGGTATCTGCTAGGTGATGAAATCCTAGTCGGGCCTTGTCTCAAGTAAGTTTAGATGTTTGATTTATGAAAGTGGTTAGGTTGTGTAACATAAGTGGACTACGCTTTATTCATGATGCATTTTTAATTACTAGATGTGTGGACTAAATATGCAGTCAATCAGAAATGAGATGCAATAGATTTTATGCCCAAATTGAAATGTGTGTTTAGATGTAGACAAATGGAGAAAGGGTTGAAGAGTATGAACTTTTACTACTCTAAGATGTAGAAAAGAAAGAAAAAGAATGATTCTTTTTAACTTTGTTGATGGTGTCTTTTTGGAAGAGATAGAAGAAGAGAAATGCAAGAAGAGACCTAATGCACCTATATGAAAAGTTTGCTTAGAAGAAAAAAGTATGAACCCAAGGAAAATTCCTAGGGTCCCACCAGGCGTGCCAAAATGTTTCTAACTATTTTTGCTTTTTCACATTTAAGAGATGAAAGAAACTAAGTGATGGTCTAGGGTTAGATGTTACCCAGATGAAGTTAGCGCACCGTATCTAGATGTTGATGGGACTCCTCTTTGGCTGTGGAAGATGACACCTATAGATAATAGAGACTTAAACAAGAAGACTGTTAGATAGATAGGTAGTAGACTACCAAGCAAAAGCTTGATCCCAGAAGTATAAAGACTTTCTCAAGGGGTGACAGTCTACTGGTTGATAAAAAGTAGAATGTTGCCAGAAACAAAAATGATAAAAGACTAAATCAAAAGAAATAGAAACAAATGCGTACCTTTATGTGGCAATGTGTCTTCCAAAGTCACCAGCGTCGGTTAGTCTGCCAATGTCGGTAGGTCAAGGTCACCGACATTGGTTAGTCTGCCAACGTCGATAGGGGCAACGGTAAATGTCAGTCGGGGCAATGGCCTTAGATAGGATCTGGAGGGGTTTTTATGGTCGATAGAGGGATTTAGAAGAAGTCTGGGTCTGTTTGAGGTAGTCTAAGAGTCTGTGTAGAGTTGCAGGGGGGTCAATATAACCTTAAGAGGGACAAAGGGTAGAGGAGAGGTTGTCAAAAGGAATAAGCATGTGGGGAAGGCCTCTTAACCTCTCTAAGGAGAAAGTTAGGGATGGTCTGGTCTATACTATTTAGAAATGATAGAATAGGGACTCGCTACTAATGCTTTTCAAAATACTAAAATAAAAGGATAGAAGAAACACTTAGCTCCTGCTTGCTGAAGAAGGAGTGTAGAAGACTTGTTGCTGATGTCGCTGATGTACCTACAATGTCTTTAACCCAAAGTTTGGAGCTATTTCTGTAGAGTGCCTATAGCCTATGATGCTTGGTGTGTGTTTGAGAGAGAGGGAGAGAGAGAGGTTGGATTTTGGGTGCAAAAGAATTCGTATTCGTGGGGGGAGCAACGGAAGCAGAAAATCAGTTTTGAAGGGACTGATGTCAGTGAAACCGCTAGTGTCAACCAAATATTGACCGACGTTGGTAGCCAAAGAATAGGAAAAGGGGGATAAAAATAGCCTTTTGCCCATTCTTCCATCTATCGGGGTCAGCTGGTCATTAGAAAATAGTCGAGGGTGGGTTTTATTAGGTGTGAGGATGAGTGGGGGAATGAAATGGGGGTTGAGTAATTAGGATTTTGCATGGGGTAAGGGAGGCATCCAAGGAGATTTATCCTAGGAGGGGTGAGGTGGCAAAGGGGGGATTATTAGTTTATTTTAAATTAATAATTGAGTGGGTTAGAAATGGTTAGGAGGGGATCAAAGTGGACCAAGGGGTGACCAAGGGATAGACACGATTTCGGTGTCTACAGTTTCTATCACGTAAATGGGTTGATAACATGGGTGGAAGTGTGTATATGGACCTTTCTTATGCTACCTTTTTGTTAGAGGGTAAGATGGTCAAGATTTATAGAGAGCTGAAGATGTTATATGTAATTGAAGATTTGAAACATTCTCTTAATGAAGTATTGTACATAAATGTTGAGCTTGGTAACTTTGTTGGGAATGATGATATTAGTCAAGAACCTATTGTTCTTGATGTTGAACCTGACAAAGAAGGTGTAGCTTGGAAGATGTGCTTTGATAGGGCTTGCTCCAATCTTAGAAATGGCACTAAGGTTGTATTTTATGTCCTCAATAGTAAACATTTTATATTTTCTTTCTGATTATCCTTTGAGTTCATAAATAATACTACTAAGTATGAGGCACTCTTTCTTGGTTTAAGGATTTCTCATGAGTGTGGAATTAAAATTTTGATTGTCAAGGGTGAAACTGAGTTAGTGGCTAAGTAGGTATACAATGCTTATGCCACCAAGAATAAAAGGTTGAAAAAATATCAAAATGTTATTTGGGATTTTATTAAACTCTTTGATGCATTAAACATTTGATATCATGATATGATTTTTAACCAAGAAGCTAACTAACTTGTAGGGTTAGATATTCAAATTGATATTGCAAATATGAGCCCTCATTTTTAGTATCAAGTGGAGGTGATTTTTAGGCCTTCAATCCCATATAATGTTTATCATCGGTAGGTATTTGATGATGATGAAAAAATCAAGAGGTTTATAAATTATGAAGCTAAATTTCATGATCAACTCATAGAATTAGAATATATGGTTCAGGTTTGTGATGGAAAGGAGACCTTGTTTGGGAAGGACATCATTCAGCTAAAGACAAACACGGTCCCTAGAGGATTGGTAAGTTTAGAAGCATCTTTTGATGGAGCTAATAGATTCAAATTAAGAGACTCATTCATCTCAAAAGACATGAATCATTACAACTTGGGTTCTCATGAGAATTTAGGGAAGGTTTGGCTAGATACTCACCTAAGTATAGCTGAGAAACAAGATTACATACAACTATTGAGGAGGTACTAAGATTATATATCATGGTCTTATTATGATATAAAAGTGTATAGGGAAGACTTGTTCCAACATGTCATCCCATTATAGCCTGATAACAAACCTTTTAGGTAGAAAATAGAGACTTATTAACCCCATCTTGGCCACTAAGATGTGGGATGAATTAAAAAATTTGAGGGATGGTGGAATCATTCATCCCGTTAGGTATTCATCATGGGTTGTAAATTTGGTCTATTTGAGAAAGAAGAATGGTGACATTTGCTTATGTGTGGACTTTCAAATTTTGAATAAAGGTTTTTTGAAAGCTAATTATCCCCTGACCTATATGGAGAACCTACTACAAAGTGTTACTAGATCAGAGATTTTATCCACATTAGATGATTTCTCAAGTATAATCAGGTTGTGGTAAAATAATCCAAGAGATCCAAGACTATGTTCACTATGACTTGGGGCACATATGTATATATGAAGATGCTTTTCATGCTGATAAATCCTAGTGGCACATTCTAGTGAGGTATGGATGTTGATTTTATATGGATAATTAACAAACTCATTTTTGTGTATTAGGATGACATTACTGTGTACTCTAAGACTAGAGAAGAACGTTTGGAGCATCTAGAAAAGGTGATGATTAGATGAAAGTAGTTTAGCATTTCACCTAATTTTTAAAAATGCTACTTTAGAATAAATAAGGCCAAGTTACTAGGACATACAATGTCCAACGATGGTGTTATAATTGATCCCAAGAGGGTTGAAGCCATTGACAAAGTGCCTATCTTGCAATCTAAGAATGGAATTTAGTTATTCTTTAGATAAATTAACTTTGTAAGGAGGTTTGTGTCTAACTTTGTAGAGATCACTCTGCCTATTACTTTTATGTTGAAGAAGGACCAGACCATCAAGTGGGGAAAGAAGGTCATGCAATAATTCAATGACATCAAGGGAGATTTAAAGTCTACCTTTATTTTGGCCAGTCCTGATTACACAAAGCCATTCCAGGTATCATCTTTTGCATCATACAATACTATTGTTATTGTCTTATTTTAAAATAATGAAGATGATCATGAACAACACATAGCTTTCTTTGGAAAAGATATTCAAGGTCTTGAACTAAGCTATACCATCATGTAAAAATAATATTTTACTCTTTTAAAGGTTATTAATATGTTTAGGCCTTATATCCTAAGTTCCAAGATTGTTGTTTATGTCCTGCATACCATGGTGAAGGACATCTTGACTCAAGCTAAAGTATCTATCCAAAGATGTAGGTGGTTTAATAAGTTATAAGAGTATGATATAGATATTTAGACCACCAAGTTAGCAAGAGGGATGGGTCTAGCCAAGATTATGGCTAAGACTAATTTCCAAGTTGTTGAGGTAAACACTACTATTTTTAATATTGATGATTCTTTGAGTCAATTGAGCATGTCTCTGTGGTATAAGATATTGTTTACTACTTGAAAATTTTGAATTGTCCCCTTGAATTAGACAAAAATCAAAGAAAAAATCTAAATCTTGTTTCTCAAAAATATCTATTGACTAAGAATGGTCTAGCATGAAAGAATCTAGATGGGGTTCTCTTAAGATGTGTGCTAGAAGAATAGACTACTAACCTTATTGAAGACTTTCATAGTGGAGTATGTGGTGGTTATTTTTCACCTAAGGTTATAGCTCCTAAAATTTTGAGAGTTGGTTATTGGTGGCCATCATTATTCAAAGATGTTGATCAAAAAATTAGAAAGTGTGATAAATGTCAATGCTTTGCTAAGAAGATGAAAGCTTTAGGTTATCTTCCCTTACAACCTATGACAATTAAACACCCATTCAAACAATGGGGAATGGATTTAATAAGAGAAATTGTTGATTTTTAAAGTGTTAGACATAGGTGGATACTAGTTGTAGTTGATTGCTTCATGAAATGGATTAAATAAGTCCCTACAAAGAAGGCTATGCACTAGGTGGTTATGGATTTTTCTTAAATAAGATTATTTGTAGATTTGGTGTGCCTATCAAGGTTATCATAGATAACACCATGAGATTTAAAACTAAACCTTTAGTGGTATCATGAAAATAATATGATATTAAGTTGACCTATGCTTCCAATTACAACCCTTAGGGGAATGGGCAAGCAAAATCTAGTAAATAAATTTTCTCAAGATTATTAAATGAACATTGGAAGTAAATAAGAAGTGGGGTGAATAAATAAATTTTGATTTATGGGATGATAGGATCACACCCAAGAGAACTATAGGTATAATCCCTTTTGAGCTTGTTTATATAGCTCATGTAGTTATATCTATGAATTTATAGTTTCCCACCTATCAACTCATGTAGAAAATAGAGGAAGATGAATAAATCAACCACTATGGAAGCAAGATGAACCAGATTATTGAGATTAATGAAATTCAAAGACAAGATCATGAAAGACACCTTAAGTTTAAGGAAAATCTTAAAAAGATATTTGATAAGAAGGTGACTCCAAGAACCTTCCAAGTAGGTGATCTAGTTCTACTTTTGGATAATAGGCATGATGGGAAAGGAAAGCATGTCAAGTTTGATGCCTTGTAGATGGGTCCATATTCCATTGACTGCTAGATTAGGGAGCATACTTTATTATTTAGAGATATAGATGGTGAAATATTGGAGCTACCATTCAATGGTAGACATATAAAACACTTCCTTGATTAAGTCCTTAGCATGTGTACCATATTGTATAGTGGTTTTTGCTTTGTCCTTATGTTATTTTGTTGCTTCTCTGCTTGAAGTCTTTTTTATATAGTTTCCCTTCATATTCTATTATGTTTTCATTTCTAGATCCTCCTGATCTATTTTTTTAAGTCTACCATGTTTTGTAGACTCTTCATGATTGTATGATAGAAAATGACATGTCTTGACTCCGTGACCTAATGGATTGGCAGTTGGTCTTATGTTTTGGGTTTATTTGCACACCTACAAGGGGTATGCATCCCTAAGACAAATCTAGTTTTATTGCCCAAAATTACATCGAAGAAATTGGGCTCTTGTCAAATGTAAATTCCCAAGTCCTTGGCTTAACTTTAGTCCTCATGTGTTCTTTTGAAAGGTCAAGTTCATCTTAAAATTGGCTAAGTCTTAAATTAGTCTTTTCTTAGTGAATATGTCTTTCCCTTAGAATTTTTAGGCTTATTATGTGAACACAATGTCTGATAGAAATAGGTTGTTAGTATTTTTATCTTGGACAAAAAGTATGAAAAATCATTTCTATCAAACATTTTGTCCACTAAAAAAAGTCTGAAGGAATTCAATGTTTTGGCCAAATCCTAGTTTAAATTGGGCTAAGTGTTATACACAAATCTAAAGAGTATTATTTGTTTCATAAATTTTATCCATGGAAAAAAGTTTGAAGGGAACTTGCCCTTCAGGCCTTTTTCTTGCATAAAAAGCTAGACACAAATATATTTTTTTGGAAAAGGTGCAAAGTCTTATTTGTTTCAATTTGTTTATCTATGGTAAAATTTTTGAAGGGAACTTACCCTTCAGGTATTTTGTCCACACAAAAATCCTAAAAGAAATGTAAATTCTTATTTTGTTTTGGCCAAAACATTTTATGAAAAAGGCCTAAATGAATTTTGACAGATATTTTGTCTATGATGAAAATTTTGAAGGGCACTTAGCCTTTGACAAAAGTACAAATCTCTGATTTCTTTGGTAAAACAAATAAGTCCAATTCATTTGGGATAAGGGTAAGGTCCAATTGCTTTAGACTTTTTGTTCATGATAGAAAGTCTTAAGGGCACTTTCCCTTTAAGCATTTTCCCCATGGCAAAATGGCCTAAAAGAAAATTCCAAATTCCTTCAAAAAGAATGTAAAGTCAATTTATTCAAGAAAAATTCCAAATTCAATTTTTGTAAGAAAATTGTTTCAGATAAAATGTCCAAAACAATTGTCTTCACAAAGAGAAAGATGCTGAAAATTGAATTTCCATGGGAAAAGTGTCTGAAAGAGTTCATTTCTTCAAGAAAATTGTCCTGGATAAAATGTCTAAAATAATTATCTTGAAAGATAGAGGAATTGGGAGCAGGAGTGATGAAGAACAAAGTATATGATAAGCAAAGTCTTGATGAAATTCCCAAATTTGCATAAGTGATGGGCTTGCATATGTCTTTTGACAGGCATGTGGATGTCAATCTTAAGCCATGGCAATCAGCCATTTATTTTCAAATAGAGGTAGATATATGGAATGCATTTGTTTAGGTAGGATGATACAATAATATATGATTAAAGTTTGATAGATAAAGGAACCCAAGACAAGTGCAGGTGTGACAAGTGTTGAAATTATGGGGTATCATTTATAGGAATAAATCATGCTCAATCTCAAAGATTGTAGTCTAATGATGCATGTTTGATCAGATGAAAATATCTAACAGTGTGAAGGCATAGTTGAATAGTTAATACATGGTCGTAGGCTAAATATTAAACATGTTCCTAGAGATAGATGGTACACATTCAAGTGTACATAATCTTATCTATGACACATATTAATTCATCACTTTTAAATAAAGTCTAGAATAAACATGGGATTGCCAATTAGTAAGAACACATTAGCCCATTAGGATTGATAGAGTAGGGTGTAGAGAGCCAATGGGGATACTAAGTGGCATGAACTCAAGGCCAAAGATAAATAGTAGATAATATCACTTGGTCTTTTAGATGAATATCAATGGTCTGCATCGATCTGTGAATGTAGATCTGATGGTGTAGGATGATCATGGACATTTCAAAAAAGTTTAACCTTATATGGAGACAAGTGAGGTTGAGATCGATGTGAATCAAATATATTGGTAAATTTAATGACATGGTGATACCACATAGTCATGTATGACACATTTAAGGACCCTATGAAATATAGTTAACAAAGGCTTCCACCACTGATAAATAACTTTGCAATTTATAACTGGAAAATTTGTGAGAGGGACCAAAGTTTACCCAAGTAAATAAAAAGGTGAAAATATTGCATTTTTGAATTAAAATATATGAGGGAAGCCCTAAAATACAAAATGTGAAAAGGAAATTTAGATCTAAAAGGGTAAAAAAGTTATTTTAACCTAAGTTTGGCATTTTTAATTTACTTTTTTTATCTAAGCTCCTCCATGGGAAAGATATTATAGGTTTACAAGATCAATATGGACCACTCCAAAGAAGATCTTCAAGTATCCATGAATCAAGAATATTTTATAGTCATCATTGCAAGAATAGGCTATTCAATGGTATTTATAAGGAAAAGACAACTATGCAAGAAGGTGATCAAGGGGATCTTCAAGTGATTCCACATAAAGACAAAACATATTTGTCTCCTCAAACAAATATACTCCTTCTAGCTCATGTGAAACGTGTTTTCAGCCAAGAAATCAAACGATATGATCCAAATCTTCATCATTCCTTGTAGAGGTAGTTGTAACAATGATTTTTCTTACAAATGGATGAAGATATTAGGCATGGAAAAGGTCATATTCCAACTAGAAACATATTGGTAAACCTAAAAGTTTGTTTTGTAATTTTGAAAGTTGTGACCCACAGTTATAGATTAAAAAAAATGTATAAATATGGGGGCCTCTCCTCTATTCAAGGTTTTTTTTGTTTAATGGTCTATCAATTATTGTTGGTCATTTTTTTAGGTACTCCTTTCCTCTAAGTCTAGGTTATGCAAAAAAAATTTGGGATAAATGAATGTGTGTAGATCTTGTCTTCCTTGTTAAGGTGGTTGCATTTGTATAACCATTAGCAAGTGTTGAGAGCATGTTTATGTCTCCCTTATCAAAAGAGAAATCTCACCATACATGTGCCCATGGTAGCATTTTGAAATATTGATGTTTGTAATATTTCATTTTAAGTTAATGAAAATGCTTGTAGTTATTTTTTGTTTCCTATTTATGAATTACAACAACCTATTTCATAAATGTTATTGACTGGCTATCTTATTTTATGCCCATTACTAGTTATCATTTTGGGTTTTGATCTGGATTATAAATCCCTTTCTACATGATTTCAAAATATATTGATAAATAGCTCATTAAGGTACCCTAGGTTTATGGATTCAACATGGAAAGGTATTTAAAATATTAGTTTTAGTGTATGTTCTGGTCTCTTAGGGATCATTTTATATTTACCATTATCTTGAATTTGAAAGTGTTTTTTCATCTTGGCTAAGGAATATTCTCATGAAATATTATAAGACACCTTACTATTTGAAAGCCACTAGCATACCACCCTCTATATTATAATTATCTAACTTATCCTACCCTCAAAATAACACACCTTTTTTCATACTATAAGTATTATATTCCTTACAAATACATAATATATTGCATATCTAAAATATGTTTAAAGTTTGTGTTTTAAAATCCTAACATTATAGTCTTTTATTTGACCCTTGTAGTTGAAAATTCTTCAAAATGAAGGTTACAATCATAATTTCATCTATCTTTAGTAGCTTGTAAATAACTTAGATTATTTATGCATTTCATGTGACAACCCTTCATAGGTGAAGTGTGCAAACTTGGTTACACTTTGGTCGTATTTGTTCCCTGTGCCAAAAATATCCATGGAGATTGAATTGAAAAATCTCTCCATGTGAGAAAAATACCCTGTAGGTCCTCTCACCTTGGTTTTAGGTAGAGACAAAATTATTAGGGAGATGAAAATACCATATGTAGGTGCCTCTTAATCATTTTCTTAGTCTGGTTCATTCTTGATGCCAAACCCTTCCCCAGCTATAATGATATACTAATGGGTGCTTCATCATTATTTGACATTTTCTTTAAGTGTGCAAGGCAAGAATAGAGAGGTGTATAATTAGGAACTAACATATTCATATAATGAGCTCAACTTAGTCTTTAATTACTTCATTTAGTTTAAATTATAGATAATTTTTTCTTTTTGTTATTAACAACACAAGTTATCCTTGTAATTAACATATTTTAGAATTGTTTAGGAACCTATGCTATCAATGGTATGGTGAGCATGGAACTTTTTGAAGCATGTTGAGATGGTTGCCAAGATAGAGGGATTTATAAATATGGATGGATGAGAGAATATAATTTTTTTTAGAGGAATAAATGATAATAGTTGAAGTGATTGTGAAGGAAATAATTCAATAGCATATATACAGAGAGATTTATGAAATCTTCTAGTGAAAATTACTTAGATTGTTAGTTGTGTGGCTATCAAGACTAGTTTATTACTATTTCCAAATGAGAAGGATAGAGTGTATAGTCTAGATGGAATAAAAGTTAAATAAACTACAAAGTCTAGATACTTATTGGACCTAGACTACAATTGATGGATATATCATGAAATTTATTGTGAGAGGTTATTTGTTTTTTTAAGTAGTTCATGACCTATTTGTTAGAGGAATATATAGTAATATTCTTCAATGACTACTTGTATTGATCAAAAATTTTATTATGGAAAAGGCCATGGTGCCTATTCCTACCAATATGGAGTAGTCATTTTATGCACCATGGGGGTGTGTTTCTCTTAATTTTTGCTCATTTCATAATTTTGGAAGAAGATAGGAAACTAGTAATAAAGGTGTGGTATAAATACCTAGTTATTATGCACATGAGATATAGATGAATGTAGAGATATCATTTTTGTCTTAGAAGTACTACTTATAGATAAGAAATTACTAACAAAAGGGGTTGTTAGCAAGATAGTTAGGTAAATTGCCTAGCATGAGCTAGATCTAAGAAGCGTGAACTTACTAGGTAGGAGGTTATCAATCCAATATTTGATAATAATTAAGTTGAAAATGATAAAATAAAGGTACTTGAATTAAATAATAAAAAGTAACTAAAATTAAATACAAGAAGTAGATGAATGCTTGATAGATAAAATGAATAAATATAGCAAAAGTAGGTCAATACTAGTGCTAAAGTAGATCTATTTAGGTTCAAAAAATCAAGTGAGGGTCTATGAACAGGCAAGGACATAAAAACTTATATTAGTTAGGGGTAAGGGGTCAAAAATAAATTATTTTGATTTCATGCCATAGTGACTATAGATAGTTGAGGTGACCATCAGTAGTTAAGCCAACCATCGATAGTTAGATAACCATCGATGGTTGGGGGTGACCATCGATGGTTATGCTAATCTTTGCTGATTACTTGTGGATTTCTAAAATTACTAAAAAAGAGTTATATAATGGGTAATTGACTAGATAGGGGTTTGGTTAAGGGTATGGCTAAGGATAGGGAAGTCATAATATAGGTGTAGTAGATCTAATTCAAGCTTGGAAGTTAGAAACTAAAATGACAAAATTGAAGTATAAATATACCTATTGCTTTGTAAATGGTTGATGGTTGATGGCTGGAGTAATTTTGGTAGAGTAATAATACTTTGGCCTCAACAAATTTTTTAGTAGAGATTCAAATCTCTATTGTTGTTTTTAAATTATTAAAAGAAGGTTGGGTGGCTAGAGAGCTTGAATACCGATGTGAAAGAATACTTTTGATGATCTATTTCACCTCCTACTCCCCTCATTTTATAAGAAAAGAGAGGAGGATATAAATTTCCCTAGTAGGTTACATTACTGATTTTGATGCTTGGGAGTTCATTAGTATTACATAAGGAAAACATATTTAATTTTTACTAATTAGCTCACACATAGTTGGTGATGTGTTAGAAGGGTGAAGACTTGACTGTCGATGGTTAGGCTAACCATCGATAGTTAAGCTGACTATTGATGATTGAATGTCTAAAAGAAAAGGGTTAAAGTGAGTTAAAAAGGGTGGGTTAAGGTTTGTTAGTAAGTGATTGAGTTTAGTTAGCTAAACAACTAAATAGACCCAAGGTTAGATAAGTTGATCAATGGGTCAAAAAGGGTTAAGTGATCTCAAGGCATTTCAACATCTAGTATGGTTTTTTAGTGTCTACATCTTGCCCATTTATATTATGTGGCTTTGAATCAACAAGATAAAAAATAAAAATGGATTTCTTGGTCAAATGTCTATTTTCCCCAAGTATGGGAGGATATATTCCTACCCCCCCAATCTAAGATTTGATGAGGTGAAACCAAAATCAATTTGGGGTTTGATAAGTGGTGTATGGTGAGTTATGAGGTTAGTGATTAAAGGGTGGTTAGATATTCAAAATGCAAACATGTACACAAAATGTGACTAAGTGTGCTATACAATATCACACACAAACTAAGGTTATCGATGTTGGTAAAAATAAGGTCAATTCTAGAAGTACAAGTGATAGGGTAATCAATCCACAATATTAGGCATAGTTGATCAAGTTACTCTATAAGTATCCTAGATAGGGTCAGTATTTTTATAAGTATCTAAGGTAGGAAGTGCTCCCTTGAAAAATAAAAATGGTTTGGTTGTGTATGAGGTGGTGTAAAATTAAATGTTCAACATGGTAAGGTTGGTTTGTGTGATCAAAATACCAAGTAAGGTAATCACAAAATATGTGATAGTTGGGGTAAAAAATAGCCAACATCAAGGTGGACATAGTCTAATGGTTGGTTAAATAAGGGTAATCTCCTAAAGTTTAGGTTTTGGTTTAGAGGAGAAAGGTTATCTCTATAAAAAAATGGTACTATGGTCTTAGTTCTTAAAAATGTTTGAAATGTGGGTTCTCTTGACCATCGATAGTTAGGGGTTCCTAGGGTTGATCATCAAAGGTCACCCTAACCATCAATGATTACGGGGAAACCTAAAAGGCCACATATAAAAAGTGAAAAATAAAAATCATTTTCACTTTTGGTAATTCGACCTCCATGCTTTCCATGCTCTAATAATTTGGAATTTTAGTATTTTGTTGAAAGGTTTGACTAATCATTTTGGTGATGTGGAGGTTGTTGATTGGTTAAAATCATGTGCTTGAGGTGATCCAGCTCATATTAAGATACGTGGTGGGCAAAGATGTAGTTGGGCAACTAGATACATGTTCCATCCTTGACAATGGTAGAGGAATGAGGTAGGTGATGTTTAGAATTGGTATATTAATTGATTAGGTTAATTTTTAGTTGAATTGGATTATTTTATGGTTGTTTGGATATGGTTTTGGGGGGTTTTGACCTTGTTTAGGTTTTGGGTAAAATTGGGAAAATTAGTAGGTAAAATCTAAATTTGAAGGAAGATTTAGATTGGGGGTGAGTTATAAGGTAGATTTAGGTAATTTTTTAATTGAAATTTTTATGTTTTGTTAAGTTTTTGAGGAATGTAGGGGTAGGTTTTTACACTAGTGGTCACACATAAAGACCATCAGTAATTTAACCTAACCTTTAATGGTCATCCTAACCATCAATAGTTGACCACCAAAGTGAAAATCCCACTTGACCATCAACAGTCATAATGACCATTAGAGGTTGAGTGTTTGGGGAAAGTAAGGTGATAGAATTGTTAGGAAAAAATGTTTTAAATAGTTTTAAATGGCTTGAGTAGGTTTTAAATTATAAGCGAAGATAAGGATAGGATGATTGTCAAGTAGGATAGATGTTGATATGGTTGAGAGAATGATTTTGACTTCAAGATGATTGTTGGTTAGAGTTAGGTGTTGATAGGTTTAGGTAAGGTGTTTGAATAATGTTTGAATGTTAGCATATAGATTTCTCAATAAAAGAATTAAATGTTTTATTTGATAGATTAACATAGGTGTTGAAATTGTTTGGGGGTAAGGGTGGTTTAATAGAAAGATACAGTAAAATTGTTTGGAAATGTTTTTAAAGGGTTTGGGTGAGTTAAAATTCCAAATGTGGGTTAAGATAGGTGGTGTGTTGAGTGATGAGTTGAGATGGTTTAGGGAAATTGTCAAGTAGGAATGATAGGTTGATATGGTTTGTGGGTAGAGTTAAGTAGTAGTTTGATAGGTTAAGATCAGGTGTGATAGGTTAAGGTAGGGTGATTGAATTTTTTTTTGGTTAGAGTAGATGTTTTTTGATAGAAACATTAGGTATTAGTGTGATAGGTTATGGTAAATGTTAAAATGTTTATGGGTGGGGGTTATTTTAAGTGCTAGAGGGAATGTTGTAGAGGTAATGTTTGGAATAGGTTTATGTAGGTGATTTTAGGTCAATAAAGAGGTTCATGTAGGTAGAATGAATTAAAATGAGAAATGATAATGGAAAACTAAGTGTGTGTGTGTTAACTTGATTTTTTTACAGGTATGAGACTAGATCCAAATGGGGGATTAGGTTCTAAAGATCTTTATAGATATCTATGGAGGGATGAATGAATATGATTGGACACATATGGAGGGGGTTGGTCTAAGATACATGTGACATTATCAACTATTTACTATAGATGTGGTGATGATCATGGACCTTTTTAAGAGATGGGATCGAGCTATAAACACCTTCCTACTATCGATATGAGAGATGACCATCCTATTAGAGGATGTTATCAAAATTGCATGGTTGCTCGTTTGAGGGGAGCCAATTTATCATATTGAGAGTGAGGAGAGGGATGAGTATATGGAACTCTTATATGGTGAGGATCAAGTCCATGCTAGGTAGAATTCATGTGGTTATAGTTATGGGACATTATACCAGAGGTCTCTAGGTGAGAGATGTTTGATTAATATGATGATAATGGTAGTGTATTATTTCATGTTACCTGATTCAAGAAGTGGATGATTTCTTTATCTACTATTAGGTGTGTTGGTAGAGATGTTTCTTGAGAGGATGATGTTTAGGTGGGCACCAATTTTGTTGGTATAGATTTATATGGAGCTCTGGGCATTTTGAGCTCATAGATAATATGGGATCAGTATGGGGTTCATGCTCCATTGTTAGGCATATGATCACATTTAGGTTCTACGACCATTGGGGCTATCATGGGATGGCTATATGTAGGTGGACTATAGAGTGGGTTTTTTGTGATGGAGGGGAGATTATTCTTTGATAGGAGATGGAGGAGGTTTGAGAGATATTGACTAGTTTAGAGATGCCTTGGAGGTTTTGGTTATGGGTGATGTCATTTGGAGGCCATATGTGGGCTTTCTTAGGTGGGCCCCTATAACTATCACACTTTATCTTTATAGATATGGAGGTGGATTTACAAGAGGAGAGAGGGTGAGATTGAGCTCATCCAATTCAATAGAGTAAGGAGGTAATATGTCCTAGTGTAGGGGATCCTAGGTCCTTTTTCAAGGTACAAGAGGGAAGATGTTGAGTTTTTATTACCTAAGCAATAACCAAAGGAGGTGGTGTTAGATCACAAGGAGATACTTGTGAAAGTTGGGATAGATAATGTTGGTTTTTTTATGGCTATGCATAATGATACTATGCCTAATATATAGCATCCAATTTTGAATTGGATGATGGAACCTAGTAGGCCATGGATATGGATCCAATTGGGGTATAAGTGTAGGGTGGTGGTCTAAATAGATAGGTAAGGGTAGCACTATTTGCCACATAAGCACAAATTATAGGGTTATATGGATAGGTAACCACATTTTAGGGTCAATTTACCACCATTATAGTGAAGAGAGATCAGGTAAGGACCTAATTTAGTTTGGTGATCTATGAGAGGGATGCTCTGAAGCAAAGGGTAGGAATAGTGGAAACACTAGCAGGACCACCATGTACTATCCCTATGGTGTGATATTTGGTCAAAATGGAGGAATTGAGGTATTAAGAGGCCATAGTGCTAGCATAGTGTCCATTGGAGCCATAATGGGGTGAGTATAGAGACATTTTAGCAAATGGGGGAGCTATGGTGATTCCAGGTTAGTGGGATGCATAAGTGATTTGATAAATAGGCATCCTAAGAGGACCGATACTAGATGGAAATGGTAGTGTAGGTGTAGGGGGGTAGTGGTAGTGGTTCCCTAGGGGTATGATATGTGATATGTTATATAGGTGTCGATGTAGATGTACATGATTTTGATTCTAGCCTATGTGTCAATGCAATGAGATATACATGATTTGAGAGAGAAATTATAAATTATTACATGTATTATTTATTTGATGACATGATTTATATTATGATGTTTATAATTCTCATGATGATATATATATGATGCATGTTCATGGTTCATGGTTTACATGTTTTGATGTTTTATGCCTTATGATATGTTGACTTAGTACATTTTAGGCAATTGATGATTATCGATGATGTTTTGTTTTGTTCATGAATATGATGATGAATGGTTTGATTATGGTTATTTATGTGGTTTATGATATGATGTTATATGATTTTTGATGGTAAATATATAGGATGATACTTATGATTTATAGATAGATATATGAGCATGGATAGACATATGATGTCTTTCATGGTGTTTTGATCATAGATAGATATATGAGGTGGTTCAAAATGTTATGTTTATTATTGATGTTTGTTGTTTATGATCATGGAGATGTGATGTGATTATGGTTAAGGATGTGAAAAAAACACATAAAGTAAGTTAGATAACAAACTAAATGTAGTAAAAAGAAATGAGAATCATGAAATGTATGTCTACAAGAACAAATGATGAGAGGGTAAGGAAAAAGCACTTGATAAAAAAGGTGTCTTGATCACATTGTGTTAAGTAAGCTCATAATACCTTTATTTATAGATGGTATAAAGGGGAGATGGGTAAGTGGGTTGATAGGTAAGGTAACCTTATGTGGGTTAGTTTTCCCCTTCTATAGGTGACCTAAGAACCATTTGTAGATAGGTGTAGACTGATTGATGTGGGAAGTCTACTAATGTTATATATGAAAGTTGATTGCCACTTTCTCAAATATCTTGTTATGATTTTGATATAGGGTCTTTTGTTGCTTTTTTTTTGTTTTTATAGGTTATGAATTTTATCAATGCAAGAAGCTTCAAATGATTGATTTTGAACTATTTGACTTTCCCATCCTTCAAGGGAGTGGTCCAAGTTTGGGTTTGTAGATTTGGTAGTTGTTTGTAATGCTAGAGATATGTGACCCAAGTGATATTTAGTTATCCCAATGGACTTGTCTATATAATCTTATAGGTTTACCTTGATGAGGGTGAAACTTTTAGCATAAAAATTTTATGATAGGTAAAAGGGGTGGTTTTGAGAGATAAATGACCATAGGATTCCATCTAATTAGAGATGAAAAGTATCTATGAGAACCATGCTATGGGTAGAGCCATGGTACCCATATTTAGGATTAGTTTATGAGTGTGATGGTTAATCAAATGGTTATATGTTTTAACCGGTTATCCTCAAAAGGATAGGAAGGTGTGAGGGTGAAAATATTGTAAATCAAGGGACAAGCTTAAGTTAGACAAGAAGCTAAGTTTGATCCCCATTTTAATAAAATAAAAGACATAGATGTGAAGAAATGAGAGGCTCAAGTTTGGATTTGCCTTTGAGAGAATATAAATGATAATCTCCTAATCCATATTTATGGGTTATGATGTAGGGTCCAAGCCAATTGAAATCAAACTTGCCTTTTTTGATTTTTTCCATATTTGTTACATGTTGGTTTTCCTTTAGGATGAGGCCTTCAATATTAAATTCTCATTTTTTCAAGTGTTTTTTATAGGCACGATTTATTTTCTCTTAATAAAAATGAAGATGGTTAATCACTATGAGGTGAAGTTTATCAAGTAGCTCAAGTTGTGCAAGATGTTCTTGATGATAGTCACTTTCAGAGATGATGTATTGCAAGGATATGTGAAGAGAGAGAATCTAGACTTCAAGAGGAAATATTATCTCTACTCTAAAGACTAGAGATAAAGGGGTATCACCTATAGAGGTTCAAATACTAGTACGATAGGCCCATAAATAAAAATAGATGTACAAGTGTAAATCTTGACCTAAAATATTAACTACTTTGGTTAACAAAGTGTTAAGGGTTTTGTTAGAGGCTTTTGCCTATCCATTTACTTATGGATGATAAGGCAAGGAAAATCTTAACTTGATTCCAAATACATCACAAATACCTTTAACTTATTTTTTCTTGAAATATTTTCCATTATCGATGATGATCTTATGGGGAACACTAAAGTGATAGATGATATGATGGTTGAGATGAGAGGAATAGCTTCCACCCACCTGGTGAATTACTCAGTGGTGGTGATGATGGTTTTTTGTCATTGTGAAGAATGAATATTGATTTCCCCAATGAGATCGAGTCTTCATTATGAGAAGGGTCAATAGTCTTTGGAAACTTGAAGGCCATGGGTAGGTACATGATGTAAATTAGCATGTTTTTGAAATTTAACACACTTATTTACATAATCAAAATATTCTTAGTTGAGGGTGGGCCAATAATATACAAAGAAAAGGATATGTTTATTGATAGCTAAACCACTAAAGTGTCACCCATAGATTCTATCATGTGTTTCCCTAATAGCATGGGAAGCTTCATGACTATATAGATAATAGAGAGGGAGGTTGTTAAAGCCATGATTGTAAAGGATTCCCCATAGTATGGTATAATGAGAGGTACTCTAAACTAAGGCTCTTTGGGCATTCCTAGAAAGGTTAGGAGGAATGATGTCGAGGTTGAGGTAGTTGAAGGTTCGATTATACCATATATTAGGTGGAGATGTTTCCACACTAAAAATGGTAGGAAAGGTGGAATGGATATAAGAGGGTGTGATAAAATGATGGATGGTCACAAATAATTTGGATTTAGTAGGTTGAGATGGGATTTGGGAAGCAAGGGAAGACATTGTATCTATGAAGTTGTTGGTAGATCATGGAATAGATTGGATAAGGTAATGATAGAATGATGCTAAGAGTACATCAATTAGTTTTGTTTTACTCCTGTAAGATAATATTCTTATATTGGTAGGATTAATTAACCTAGTTGACCACAAGTTAGTAATCACCAAAGACTAATCATCTTGATTCCAAAAGCTAAAGTAGTTTGAAGACCTATGATGAGGGCTTCATACTCAGCTACATTGTTAGTGTACTAAAAATAAAGTTTGAAATAAAGGGGAAGAGGTTTACCATTAAGGGGATTGAGAATAACTCTAGTACCCCCACCAAACTATCATTTTGATCCATCAAAAAACATGGTCATTTGACAAGTGGGGTCCTCCTTAGAAAGAGTCATGATGGACTCATCTAAAAATGCAAGAAGAAGCGGTTGGTTATATAATAAAATAGCTTCATCTAATTGATCAATAATGACTTTCCCTTTAATCATCTTCTACTAGAGTAACTCAAGGTTAAACTTAGCTAAAATCATGAGACACTTAGCCATATGTTAGTTTTGGTATGGTTTAGAGTGCATGTATTTGAGTGGGTTAGTGTTAGTTACGATGAAAGTTTTGTGATTACAAAACTAATGATAAAGTTTGGAATCCACAAAAACTAAGGTGAGTCAATTTTTTTCAAAATGGGTATATCAAGTCTTATACTCTATAAGAATTTGACTTATCTAGTATATAGCTTGTTGTTTGTTTTGTTCATCATGGTGAGTGATCATTACCCATAAGGAATGGTTAGTAACAAAGATATAAAGTTAGAAGGGTTGATCCACTTTAGGAGGGGCACAAATAGGTGGAGAAATAAGGTGTTATTTGAGTGAATCAAAGGATTTTTGATAGTCCTTGATCCATTTAAATATTTATCTTTCTTGAGAAGATGGTGAAAGGGTTGGCATTTATCTGATAATTGAGAGATGAAGCGATGGATAGATTAGAGCTTCCCTTATAGGCTAAAGAGTTACTTGAGGTGGGTTGGAGGAGGCATATCCAAAATTAATCTAACTTTGGAAGGGTCCACTTTTATTCCTCAAATAGAGATGATAAAGCCAAGAAGCTTTCTAGATAGGACCCCAAAAATACATTTCTTGGGGTTGATTTAGATGTTGAATTAGATTAGGTGTTTGAAGATTATTGTGAGAATAACTAGATGATATTTATGATGTTAAGATTTCCCAAGGAGATCATTTACATATTCCTCTATGATTTTATGGATTAGGTAATAGATGATGTAGGTCATCATATGTTGGTAGGTTACTCTCACATTCTGTAGATCAAATGGCATGACCCTATAGTAAAAGGTTCTGTATGGGGTGATGAAAGAAGTTTTGTATTGATCCTTGGGGGAAATAAAATTTTGATTATATCCTAAGAAACCATCCATGAGGGATAACATGTCATGATTATATGTAAGATCAATAATTTGTTTGATGCTAGGCAAAGGGAAGTCATACTTTGGATAAGCAAGGTTGAGGTAATGAAATTCAATACAGAGGCAAAGTGCCCCTATGGTTTTGGTAATGGGAATGATATTAGAAACCCATTGAGGATAATCGATGGATTAGATGAAATTGATAGATAAGAGGCGTTGAAGCTCTACTTTGACTAGAAGGGTGATGTGAGGGTGCATCCTATGAAGCTTTTGATGAACATGTTTAGTGTTAGGATGGGTGAAAATGTTATGGAGGGATATGAAAGGGTCAATTCTAGTCATATCCTAATAGGACCAAATAAATGCTATGTTACAGTCATGAAGGAAAGAAGGGTAATATTTTTACTCCATGATTGACCAATATTTACAATGCAAGGGTTATCAAAAGTACCCAAGTTGACATCGATAGTGGATTTGTTTAACATGATTTGGTTCTTAGGAAGAAGGGATTTATGAATAGAATAATCTCACACACTAATATAGGTGAGAATGGAATCATCATCTTGATGTTGGATGGTGTTAATGGTAAGAGAATCATTTTCTACCATTTTAAGATGGATGAGAGGAAGGGTTTTAGTTTGACCATCCTTTTTATAAGTCAATGGGCCCAAAATAATGGTATTAATTGAAATAAAAATTTATAAAGAAAGATATCAAAATTCTCAAACTCTGAAGGAGGTTGGGTTGGTGAGGAGGGGATGTTTTCCTCAATGGTGGAAATGGGTTTTAATGAATCGATGGATTCTTTTGGTGGTACAAATCCAAGGCCAAATAAATCACAAGGTTTTTGGGTTTTGATGGTTGTGAACACTAGAAATATACAAACCTATTATTCCAAATGTTGAAGTATCCTTTTAAGTACCCCTAGACCCTCTTAGGACCAACCTACACCTATCAAGCTTAAACCAACCAATATGTACTTAATTTTACTTAACTAAATAGCCTTGGCCTTTAGGACCCTATTCCTATGGACTTCGATCATCAACAATCAGGGTGACCATTGACAATTAGCCTTGAGGACCCCTAACCATTGATGGTCAATATCCACCTTCTCATGAAGAGCATGCAAGTTCTATCAACCCTTTTCTAAATATAACTTGTATAATTTGTGTTGCAAGCATTTTCATGCATAAATTATATATAGATGACCCAGTTACATCTTCCCTTCAACATCTTTCCTATGCCTATAAGAGAGAGAGGTCTAGGAGGTCAAATCTATCTGTAATGATTATCAAGAACTTAGGCATTTATGAGTTTTCTTTTGCATGTCAATCAGGTCAATCAACATCATCAACATTATCAAGCATTATCAACCATGTTATTGAGAGCCAAATTCTCATTTCCTCTCAACCAAGCTTTTAGGTACCATTATTTTATTGAAATCAAGCTAGATTCCACCAATAGGGTAATTGCATTAACCACTCACACAACTAACTTCTGGTAAGATAAGTGCTTGTTTATCAATATTCAGATGATTTTATTCCATTTTGAAATTAAACTATCCCTTTCCTGATTATTGGAATCCATTTATGGAATCCCATCATATTTTATTGATCAAACACAAAAATACATAGTCAACCATTGATAGTTAGACTCCAATCACTAACGGTTAGGCATAATCACTGACAGTTACCCTAAGCACCGATGGTCATATGGCAAAAAAACCATCAAGCTAGTTTTACCCACCCACATCAAATCAAATATACTTTTCTATGTTTTCTACCACTCACAGACCCATTTCAATTTTTTTTAAGCATACCCTGACATGTTAACACTATTATTAATTAGTTTATCACTAATTAGATCATTTCTTGTATATTCTTCTAGCAAGATTTCTTGTATTAATTTTAGTAGATTTCAATTATTGATGTAAGAACCTTCTTTATAGATTTATCAACTTTATTATCTAAAATATGTGGATTGACAACCCTTAAGGAATCTCTCACTTTCAGGATCTAGCTATCACTAGACAATCCACCCAACTATCTATCTAACAAACAAGTTTTCTTTAGTGTTTTATTATCTATAGGTCTTCCTCCCAAGACAAATAGGAACTCTTTAAAAATTTCTAATTCAGAGTGTGTACAAACAAATAGGTTTTTCAACCATACTCATATCAAGTTTCTTTTCTTTCTTTAGAACTTAAGCAAAAATTTACATGAAACATTATGGCATGCCCGATGGGACCTAGAGTCTTTACTCATGTTTTCTTTGTATTTGTATGCTCTCATCTCTATTTGTGCTCATAATTGAAACTAAAATTTCTTTTAAGATTAAAATAAAAATCATCCATTTCTTTCTTTTAACATTAGTTCACTTTGAATTAAAGCACAATAATCTTATCATAGCATCACTTTTATTGCACACACTAGCCATACCACTTCCATCAATCAAACATTAAAACAATTTGAGATAAGAACAAACTAATATTTAATCACCTAGTGGTCACCTTACCCATTCTTGATAATCCTAATTTGAGGTCATTACCAAGAGGAGAACCAACTCAACTCTTTAGTTGAGTATGAACTCTAGACATCAATATATATTGGCTAAGTACGTGATACCCTTATCACTTCAGGACTATGAAGTGAGGAGGTAGAAACTAATACCAAGCTATGTATTGATTCCAATATAGATTATTTTGAGAACCTAAACAACTTAAAACCAACCATAGACTACTTCTATAGTACCTGATCTACAAGCCAACTTCTATCACACATTCTCATAAACTAAGGCATAAGTCACAAGTGAGATTAAAACTAACCTTTAGGCTTAACATAATTCATAGTGTGTGTCTTAATTTCCTTGATCATTTTATTTTATTCTTATTTTTTATTTGTGAGTTTATTCTTATTTTCCCTCCCCTTTTTATCATATTTTTCTCACTCATTAGCAACAAAAAGACCTAGTAGAAAAAACCATCACTTAAATCAACCTCTTCAACCTCCTCAACTATGGAGTACATCTCTGAGGTAGAAGATTCACCTCATCCATTAGGAAGCCCTAATTTCCCTCAGGTATTTCCCTTAGGAGACATGAATTTTACCACTTTTCTAAATAATAATCTAATTGCCCTTCAACACTATCTTAACACCTCTTATCACCATATCCTGATTTCAACTCCACTTTAGGATCTTCCTTATGGCATGCCATCCAACCTTATGAAATATATACACATTTTCATTATTACAACCCAACCTCTGACCACCTAGGCATCTTCATCTAATAACCCCTTTGATGTTATAGCTAAAAACTAACCTATCCAACTAATCATTACCCTTACGCCTTCCACCCTTACTAATGACTCCTCTACCTTGGGGACAACCCAACCATTAACCCATCATGCTCCAATTATAGCTAGAGAATCCACAACAAGCACTATCAACATACCCTCTATCAAACCTAACCCATCAGTCAATACCTCTTTACCAAGCTTAGGGGTATCTATCTCTTCTACTTCACCACCCATTAGCACAAAGGTCACTACCTCACCTCTTATCACCAACCCAACTACCACCCATGCCCAATCCACATGTACTCCTCAGTAGTTACCCATTGCACCCAATCTAGGATACGTCCCTAACCCATAACGGTATGTACCTACTACCCAACCACCATCATCCACCTACCCTACCAAACCTCTAGCATTCACACTCTTATATGTGGAAGCCTCTTAACCACAAAATAATTACCAATATGTTGCCCAAACTCAAGCACAATATCAACCTTACAATTATTTTGGTGCACCACCTCAAACCAACCTAATGAAAATGCTCATGGACAAGATGACCAACCTTGAGCCATCCATTTCAAGGGCTCATAACATCTTATCTTATGATTAGATTTGTAATGAACCTATTCATCCTTTTGTCCCCATCAAATCTTACCCTCCTCAATGTGAAATTCCAAAATTTACCATATTTCAAAGCAATGAGGACCCCCAATAACACCTTAGGGATTTCAAGCATGCATGTTACATGATTGCTTATGATGATGCCCTTGTCCTTTGAACCTTCCCAATGTCTTTATCCAGCCCAACACTTGAATGGTATAGTGCCCTCACCAAACATTCCATCTTTTCTTTCACCCAACTAGCACAAGTCTTTGTAGATCACTTTTCCATTAACATTTCTAGGAATGTCTCTATTATAGGCCTCTATTCTATCAGGCAATTTGATGATCAGTCCATTATTGATTTTGTCTCTTATTGGAGAAGCTTGATTAACTAGCTTTTATTTTCCTTACCTCAACCTGAACTTATAAAAAATTTCACTCGAGCTTGTGCTAAACATATATCTTCTACACTGCATGTCTAGATCTTCAAAAAAAAATGAGGCTTTTACCATGGCATGTAAGCTAGAAAATTGGGCCATAGATGAGGGTAAATTGAAGTTATGAAATAATAACTCTACCTTTAAGACTAATGAAACCTCTTCCTCCAAACTAGGTAACCAAGCCAATACTAGAACTAATACCAAGGGAACCATGAATGTTGTCATCCTTAAAACTACCCCTCCACCCAATGTCAATCAACAAAATTCTCCCATTACTTCCAACCAAAATATAAGGAACCCAAACCAAAGTAATAAATAATAATTCACTCCACTTGGAGAATCTTATACCTCAATTCTAGAGAAGCTTCTAAAAGCTAACCTTATATAACTTCCACCCATCAAACCTCCCTTGTAGTTTGATTTTTCTCATCTAGCACCTACTTGGTATAATGAGAATGCCCTTTATGTTTTTCTTTGGGTAATTAGATATGACATTAGTCGATGTAATACTTTTAATAATGTTGTTCAGAGTCGTATTGACAAAGGGGAACTCATGTTGGATAATCCTAATGCCCCTCAAAATCAATGTCTTGACATCTTTAGAAAACCTTTTCCCAACCATGCCATTGTCAAAACTAAGGATAAACAAGCTAAATATTCTCATGATTCCCACATAGTCAATATGGTCCTCAATGTGCCTATCATCCAACCTACCTACTTTACCCCCACTTCATCTACCAAGGTGGTGAAGTCACTTTCCATTCCTTTAGAGGTCCAAACTTTCCTTTTTCTTTAGCTTTGCTCATAGAGGCTTTGGAATTGTCAAACACCCGTTTGGATAGCCAACCTAAACAAACAACTATTCCTAACCCACCATCTCCCCTAGCTAAATACCAAGCCACAACCATGGACATCATGCCCAGGGGAGTGAATTTTTGACAAAACCCCCCCATAGAATGGCTACCTAGCCCAAGCTTACCTCCCTTGATTGAAGAAACAAATGAGGCTATCAACCCTCCTTAACACATAGGTGTCTCCTTAGCACCTTCTATCCTAAAGGCTAGACCAATATACAAACCTTTTTCTAAACTCATTCAAAAATTAAGAATGGCTACAAAACTAGACATGGATTGAACCACTTTTTGGAAATAGCTAGGGCTTCCCCCATCAACAAACCTAAACCTTTTAGCATGCCCCTAACCAACCAATCCATTATATTTCCACCACCTCTTAAACCAATCCAAACTTCTACCAACCCTCCACCTCCTCAATCAACTGAAACAACCACCACATCACCAACCAAACCTTTCAAAACTCTTGGCACCTACCCTATTCAGAGTTTGGTTCACCCATCCTTGAAAGTAGACCTAACTTCACCCAAGCCTATACCTTGGTCTCGACCCACATTAACCAAGAGAACAAAAACATTAAAGGGATGAATAAATAAGACTCTACCTCCCTCTACCTTGTCCTCTATCATGGGGCCTCACACTTCCAGTTTGCTTAAAAGGAAACCCCCCTTTAACATATGTTGCTCATTGCCATTGATTACACCAGCACATTTATTATCCAATGCACTGGTACTTCCTAGGTTACAAATAGTCAGACCACCAAATTTGGGTGCCATAATTTCCAACATACTATGACCAAAACCATTCACTAGAAACACCACCCTACCCAAACCATCTCTCACCAAACCTATTTCCATCAACATGCCCATCTTACCAACCCAAACCATGAGCCATAAAACTTCATTACCTCTACCAGAATCCTATATGACCATTCTTCAAATATTATTTCAAACCTCTATCCTCATATTACCTCCTATAAGATCTTTTGACCCTCTCATTTTTAATCCAACTTGGTACAATGACCATCAAATCTACTCTTATCACAAGATACCTAGGCATGAAATGGAGAATTACAAAGCTCTCTAGGCCATTATCCATAAAATCTATGATGGGGATGATATTTTGGTAGATGAACTTCCATCCCTTCCTCCACCAATACACCTAATAGTCAGTGACCAACACATTCCTAATCCCCCAGTCTCACCTTAGAGTGATAGAGAATCTACCCAGTCCCCCATCACACCTTTGCCCCTCTATCCATACCATTAATGTGGTCATAAAATCATAACAACCAAAGTTTATATTCCATGGATATACCTACCAACTCACCCTATACCAAGCCAAATACAAACCTCCATGTCTATAGCTAAGCCTAAAGTAACCATCTTAGGCATTCCAGAGGCTAACCCCTCTGATTCCACTAGGAGGGTCATCCTTAAATAACTTCACTATACCCTAGCTAAAATGAGCCTCTATGAGCTCATTTACACCTCACCTCACCATTATCAGGCCATGATAAAGTCTATGTAGGCCATTGAGGTTAGACCTAGAGACTCTCAACTTATAGATACATTCATTAGTACTCTTTAAATATCTATGCTTGTTACCTTCAAGGACTCAAAGATACCTTCTATCCACCCTAAACACCTAGATCCTCCTCTTTTTATCATATCCCATATTAACCAAACCCACTTCAAATGGGTTATGATCAATGGGGGAGCTAGTATTAACATCATCTCTTCCCATGATTATGAGCAACTCAAGATACTAAATAATGTCATGTTTAAAACTTCAGCCATCCTTAGATCCTTTAAAAAAACCATGACCACTACCTTGGGAACCATCATCTTCATATTTGGCTAGGACCCCACATGTTCCCCAAACTCTTCTATGTGGTTGAAGGTGAATTCTAATATAATTTTTTGCTAGGAAGACCTTGGATCTAGGCCATGGGTTATGTACCTTCCACCCTTCATCTTTATATCAGGTTTAAACATTAAGGTCAAGTTATTACCATACAAGCTAACCCTATCCCTTTTGTAGCATTTAATATGGCATTCTAACCTATATACATTCTCCTACCTCCATCCAAATCACTACAAATAAGCACCATCAAGCCCTCACCCATAAATTCCAAAGCCATTACTTCCTCCCCTTCCACTGAGGCATCTGCTAATTGTCTATCCCCATGGATTAGATATCCATCACTGATACTTTAGAATCTACCTTCCAATGCCTTACCCTTGGAGAATACCATCTCCTCAACCTTGATTCCTTCCAAACCCATTAATAATATGGAAAGCTCAATCATCAACTAGGTTATGATCCTAACATTAGATCTATTATTTGTTTGGGATCCCATAGCTTTCAAACCCACTTTATCTATGGGGGAATTGAAAAACCACTTAATGTTACCACCACTCCCTCTTTACCTCAACCATTCACCTCCACCTTCTCCTATTTGGAAAACCAAGACTTTGTCAAACTATACCTTCATAGGTGTGTCTAGAAGGGATTTGGTTTCAGATGATATGAGCACAAACCACACATGTTGACCTTGATTGAGACTCATAAGCCTCATGAGAAACATAGCCTGAGATTTATTCTACCCAATATAAAAAAATCCAAATATCCTACCATTACCATTATTTAAGAAGAAAACCCTTCCCCATCAACAACCCTTCCACTTGAGTGTGAGGATAAGGACATCATCCCACCTAAATTTTCAACATGATGACCCTCAACCCCATAAATTATCAAAAGGAAGGGGCACCTATATCCATCAATTTAATCCATCCTAAACTGGTGGGAGAAGACTCTCCTACCATTCACACTATCTAGTGCTAGGATGATGATTCTATCCTCACCTACCTTGGTGCACCTAATTCTTCCATCAACAAATCCTTACCTTTAGAAATATTCCCAATGTTGAATGAAACTACCATGAACATTCACATAGACACTTCAGAAAACCCCCCCATATTGTCAAACCTGGCCAAATCCTCACCCCTCATGAACTACAAGAGTTCTCTACCTTCCTCTAAGATCATAGTATTGTATTCTCTTGGTCATATGTCGATATACCTAGTATTAACCTAGAAATTACCAGTCACAAAATCATAACCAATCATGATGCCAAACCTATTTGATATAAACTTCATGAAATACATCCTTGCATAACCCTCCTTATCAAAGAAGAGCTCCAACACCTCCTTTTTGTCAACTTTATTCAACCCATTGATTATCCCCAATGGGTTTCGAACATCATTCTTATCACTAAAGCCATAAGGGGACTACGTATCTATGTGGACTTTCATGACCTCAACCTCACCTACCTAAAGGATGACTTTACTCTACCTAGCATTAACTAACTTATTGATCTTATAACATGCCATGAGATGTTGTCACTCATGGATGGATTCTCAAGCTATAATCAGATTTGATTGCCCCTAAAGATCTATACAAAACTACCTTTAACACCCCATGGGGGAATTTCTATTAAAGATTCATTACCTTCAATCTTAATAATGTTGGCACAACCTACCAATGTGCCATGACCTATATTTTCCATGAACTTATCCATACAATCATCAAAGACTATGTGGATGACCTTCTCGAGAAGTCCAAGCTTCACAAAGTCCATTTAGCCATTCTCAAGATTATCTTTGAGTGACTTATCCATTATCACTTCCACCTCAATCCCAAGAAATGTATTTTTTGGGTCTTATTAGGTAAACTTCTTGGCTTCATCATTTCCCTTTGAAGAATCAATTTTGATATGGCCAAAATTAAATCCATCCTTGAGATGCTACCTCTAGCCAATCTGAAATAACTCTAAATATTGTAGGGGAGGATTCAATCCATTCATCGCTTCATCTCTCAAATATCTAATTGGTGTCAACCCTTCCATCACCTCTTGAAAGGACATCTCTTTCAAGTGAAATTTTGATTATCAAAAGGCCTTTAATGCACTCAAAGAGTACTTGCTATCTCCACCTATCCTTACACCTCCTATGTATGACCAACCTTTCTACCTCTATATCTCTACCACAGACCATTACATTAGGAGTGATGCTTTTCCATTAGGATGAACAACATAAGGATCAATCTATCTATTACATTAGCCACACACTTATTGAATATGAGACTTGGTACACACATAGCAGGACACTATGTTTGGATCTCATCTTCATGGCCACCAAACTTTTCCAATACCTTCTTAACCATAAAACTTTTATCATATATAATACCACCCCTGAGGTATATGTACTCCAATGTTGAACACAACTATATACTAATAGGGGGTGAATCAGTAGATGAACTAAAACTAGTTGATTTAAAATTTTAGAGGAAATACAAATTCATATGAAAATCAAAGAGTAGATGCCAATATCACACACATACATAGAAACACATTACATGAGATTTATATGTAGAAAACCCAAAGGGAAAAACCATGATGAGAATAGCTATTAGAATCTACTATTCTAATCCAACCTCATAGTTAAACACCTCACTAGCAAAACCACATAGGTTATATTTAAGGACACCCATCCTAAGGACACCAATCCCCTAACTGAGCACCAAATTAGTTTTTCTGATGGCACCAACCAATCAAAACTTATGAAGCTACAATTATAGAATAAAAGATAAATTCACAAATGAATCTAGTTTATTTTCTTTGTTATAAGTATAGTATGTAACTGCTTACTCTCTTCTCATTCTTTATGTTCTCTTTCTTCCTCTCTGCTCAATCTTTGCACATTCTCTATGTGTCCTTTCTTCCTCTCTACTCAGTCTTTATCCTTTTAAATTTCACACTGTGATTGCATATGTCTGGATATATTTTTTTAGACACACTTCATTCCCTTTTATTTTTCTTAGCCTTTTACTCTATCTGCATACGTCTTCAATTAACAACCTTTGAGTCACTCTCAAATTTTCAACAAAAATATTAAAAAGATTATTAAAATGTTCAAGATGTCATATATGTATAGAAAATGAGTCTATGATTCCACATCTTTAATTACATTCACACTTCAAAACACCTTTTCTATTTTTCATTCAATTCTACTTTGACATCTATGATTTTTCATGTCTAAGTTCATGCAACACACTACAATGGTTAGGTCTCTTTACTATGTTTGGTAACTATTATATTTAGGTCATTACTACATTGTTTCCTTAATCATTGATTGATCAGTTGGATTGCTCAATCTCAGGCTCTATATAGACCTTTGAAGCTAACCATTTATCTAGTCATGTCTTTAAATAAGGATTATTCATCTTGTCTTTAGTGTTATTCACTATCTATCTTGAACCACCAGGTATTTCTAATTTTGAAATAGAACCATTGATCTCTCTTTCATTAACTATTAATCTCTTTCTCACATCTCGATATATCCAATATGATTAGTTTGCTTTCACTCCTTTTGATTTTTTTAGACATGCTCAATATTTGTCTTTATTTATATGCCTTTTAGGAGTTTGTCATGGAATCCTTTTGGCATTTTTGAACTATCCTTGTGTCCTTTGTAATTATCTTTTGGCACTTTCAAGTGTCCTTTCTCTTCAATTGAACTACCCTTCAAGATTTTGTAAGCTATCTTTTCAAACTTTGCAAGTGTCCTCTATCCTTTATAAGTGTCCTTCAAAAACTCAACAAATGTCCTCTCTTCATTTGAATTATATCCTTTAGACAAATTGTTGTGATATTTTTGTAAAGGGATATTTAGGATAATTTCTACAGGCTTTTTGTCAAAGTGCCCTTTGGGACAATTTCCATGGGTTTTTTGTTAAGATGCCTTTCAGGAAAATTTTCATGAGTTTTTTGTTAAGGTGCTCTTCAAGACAATTTTTACAGGATTTTATCAAGGTGCCTTTTAGGACAATTTCTGTGGGCTTTTTTCCAACATGCCTTTCGAGATAATTTCTTTGACAAAATGTCTTTGCTCATGTCTTTCAAAACTTCTGTGTAGGACACATACCCTTTAGAACTTTTGCAACAACCCACATACCCTTCAATGTTTTTGAAATGATCCTTTCAAAAGTTTTGAATGGTCCACTTACACTTTGAAAATTTGAAAATATCCCTTTGGAACATTTGAATGGTCCACTTACCCTTTGGAATTTTTGAAAAAATCCCTTCAGAATTTTTGAATGGTCTACTTGCCCTTCAACATTTTGAAAATATCCCTTCAAAATATTTGAACTGTCCACTTACCCTTTAGAATTTATAAAAATATCCCTTCAAAACATTTGAATGGTCCACTTACACTTTGGACTTTATGAAAATATCCCTTCAAAATTTTTTGAACGGTCCACTTGCCCTTCAAATTTTTTGTAAATTGCCCCTTTGGAAATTTTGTTCGAGACAATTTTTTTGAAACAATTCTCCAAGACACTTTCTCCAAAAGAATTCCATTATTTACTACAAGTTTTTTGTTCGAGAGAATTGTCTTTACAAATATTTTTGAAATAATTCCCTCAACAAATACAAAGGTGCAAAATAGACTAAGTATGGAAACTACCTTATGCATTTGTAACATTTTCTCTATTCATCCTTATGACATAGAACTTGAGTGTCATTTAACTCCTCATTTAATCAATATTCAATTGATGTCTTATCAACCAAGGCTGGTGTCTAAAGCTATCTATAATAAGGTATAGGATGGTAGATCTAGAAGTCTACTTATGGGGGTGTTTTGATGGTCATATTCTAATTTTGACAAGAGAAAAATATGTGTCCTAAACTAATTGATTCACTCTTTTGATGAAAAGGAAGAAATCAAATCAGTCCACTCTTTTGCTTGAAAGTAAAAATCACACTCTTATTTGTTGTCACCCAAAAATATCACTCATTTTTGGGACAACATTTGAATTATTTTGGTCCTACAGACCAAAATTGTATCTTCCCTTTGTAAAATTTGTCTTGGGCATTCAAATTCCTCATTTTTCAAGCTTCTCAAAAATTTACAGACTCTACAGGTAGGTTCATTTCTACAAGTTCAATGAGCTTCATAGTTTTTGTAGGTGGGTTCAACCAAAAGAATCAGTTTTTATCACTTGGTCATTTTTGGGATTGGTTCAGTGCCTTGTTTCAAACAAAAATCTCCATCGGCAAGCATCAGCAACAGGTTCAATGTTTGGTTCATCCTTTCATTCAAACACTTGGTTCAAAGGCTTGGTTCATTCAATTAAACTATCAGCTTGAACCATTTTGGTTCAAAGCCTTTGTTCAATCAAGTGGTTCGACACATTTGGTTCAATAAAGATCAAAAAGACTCAACTGAAACAAGGGAATGAACCATTGAACCAAAGTTGGTTCAATTGATCAGTTCAAGTGACAAAGTTTAAAGGAGTGACCCAAGAGTCAAAGACACAAGTTCCCTTGTGAAGGGAATTCCCATGGCAAAAAGTGACCAAGAAAAATAAATAGATTGAGACAAAATCTTGACATAATCCAGTAGGTGCTACCAAGTGTCAATAGTTGAGCCCCACTAATCTTTGTTCTTGTGAATTGGAGGATATTGCCACGTGTCCTTCTTGAAGCTTGTTGGGAGCCTCCAAGTGTTAATATCCATAGTCTCTTCCCTTAGCTTCACTATTTTGAGTAAAGACCATGGTGGGCCTAGGGATGAGTGACTAAATTATGTGGAATGTGCCAAGTGTCTGCATCTGTGTGACTAACAAATGTATTCAAACTACTCCACGTGTCCCTTGTAAAATTTGGCAAAATTTGACAAGTGTTAATCTCTACAATTTCTCCCTCCTACTTCTTGTTTTCATAAAGACTATGGTGGAACCCTAGTGAGCTATTGAATAAAGTAGAATGTGCCATGTGTCATCATCCACCTGACTCTCCAAAGATGAGCAAAAGCTGCCACGTGCCCTTTGTAAGTTAAGTGGAACATGCCAAGTGGCATCATCCACATGAATCCAAATGTGTTATGCATAGTTATTTAGTGTTTCTAAAATCCAATAGAAGTTGACATGTGTCATCCTCTATAGGATTCTCAAGAAGAAAGTGGAAGCTTCCACCTTTTCCATTATAAATCTGTGGAGAGTGACAAGTGTCTGCACCCACGATTCTGAGTTTCTAATAAGTTTCAAAGCCTCTATCAATAAACATTTCTCAGAGTCCCACAAAAGTTGCCATGTGTCTTCACCTATTTATCAGCGTAATGTGTCATGCATCGATTTTTAAAGACCAAAAGAAAGTGACTAAGGAATAGAGCATCGAATTGAATCTAGGACCCTATTCAAATAACTAGAAAAGTAAGAATGATGAAGAAGGATCAGATCACCAGGTGGACTTTGAAAGATGTAAGATTTTAATAGCGTGACTTTTTTTTTGCATTAATAAAAGCAAATGGGTAGATGCCCCTAAGTTATAGCTTGTCTTTTTAACAAATTTCAATGCAACATGATGTGTTACTATTCCTGAGTCCTTCTTGAAGAGGCTATATAAGGGACTCTCTTCTATTGTAAATATATCTCTTTTTTGACCATCAAAATGAAACTCTACCCAAATTGAAAGACACTTCTGAGACTTTGAGCTTAGTTTGTTTATCATATTTTGTTATTGGAATAAGAAAGCAAATGGTTTTTCAGACTTTGTGCTGTAATATCTTTGTTGTTGAGGAAACTATTCTTATGTCTTTTTCTTCAATATATCTTATTTTCCTTTAATTCAACAAGTAGAATTAGTGATAGCAATCAAAAAGGTGTCCTGAAGAGTCAACTATGGAGAGACTTTGTGCCCCCATAATTGCCTTTAGTGTGTTTTCTTTTCATTTCTATGTAAAGGACCTTGGGGTAACTTTGTGCCCTCATTGTCCTTCGTATCTTACTCTTGAGCAATCCAGGTGAAGACTTTGTGCTACATCTCAATTTTTTAGTTATTACATTCTTTGTTACATTTTGCTATTACTACCTGGAGTATTCTTGTGGCTTGATAAATAGTACTTCTAAAAGAAGAGGAGTGATTTCTATCATTTTCCTTAAGTTTATCCATTGATCCACACACATCATCTCTAAAGAAAGAGAGATGGATGGTTTATCCTACCCTTGAGTATTGTTTTTTGTTTATATATATATATATATATATATATATATAGCCTATCAATAGGGAACCTCCCCTTGATGAGAGGAGAGATCAACCCCCTTCTGATGTGGTAAACCTACACATTTGGATGACTAATCTTCATACTTTGGCTAATCAGACCTATTTTGTTTATCATTACGCTGATCAACAAAATATTCAACCAACAATTTTTGGGGACTCCACTAGTGATATAAAATCCATTATCCATTTATAATCTATCCATTCACCTCCACACTAATTGAGAAAGAACGCACAGTTTAAAGCCTCAAGCTTTAATTGAAGCAAGGTCAATTCTTTTCCATTTTAATTTCACAATCTGGTAGATTCAAGGTATACACGAAGCTAAAGGGATAAAGGTATCATTGATCTTATATTTGAGTTGGCACAACAAAGTGATTCTGATCTATTTCCTTCACCATCTCATCTCCAACGAACCAAGAGTTTTCCTCCTACTAAAGTTAGATCTCCATTGCCAGACAAAGTATCTACTTTTATTGTTGATAAAGCTTTGTCTATAATTAACCCTCTAAGATTTGTTATCCCTAGTTTTCATAATCCTATAATAGAAGTTCAAGGACCCTGGGGTAATGCTTTTGGTCCTCTCAATCTTAATCCACCTCTACATGAGCTTCCACGTAGTTCAAGGAAGAATTTCCCTAAATTTTATGGTGATGGGAAAGTTCACCCTGATGACCACATTACAGCTGTTAACATAGCTTGTGGAGTAATTGGAGTAGAATTTGAAGATGTAACAGTCAAGCTTTTTATGGAGACACTACAATGTACTACTGTAGATTGGTTTTATCATCTACAGGCTCAGTTAGTGACTGATTGGAATAATCTCAAAGATAAGTTTGAAGCCAGATTCAAACCTATAGAAGATGCACATGCACTTCTAGCTCAACTTACATAGATGAAGAAGAGCCTGATGAGCCTATGAGAGACTTCATAGCCAAATTTGACAAATTGAGAAATAGAATCCCTGTAATTGCTTGACCTACAATTGATAATCTCAAATGCTTTTTCATTAATTCTTAATTACCTAAAGTAAGTTTTCTCTTGAGATGTGCTAGTCAAATAGATCTTACTATAGCTCAACTTTTGGCCACTGAGGTAGAAGATGATCTCATCTTAGCAGGGAAGATAAGAAGAGATCCAAATAGAAATATACCTTCATCATCTTCTAAATATGTATCTACAAGCACCACTGATCCAATGATGCAAAAGTTGGTAAATGAAGTGCTAGCCTTGAAAAAAAAAATGGCACAAGGAATGTCTTTTGCATCTTCATATAGAGATATGTCAAGAAGGACATTTCCAAATCAGTCATATCAGGGTAATGCTACCAAGAATCATGGGAAACAAAATCACCTTCCTCCCCCATAAGGGAAACTTGCCCTTGAATATCCTCCAACCAATTCAACAGTTGGATATTTGGAAATAGAACATGCTTTCTCTTTCCAACCTGAGTTTGAGCAAGGAAATGACACTGATCTCCTTGAAGACAATTAAGAAGAATCAGTTGGTGACTCCCACATTAGTTTCTTGAACTACTAGGATGAATGCGGAAGCAAAGGAGAAGCTATTGATAGATAATATGTAGTGTTTACTAGATCTAAGAACCAATCAGTCCAATAAGATGATAAAGGGAAGATAGAGGAGCAACCTCAACTAGTAGTTATGATTGTTAAGCATGGAACCCCTCTTCTTTTTTAGTTAAAAGATTTGGTGATCACTCAAAATGTAAGTACATCAATTTCACCTTCACCTTTTACTCTCATTTCAAAAACTAGTCCTCCTCTCATCCCTCCTAAAACCCAAAAGGTTGAAATGCTTTCCTCTTTTCCTAGTCCAATTCAGCCATTTGACATAATTGATCATGTCAAAAAGACAAAAATATAAATGTCTGAATTTGAATACTTACAAGCTAATCCTGATCAATTGGATAGGTTGGTCCAATGTGTTAAGAACCAAACCATACCTATAAGACAAGAGGTTAAGAAAATAATTCTTGATTCCCCAAAGAACATGCCCATTCCAAATAATATTGTCTTTACTCTTCCAGCTGCCTTGGGAAAATAGAACCTTTCTATGTTTCCCTGTTAATAAATGGTTATTAGCTCAACAATTCATCATTGACTCAGGTGCATCTGATAATGTCATGCCTACTAAATTAGATGAGTCTCTATGTCTCACACTAACCAAAACATTTAGGAGATGTTTCTCCATGGTGAATAAGCAAGTACCATTACTAGAACAAATTAAAGATGCCCAATTTGCATTGGCAACCTTTCTAGACAAGAGAATCAAGATGACTGTCTTGGTGGCTGATGTCCAAACATCTTATAGCATTTTGCTTGGATGAAATTTTTGCAAGGACGTGGGAGGAGAACTAAAAATGGACATGTCTGAAGCAAGGATTCCTGTCCAAGGCATAATGAAGAGATTGCTCCCAAACATCAACCCCTACAGCATAAATTCTATTTGAATCTTTAGGCAGGGGTAATTATTTCTTTACCATAGAGGATGTTCATGTTTCTATAGATGAAAGTCCTGTAGCTAACATCTAGGAATTGATCCAAATAAGACTTCAAGGGAATTGGTAGGGTGCAGTATAAACAAGGAAGGATCTTCCATCTCTAATGAAGAGAAATATGATATGAAATTAGCTTCTGATGATGCTTCAAACCTGAAATCCAATGGCAGTAATTTTTCCACCAATGATGGAGTTGGGACTATGTTGATATCTCCTCAAGGAGATATTCTTCCTTCATGCAATTTGCAAGTCAGCAACACCAAAAACATAGTTAGATGTGAATCTCTATTTCTCAAATTGAAGAGTGTTCAAGATGAAGAAATCAAACTCCTTCACATCAAAGGAGATGTTAAGCTAATAGTTTGTTAGGAGTTTGATGTGGACAATCCAATCATATGCTAGACTGAACTAGAAGAATGACCAATTATGGTAAGGGACCATGCTGTTGCAAATCAAAATCAGGCAAAAGAACCCTTCACCAAGAAAGCAAGGAGTTATGGCTTTCAAATTGAAGACCACATCCTGCCTTGGAACAAGAAGAAGAAAAGGCCAAGAGGAAGACACAAAAAATTGGTTTCCTAAAGGAGAGCTCAATTTGCCAATCACCATTTTTGGGGGCAAAATGTCTTCTTGCTGGTTTATCAAAATAAAGCACTATTTTCACTATCTCCCAAAAAGCAACATCTAAAATACTTCAATTCTTGAAGTATCAGATGATATCATCTGTACATATGTATATTTATATAGTTTTTAATTCTATTTTTCTTTGTTTGTTTCCTTTTTTTTATGCCGTTCATTTCTAGGTAGCATGACTCTGTAACCCAATGGTACAAATGAAGACACTAGAGATTCTAGATTCTACTCCTTTCAATTCTTTTTGTAATTGATAGAAGTTCCCCAATTGGAGCCAGCTATTGTCCCCCAAAAATATCACTCATTTTTGGGACAAAATTTAAACTATTTTGGTCCTATAGACCAAACTTGTCTCTTCCCTTTTTAAAATTTGTCTTGGGCATTCAAATTCCTCATTTTTCAAGCTTCTCAAAAATTTACAGACTCTACAAGCAGGTTCATTTCTACAAGTTCAACGAGCTTCATAGTTTTTGTAGGTGAGTTCAACCAAAATAATTAGTTTCTATCACTTGGTCATTTTTGGGATTGGTTCAGTGCCTTGTTTCAAACAAAAATCTCCATTGTTAAGCATTCGCAGTAGGTTCAATGTTTGGTTCATCCTTTAGTTTAAACACTTAGTTCAAAGGCTTGGTTCATTCAATTGAACTATCAGCTTGAACCATCAGCTTGAACCATTTTGGTTGAAAGGCTTCATTTAATCTAGTGGTTCAACACATTTGGTTCAACAAAGATCAAAGAGACTTAGCCAAAACAAGGGAATGAACCATTGAACCGTTGAACCAAAGTTGGTTAAATCGGTCGGTTTAAGCGACAAAGTTTAAAGGAGTGCCCCAAGAGTCAAAGACACAAGTGCCCTTGTGAAGGGAATTCTTGTGGCAAAAAGTGGCCAAGTCAAACAAACAGACCAAGACAAAAGCCTGATAGAATCTCTTGGATGCTGCCAAGTGTCAATGACTGAGCCCCACTAAACTTTGTTTTTGTGAATTGGTAGATATTACCACATGTCCTTCTTAAAGCTTTTTGGGAGCCTCTAAGTGTTAATATCTATAGTCTCTTCCCTTAGCTTCACTATTTTGAGTAAAGACCATGGTGGGCTTGAAGACGAGTGACTAAATGAAGCAGAATGTGCCAAGTGTCTGTATCTGTGTAATTAACAAATGTATTTGGACTATGCCACGTGTCCATTATAAAATTTAGTGAAAGCTAACAAGTGTCAATCTCTATAATTTTTCCCTCCTACTTGTTTTCATAAAGACTATAGTGGACCCCTAGTGAGTTGTTGAAGAAAGGAGAATGTGCCATGTGTCATCATCCACCTGAATCTCCAATGATGAGTGGAATCCACCACGTGCCCTTTGTAATTTAAGTGGAACATG
Organism: Torreya grandis; assembly: GCA_037957365.1. Taxonomy (NCBI): domain Eukaryota; kingdom Viridiplantae; phylum Streptophyta; class Pinopsida; order Cupressales; family Taxaceae; genus Torreya; species Torreya grandis. The sequence continues at coordinate 237,944 of JARHVA010001995.1, forward strand.
CCAAGTGACATCATCCACATGAATCCAAATGAGTTATGCATAGTTCTTTAGTGTTTCTAAAATGTAATGGAAGATAAAATGTGTCATCCTCTATAAGATTCTCAAGAAGCAAGTGGAAGTTGCCATCTTTTTCATTATAAATCTATGGAGAGCGACAAGTGTCTACACCCATGATTTTGAGTTTCTAATAAGTTTTAAAGCCTTTATAAAAAAATGTTTCTCAGAGTCCCACAGAAGTTGCCACATGTCTTCACTTATTTAGTAGTGTAATGTGTCACACATCAATTGCTAAAAACTAATAGAAAGTGACTAAAGAACAGAGCATCGAATTGAATCTAGGACCCAATTCAAATAACAAAAAAAGTAAGAATGATGAAGAAGGATCAGATCACCAGGTGGACTTTGAAAGATGTAAGATATCAATAGCATGACTTGTTTCTCTGCATTGAGAAAAGCAAATGGGTAGATGCCCCTAAGTTCTAGCTTGTCTTCTTAACAGATTTCAATGCAACATGATGTGTTATTGTTCCTGAGGCCTTCTTGAAGAGGCTATATAAGGGACTCTCTTCTATTGTAAATATATCTCTTTTTTTACCATCAGAATGAAACTCTACCCAAATTGAAAGACACTTTTGAGACTTTGAGCTTGGTTTGTTTATCATATTTTGTTATTGGAATAAGAAAGCAAATGGTTTTTTAGACTTTGTGTTTTAATATCTTTATTGTTGAGGAAACTGTTCTTATGTCTTTTTCTTCAGTATATCTTCTATTCCTTTAATTCAACAAGCACAATTAGTGAGAGATGTCAAAAAGGTGTCCTAAATAGTCAACTATGGAGAGACTTTGTGCCCCCATAATTGACTTTAGTGTGTTTTCTTTTCATTTCTATGTAAAGGACATTGGGGTGACTTTGTGCCCTCATTGTCCTTTGTATCTTACTCTTGAGCAATCCAGGTGAAAACTTTGTGCTACATCTCGATTTGCTAGTTATTACATTCTTTGTTGCATTTTTCTATTACTACCTAGAGTATTCTTGTGGCTTGCTGAATAGTACTTATGAAAGAAGAGGAGTGCTTTCTATAATTTTCCTTAAGTTTCTCCTTTGATCCACACACATCATCTCTAAAGAAAGAGAGATGGATGGTTTGTCCTACCCTTGAGTATTATTTTTTGTTTATATATATATATATATATATATCCTATCTATAGGGAACCTACCCTTGACGAGAGGAGAGATCAGTCCCCTTCTGATGTGGTAAACCTACACATTTGAATGACTAATCTTCCTACTTTGGCTGATCAGACCTATTTTGTTTATCAGTACGTTGATCAACAAAATATTCAACCAACACTATTTATGCTTGCATGGAAAGTAAAATCACACTCCTATCTAACAAAAGGAAATTTTCTTCACACATTTTCTATAAAATAAAATACACTTTGATTAGAAAGAAAATGATTTTGGAATAAGAAAATGCCTTTTAAATTGTGAATTTATTTTGATGTTTTTTATGAATAAATGTAAACATTAACAAGATTCTAATTAGTTATAACAACAAGTTAATATAACATAACATAAATACCATACACAATTCTTGGTTCTAAGAAGAGTGGGCCCTTGCTCCTTTCAGACTCAGGAACAAAGATTAATCAATGCTAGAAACTAAAGTAATAATTCATAAAACTGAAATAATTACAATCTAGCTAAAACCTATCATATACTTGTACATATTTTTTCTCTATTATCTACTCTCTATCATCTCTTATAATATCTAATATCTTTCAATGATGAAATTATTACATTTTATACTAATACAATCAACTCAAAATAGGATGCAAAAAAATAGGATTCCTTGGTCAATTTATTCATCCAAAGATAGGAGATTAGATTTCCAAGAGATCCAATTAATTTGATGAAATAAATATACTATCTTATAACAGTCTTAAGATCTAATTATATACAGTTTTATCAAAAGCAAATCCTACAAAATAGAAAGCAGTTATTTTCCTTATTTGACTCCAGCTAGAATGATTCTCTCTTATCTTATCTGGCTGTCAGCTTGCCCATTTGTGGCTTCATCCTTACAAAATTCTTAGAATTGACCCTATAGAGTCAGTAAGAATGAACCTACAGAGTTCATAGAAACAAGCCTATGGAGTTCGTAGAAACAATCCTATGAAATCTATATAAACAAGCCTATAGAGTCTATAGAAACAAGCCTATAAAGTCTGTAGAAACAAGCTTGTAGAGTCCATAGAAACAACCCTACAGAGTTCATAGAAGCAAGCCTGTGGAGTCTGTAGTTCTGCTGAATGGAGATCAAAATTGAAATTTTACTATACATCACCTGTGTCTTCTTCCTCAGCATTCTTCATAATAAAAAATCACTAAAACATGCTATGTATTAGATATTAATGATAAAGTAAAGGTTTAGTCTTTGGTTCAATATAAACAAGACAAGTATCTATTTTTCATGTAATAGCTATCTAACAATATATGATTTGCATAAGATAATATCCTTTAAGAGATGAATTGAGGGAAATAAAATGTCAATAATGAGCCATATTTTGAGATCATCATCTCTCCCAGACTTTACCTTTTGCAAGTCCCAATCCAAATATTTATTAGCATTCATAGCTTTGGCATCTACTTTCCACACTCTGACTCAAATCATATTCATCAAATTCATCTATTATATGCTTGTCTGAATTGCTTGTAAACCCCTAATGTTCTTGAATCATTTCTTTCCATATATTAAATTTCTCCTCTGATTGTAGAACCCAACTCTACCATCTTGGAATAGGTATGATCAATAAAGGTGGTCTATATCTCATGCCATTCTATTTTTTTTCTCCCCTAGAATTCATTACCTCTATTAAGATTTATAAAATTGAGGAAGCTCTCCTCATACTCCATCTTAATTTATTTGGGGACATGACCTCTCATCTTTTAAGAGGCACTAAAAGTTGGTCCCATCTATTTACACTTGCAATCACCACTGAATAAAAACTCTATCTTGAAAACAAGTCAAAATAAATAACACAATCATATAAAGCTTGTAAATAATGTTTTTTAACCTCATTTCTTAAACAAGCATAGTTAAATTTTTTTTTAATCAATCTGGGAATAGGAAAGGCTGGTCTAATACACAAGCCTGTAGTCTTAGCATGATTTGTATAGTCCTCAAATATAATTTTCCATGCTAGTTGATTTTTTAATGTAGAATGTAATGCCCTTAGTTGAACTTCTCCTACATGAAGATTTATCAATAATTTATTGTGCTCATAGTCTCCTAGGATCAAATCATGCAAATAAAAATCACAAAGCAAATCCTACTAATCAAGTTCAGTACTATGGAAATTTTCCAAAAATGTTATTGGTTATAAAATCTTATAGGGAAGATGACAAGAGATCTGCATAAGCTACCATCTATAAAATTGTTCAAATAAAAACAAACTATATGAAAGAGAAGGATTCCTGCATGCCAAAAGAGATTCTCTTAATTTGCATGCATCCTACAAATTTTCTTCTAAATTTTGGACCTTAGCCTCTATTTTTTTTTAATTCTCCAAGAGTTTGTTTGAAGAAGTTGCATCTTTGTTTTATTGTTTAAGTATTGAATATTCATCTTCAATTTGATGTAGTATTTATAAGGGAGGAATATCTGGATAACTTGTTTGACAATTGTGGTCAACAAATACCTTAGGAGGAGAAGGTGCAAAATCAGAAGGTGATTTGGAAGAGTTTATTAAACTCTACAATCTCCTATTTTCCTTCTTTAGATTTTTTACATATATCCAAAGATCTATTTTTTCACTTTCATGTTCTTTTATTGTTTCCTCTAATTTATGAACTTCTACTGCATGATTAGTAGATGTTGTGCCTAATTTCTACACCAATAATAAGTTGAGATGATCCTTGTTCTACAATTAATTGATCAAGTTAACAATGTCAGTTGTTTGTTGTTGCTCTAGAGCTTGAGCTTGAGAAAGCTGTAAGGTAACTGCATAACAAGATCATATAAATTAGATGACTCACCTTTCTCATTTGTACATATAATTTTCCCTTTATCCATGGCAATTTTAACTAGAATAGGTGGTTGTTCTACCATACTTGATTCTTCTGCCATGTGTGGCTCTTCTTCTAGACTTGGATCTTCCATTATAATTGGAGAGTTCTTTTCAAAAGGTGTTTCTTCAACATCAATAGTTGTAGGGATATTTTGATGTATGGGGGAATGAGATACCATTTTAAGACTACGTAGAATGTTTGTAGCCTCTTGTTCATCTTCATCTATCGGAATTAGCCTTATCCTTCTTTTAGTCACTCTCTGAGCTACACTCAATTGGCTTTCCTTCTCAACCATCAAACCCTCAGTCTTCTCAAGTTTTGTAGCAACCTTTCATCTCAATTTTATTCTTCCTAACAAGGGAATTAGTTGTACTATAGATTCATGAGGCTCTTGTGGGGACCTTGAAACTTTAGGGATTTGAGACCTTGTGATTCTTATTGAAGAGGAAAAAGGGATTTATATGGAGACTATAGTCTATAATTTCTTCTTTGGTGTTGTATTCTCAGCTGATGTAGTAGGTGGAGATGAATGTTCCTATGGTAAATTTATGGTTTCTTGTGAAGGTAGATTTGGAATTTGTTGTGCTATACTAATTTGAAATTCCTCCTAGACCTCTTGTCCTTACTGAAGGAAGTGATGTTAGATAATTAGGTGAATCAGGCCATGGTGCCTAAGAGCAACATTAGGGGTTATAGATATAATTTACATAACACCATATAAGAAGGATGGGAGGTTAATTTTGTAAAAAGGATTTTGTCTCACATGCTTAAGGTGTATTAACATTTTCATGGTGTCACCCCCTAAAATATTGTTTTTCCTCTCACAAATGATATACTTGAGTACCCACTTGGCTACAGATTTCTAGGGTTCATGAAGTGAATTTATACTAATCTCTTTTGATTTTCCCTTAGAATCTACTAGACATGAAATCCCAATCTATTCATTACCATTAAACTGACTAATTAAATCATTAAATAAAATTATGACTATAGCTCTTATTCCCTCTTCTAGGAATTATATGATTTATTTTATAATTTGAGTTGTAATAAGAATAACAATGCTTTTCACAATTAAAAATTTAGGGGTGAGATTAGTGATAAATTCACTTACCATTATTTCATCAAAACCTTAGAACTTTTCAATGAAAGGTAGCCAACCATTGGCTCTAAACACTACCATATAAGCTTTGTTTTTATGAAACTTCACTACATTATTTAGATCTGATCTCATCTTCTATCCCATTTTTATGCAAATTTATAGACAATTTTGTTCCTTTAACTCTGATTGTGGTGTAGACTAGTATTTTCTTAAAATTGGTAGGCAAAAATCATGGAAGATCTATAGACCATCTTCTATTTAATTCTATAGAAATGAAATGGTTCATATGAAACTACACAATTGCATGAGTCCATAGTTTGGTATGATGACTTGATACAGTTAAGTGCCACACATTTCTACAGAGTGTGCCATCCATTTTGTCACATTAATACAAATGAAAAAAAAATGATGACATGGTAATTTGATGGTGATAATGATTTATTACTTCATTTAAAACTCTTTTTATGATGTCCCATCATTATCATGACTAATGACTCAATTGATTGTAACAAAACTGCATACTTATCCATACACCTTTGGTGGCTCATTTACATGATTTTTCATTATGGCATGTATCATGTCATAATGTTTTAGAAGATTCAAATTTGGGTCATCTCCATAGAATAATTCTTAATTAAATTAAAGATAATTATTTAACTAAACATAGATAAATATAAGATATGTATCACTTACTTATATCTTAGATGTATCCTTTGCTTGCCATTTGTCCTGAAAAAATAAGTTTGCATGGATTAGTCAACATGACCAATCATAATGACATGATGAGATACTCTATTTTTTTTTCTTATAGATATTATTTTTTCCCTTTAGCTAGCCATTGTTGGTTTTCTAACCAAAGCCCTTTTTACAATGCATAGCCAGCCAGCAAGCTGGTTTTCTAGGCATGCATTATCAATAGTGTCCTTGAAAGGATTTTCACTATTGATATATATATATATATATATATATATATATATATATATATATATATATATATATATATATATATATATATTTATGTATGTATATATATGTATATATATATATATATATATATATATATATATATTTTTTGGAAGAAGCAGAGTCCTCCAAAAAGGCTACTTCATCTTTTGTCTCTTGAACAAATTCTTCTTTATTAAGATGTTTTTGATAAAGCTTAAATCTATGTACATTGAATAATAGATCTCTTCTGCTATCATCAATAGGTATTAGCTTAACATAACTATTTTCAAAGACCTCCTCAATTTGATAAGGTCCAAACCACATCATTTATAGTTTTCCTTTAAACTATTGAAATTTGGAATCAAACAATAGTTCCCAATATCCTTTCTAAAACTTATGTTTCTTGATTTGTGAATCATGCCAAGCATTTCTTTGATATTGTACTAATTCAGTTCTTTGTAGTGCTTCCATCCTCATCTCATCAAGTTGATTAAGCTATAGGAGTCTTTCTTTCTATATTTCTTCTAATTGAATCCCTACTTATACATCTATTTTCAAAGTTTGTAATTCAAATTCAATAGAGAAGAAGGGCCTCTTATCATAAACCAATTCATAAGGTAAAAATATAGTTGTTATTTTCTTAGTATTATAGGCCCAAATGGCTTATGGTACATTATCTACCCAATCCTTTCTACTAGAATTAACAACCCTGGTTAAAAAGGTTTCCAATTCTCTGTTGGTGATTTCAACTTGCCCATTAGCCTGTAGATGGTATGGAGATGTTTTTCTATGTTGAGTTTGATATACTTGTATGAAGTGCTTTATCATGTTTAACATGAATTGTTGTCCTTGATCTGAGACTATCTCCCTTAGAGCACCAAATCTTTGCATGATTTTTAAATATAAGAAATTAGCTACCATCTTTTCTCTTTCATTAGCTAATACTTCTACTTCTGTCCACTTGATCACATAGTCTGTAAATATTATGATATATTCTTTTCCTCTAGAAGGAAGATCCATAAGACCTATAAAATCAATTCTCCATTTCTCAAATGGTTCTAAAACTAATTTAGGATCAGGGTGCAGAGGCATCTCTATTGAAAGAGTAGGCTATACAATTCTTTGACAATCATCATAGTGTTTGACATATATTTTTACTTGTTGATGAAGGTGAGACCAATAGTATCCTACTCCTAAGATTTTATGTATGGTTCTTTGAGCTGAGTAATGACCTCCTCCTAGTTTATCATGACAAGCTCTAATGATATCATAAGCTTCACCATTTGTCACACACCTGTGAAACACATGGTCAGGTCCAAGTTTGAGTAACATTTTATTAATCTATTTAAAAAAACTTTCTTTGATTAAATGTTTATTTTCTTTTTGTGAAAATTATAGAGGAAACTTCCCTGTAGTGAGGTAATTGGCTATATCATCAAAGAATGAAAATTTTGATGAAATATAAAATAGTTGTTCATCTGGAAAGTTATCTTCCACCAGTTCTTCACCTATAGTGTTTATTCTTGATAAGAAATCATCAACCATATTAGACTTCCCTAGTTTATCTATAATAGTAACATCAAATTCTTGTAAGAATAACAACCATGTAATAATCCTACCTCCCAAAATTGGTTTGTTGGTAAGGTATTTAATAGATGCATGGTTTATATAGACAAATACCTTGTAGCCTATTATATAGTGTCTAACTTTGTTAATTGCATAGACTACAACTAAAAATTCCCTCTCAGTTGTGGTGTAATTTCTTTTAGTAGGTGTCATGTTTTTGATAATATAATATATAGCATACATATTACCCTCTTCATCTTTTTGTTCAAGGACTACTCCTAGTGCTATATTGGAAGCATATATGTATATATGAAATGGCTGAGTCTATTATGGTCCTCTCAATACTAGATCAGTAATAAGTTTAACTTTGATGGTCTCAAAGGCCTGCTGACAACTATCACTCCATTTGAATGTACTATCTTTTGTAATCAAAGCAAACATAGGGGAAGCTATTTGGCTAAAATTATCTATGAAGTATTTGTAGTAACCAACATGTCCTAAAAAACTTTTCATTTTAGTTTGTGTTTATGGAATGGGTAAGTTGGAGATTATTTCAACCTTCTTTGGATATACTTGAATGCCCTTTGTAGAAATATGGTGTCCCACTATTCCTTCATCAATCATCAACAAACATTTCTCATGGCTCAAATATAATTGATGTTCCTCACATCTAATCAATACTCTTTCTAAGTTGGTAAGAGCCTCTTCATAATTTCTACCATAAACGGTGAAATCATCCATATATACTTCAACACCATTATTTTTAAGGTCAGAGAATATTTCCAAAACTTCTCTTTAGAAGGTTATTAGAGCATTACAGATTCCAAATGGAAGTACTTAGTAAGCAAAAGTTCCCCAAGGGAAGGTAAATGTAGTTTTATCATGATCTTTAGCTACTAACATTATCTGGTTATACCCACTAAACCCATCTAGAAAAGAAAAATATATTTTTCCTACCAAGTTGTTAAGAACTTGATCAATGAAAGGTAAAATAAAGTAATCTCTTAGTGTTGCTTTGTTCAATTCTCTATAATCTACACATACCCTTAATTTTCCATTTTTCTTGGGCATAATTACTAGAGGTGAAACCCATTGGCTATCTAAGATGGGGTAAATAAACCCAACTTTCAGTAATTTTTGGATCTCTATTTTGACTATCTCCTTTAATGTTGGGTTTATTCTTCTTTATGGTTGTCAGACCAGTTTGATAGATTCTATGTAAATTTGATGAGTGTATATGCTAGGATCAATTCCCTTCATGTTAGTATAATCCCAAGCAAAATCTTTGGTATGTCTTTCCAGTACTTCAAAGAGTTGATCTTCTTCTTAATTTGTTAACCAACTATTGATGTTTAAAATCTTTCCAGGTAATACCATGATTGGTTTTATACTAGGGTAGTTGGATTCTATTTTCTTGAATTCACTAAGTAATGAGTTTACAGGACATAGATGAGGAAGTAGATTATGAAATATGGTTACATTATCAACAAACTCTTTTCTAGGATGAATTAGTCTTGATAAAGAATAATGGAATGCATATAAGAAATGAGTTTGTTGTTGTTCTACCAATTTCCACACACTTTCCTAAATTAATCCATGATCATATAATGAGGAAGCACTAGAAGAAGTAGAAGTGGAAGTTTCATAATATTCTATCTGACCCAAGAATCCTAAACAGAGGTAGTATGTAGTTTTTAGACTGACTGAGTTCATAGATTCCAAATTGGTAGAGTCCATAGCTTTCAGACAGGTAGAGTCCATAGATTCTAGGTATATATCTTCATTCAATTCTTCTATTATCTTACCCACTTCATTAGATTTCCCAAACCTTCCTTTCTTAATTCCAAGATTTGTTCAAGATTAGTTGGTACAAAGCTCATAAATTTGATCAAAAACCAACTTATTTATATCTCCTCCTCCCATTTGATTTAAGGCATCTCTAGTATATTCATCCAACCCTTTTAAGAAAACCAATTTCTAAACTTTTTCAATGATTGGACAATTTCTTCTTTTATAAGTGAACATGAATCTATCCAAATAATCCTCTAAAGATTCATCCTCATTGTATTTGATTTTGAAGAAATCCTCTTTTCTTTTTCACACTCGGCAGTAATCTTGATACTTATTCAAGAATTCTATCTCCATGTCATCCCATGTTCTAATAAAATCACTAGGTAAACCCATGAAACATCTTATAGCTGCATCTTTAAGTGTAGAGTGAAATAGTTTTAATTTCTAGCTATTTGTTGTGTAATCATAGGTTTGACATAGCACCTTAAACTCAAACAGGAATTGATTAGGGTATTTTGTAGATCTTCTCCATAAATTTGGTAGATTAACTGGCAAAATATTTTTCATGGGGGTTTGATCATTAGGATTTACAACAATAGGAAAGGAAAAAGTCCTTCTTGATTGTGCAATTTGTTGATTTTATTGGAGAGCCATTTCTTCTTCTGATGATGTTTCAAAGCTGGGATGATCTTCCCACTGAATATTTATGGTATCAGTTATGGGTTGTTCAAAGTTCTCAAAATGGATTTTTAAAAGGCTTCCTCTAATTCATTTGAAATTTATAAATAATGTCTTCCTACAAGAGATTGATCCTAAGGAATTTGTCCTATGGGGCTTGCTTGTGGCCATGGCCTAGTTTTTATCCAAGTTTTTGAAGATTTTTGCAGATAGGTTTCACTCATAACCTTTGGTTCACTACTCAGAGATGTTGAAGGAGTTTCAACTTGTGTTCTTGGTGGAAATTTGGGGATGAATCATCCTTTAGAATCTATAGGATGGTACATCAATTTATTGAATTGTTTTGGGATTTTATAGTTTTTTTTGTTTTTCACTCTAGACCAATAATTATTACCTAACACCTTATTTCCCTAAAACTGGTGCCAAAAATGATGAGTGAAATCCTCATTTAATCAATATTAAATTTATGTCTTATCAACCAAGGCTAGTGTCCAAAGCTATTTGTAGTAAGGTATAGGATGGTATATCTAGAAGTCTACTTATGGGGGTGTTTTGATGGTCCTATTCTAACTTTGACTAAAGAAATAAATGTGTCCTAAACTACTTGATTCACTCTTTTGTTGAAAAGGAAGAAATCAAATCAATCCACTCTTTTTCTTGAAAGTAAAAATCACACTCTTATTTATGCTTGCATGGAAAGTAAAATCACACTCCTAACTAACAAAAGGACATTCGCTTCACACATTTTTTGTAAAAGAAAATATGTTTTTCTTAGAAAGGAAATGATTTTGGAATAAGAAAATGCCTTTTAAACTATGAATTTGTTTTGATGTTTTTTATGAATAAATGTAAACATTAACAAGATTCTAATTATTTATAATAATGAGTTAATAAAACATAACATAAATATTGTACATAGTTCCTGTTTCTAAGGAGAGTGGGCCCTTGCTCCTCTCAGACTTAGGAACAAAGATTAATCAATACTAGAAACTAAAGTAATAATTCATAAAATTGAAATGATTACAATCTGACTAAAACCTGTCATATACTTGTACATATTTTTCCTCTATTATCTGATCTCTATCATCTCATATAATATCTAATATCTTTCAACGATGAAAGTCTTACATTTTATACTAATATAATCAACTCAAAATAGGATGTAAAGAAATAGGATTCCTTGGTCAATCCATTCATCCAAAGATAGGAGATTAGATTTCTAAGAGATCCAATTATTCTAATGAAATAAATATACTATCCTATAATATTCCTAAGATCTAATTATATATAATTCTATCAAAATCAAATCCTATAAAATAGCATGCATTTATTTTCCTTATTTGACTCTAGCTAGAATGATTCTCTCTTATCTTATCTGGATGCCATCTTCCACATTTGTAGTTTCATCCTTACAGAATTCTTGGAATTGACCCTACAGAGTCAGTAGGAATGAGCCTATAGAGTTCATAGAAACAATCTTGTGGAGTCCATAGAAACAAGACTATGGAGTTCATAAAAACAATCCTACAGAGTTCATAGAAACAAGCCTGTAGAGTCTGTAGAAATAAGCCTGTAGATTCTGTAGAAACAAGCCTTCAGAGTTCATAGAAGCAAGCTTGTAGAGTCTATAGTTCTATTGAATGGAGATCAAAATTGAATTTTTACTATACATCACCTGTGTCTTCTTCTTAAGCATTCTTCACAACAAAAAATTATTAAAACATGATGTGTATTAGACATTGATGATAAAGTAAAGGTTTAGTCTTTAGTTCAATATAAACAAGACAAGTATCTATTTTCCATGTGATAGCCATCTAAAAATCTATGATTTACATTAGATAATATCATTTGAGAGATTAATTGAATGAAATAACATGTCAATATTGAGCCATATTCTGAGCTCATCAAAACTTACACAAAGAATGACACAAACCTAATTATCATAGAGTTATCATTTCCTTTAGATGCTACCATACATGAAAATGTTGATAACTTCATCCTATATGCATAGCCATATCTTATTAGGATAACCATGTGAGCAAAGGTATTTAAATTACATACACAAGTCTATTTCACTCAACATATTTGACATTAATGCATATGATAACACATGCTACCTTTGACATCAGTAACAATTCTTCAGACCTCAATGACTATGTCCAACATCCAAACCATACCAGAACCATTTTATGGCTAAGTGGCTCATTATTTTATCTAATTTTGACCTTGAGTTCCTCTAATATAAATTAAATAAGGGGTAAGTAATTATTGAGCAATTGGATGACACACCCTTAGCAGACACCCAACCTCCACCTCTTGGATTTTTACATGAGTCAAATGCATGTCTATCTCAAGTAGATTTTACCAATCACATAAACACATTTTTTGATGGTTATAAATATTGGCATGGTGGGGGGGGGGGTGGTATCATCCTTATCCCCCTTATCATTGAACCACTTCATTTGTTATTTAAACTCAACTTCAAATGCATCAACAATGTGGTTGAGTATGAAGCCCTAGTAATAGGTCTACAAGCTTCCTTATCCTTAGGAGTTAGAATAATCAATATCTTTGGTGACTCCCAACTTATGGTCAATCAATTCAACACCATTTACCATTGTAAGAATGAAACAATGCAATTGTATAGATAACTAGTTGTCAAAATCCTAGCGTCATTTGAACACTACCATATTCAAAGCACCACGTGATCCACCAATAAGTTTTTTGATACCATGGATTCTCTTTCCTCTTAGATCCCATCAGTAACCTCAAACTCCAAACTATCAATCATTTTCCATCACCTCACCTAACCTTCCTACACCAAATTAGACACTCCAACCATATTTAGTGTGGACAAGATTCTACCTGACATTTGGTGTAAACAAACCTTCCACTACCTTCACCTTGGCATAGTTCCCTCTAGCCTCTCTAGGAATGCCTATTCTTCATTTATTAAGATTACCTCCCATTACACCATTATGGGAGTAATTATTTACGAACATGGTATTGATGACCTCCTATTCTATTGCCTTCATGGTCTAGAAGCCTCTCAAACTATCAAAGAGACATATAAGGGTACCTATGAGGGCACTTTAATGGACTCACTATGTCTAAGTACATCCTCCACCTAGGCTATTATTGGCCCATCCTTAACCAATACTATTGCAATTATGTGAAAAAGTGTGTCAAGTGTCAACAACACTCTAATTTACATCATGTACCTAGTAATAGTCTTTGTGTTTTTGTAGAGTTTTGGCTCTTTTCACAATGGGGTCTAGACCTTATTAGTGAAATCAACCCCTCTCTTCATAATGACATCATTATATCATTACCATGACTGTATATTTTACCAAATGGGTAGAAGCTATACCCCTTATCTTGACAAAAGCTAAAAAGGTTATCGAATTTATTACCTATCACATTATCTATCATTTCAATGTTCCCTATAAGATCATCATTGATAATTGTAAATACTTTAAAAACAAATAAGTCTAGGGCCTTTGTGTTATTTTTGGTATTAAACTTATATTTTCATTAGCTTATCACCCATAAGCAAATGGACAAGTTGAAGCCTCTAACAAATCCCTTAACAACATGATTATTAAAATGGTTAATGCCTTAGGTTAGGATTGGCACTTCCACATCCCTTTCACCTTATGAGCATATCATACTAGAATCCAAACCCTTATATGTGCTACACCTTTTTCTCTTATGTTTGAAGTTGAGGGTGTATTGCCTCTTGAATTCCAAATACCTTCTCTTCATATATCTTTGCATGATCTTATCATAGAAGATGATTATCATCAAAAACACTTAGCTAAACTTGAGATACTTGATGAGCATCATTTGGCACCCTTTCCCATCTTTGTGTCTATCAAAAATGAATCAAACATTCTTATAACAAATACTTGAAAGTTTGAGAATTTAATATTGGAGATCTTGTCCTCAAGTAAAACTAACATGTAACTAATATGGAGACAAGAAAAAGGGGCAAATTTTCTTTCAATTGGCTTGGACCCTACATCATTACCCATAAGTACAAATAAGGTGCTTATCATTTATCCTCTCTCAAAGGTAAACCAAAATCTGAGCCTCTCAATGATTTGTATTTGCATCCCTTTTATTGTTGGATAGGGATCACAATCATCATTTGCATAACTTAAGCTTGTCCCTTACAACTACATTCATTTCCCTCTTTTTAGGGAAAACTGACTAAAACTAAATCGTATGATTATCCATCACAATTATAGCCTGATATTGAATTATGGATATCATGTCTCTATCCATGGCAAGATTCTCATAGTACTTTCCATCTCTTTGAGGTCTATTTCTATGGTCATTGTCACTTATACCTCCTTTTCACCTACTAAAACTTCATGTCAACTTATTTTTACCTTCATAAAGGTAATAAATTGAGCATGTATGAGCAAGTCTATGTCAAGCAAAATCTCACAAATTTAGTATTAAATAGAAAAAATAACTCATGGGTTATCGTTAGCATTCACAAGCTACTCCTTTGAAGGGTAGGAGTTGAAAAATTATTTGAATTTAAAAAACATAAGGTGGACTTCTCCCTTGAATGATAGCTATCAAAATAATTTGTACTAAGCACATAAACTTAGACCACTCCCTTGAAGGATGGCTAAGTAAAGCATTTGTCAAAGTTAGCAATTTTTTGGAAGCTTCTCACATTGAACAACTTATTTTACCCTCAAGTAAAAGAAAAAACAAGAGCAAAATCAATTTTGAAAGCTACAATCAGTTATAATAGCATAATTAATCTTGGAAATCTGAAATTGGCTCTCCTTAGTAGACTTCTCACATCAACTGGTTTACACTTTATATATGAACATTGACTTATTTATACTACCTCTTTAGACACCTATAGAAAAGGCATACTAGTCTCCCTAAAGGTCCTAGTCTCACCCATTCTCCCTCCACATGTCACATGCATGGGACTATGAGCTTACTTGACACAATGTAATCAAGATCCCTATCTATCAACATAAGCATGCTAATTTGAAGCTTTGGAAAGGCTTATTTACACTAAGCCAATCTAAATTTGGGTTTTGTGTTAGTATTTACTAATCAAATGGCATCTTGTTCATTTTCTTCTCTTTTATTAGTTTATATAAGCCTATCTCTATGCACGTGAACAATAAACATCACATCAAAATCATGCACATCATGAACTATGTCGACAAATAAACAACATCTATCCATCAATAAGTAAAACATAATGTACACATATCCTAGCAAACCATAAACACCAATCACATCTTATGATCCTATAATCATGTCATTAAACCATCACAAGTATAAAACAATTAATGAGAAAAAAATCAAGGCATATACCATTTCCCATTTCACCCATATAGCCATAAATAAAGCCATAACATCTATCCATCTATAACATATCTTATCATAATATTGAGCATAACTAGATCATCATAGCTAAATTTATAAAGTCACATACCTAAGCTGCTAAGTGAAACAACATAAGCATGAACCAACACAATAAGCCATAATCATAAACCATAAGCATCCCTCAAAAATAAACATCAAAAAACATACATCATATACATTGAATCATCAAAAAATATTACATATAACAATGTATCATCTCTCTCAAAAAATATACATCAGTATGTAGGTTGATATCAAAATAATACATCACAATAGTGTATCTAACCATAATCATGGGCCTACACCACTAATGGTGGCCCTATCTACACCTATACTTAGTGGTAGTCCCCTTGGGAACCTTGTCTATCCCACTATAGAAGCCCATTGATGTAGAGTATCTATTGATGGCCCACCAGTCAAGCTTATTTTATACTCTACATACTTCATAGCTTGTGGTAGATAGTCTAATACCATCACCTCATAATATATGAGCTCCACTATGGTATTGAGATAGCATGCTTAAGACACTATGTCTGGTGGCCTTCCTTTTGCTACTACACCTACCCTAGCCCTTTATCTGAGTATATCTCTCGCACCTATAACATTGGTAAGTTGACCCTATAATACCTAAATCTGGCCTTGTAATATGGCCACCTATCCCTATAGATCATGTAACTAAGCTTAGGCTATGGCCAATACTACCCCTACCTATCAACCCTAGCTAGATGGATCTATAGCCATTAGTGTTACCCCTCTATCATCTCCATCCACATCCATAACTACATAGATAGGCTGGTGCAAATCCATGTATCCATCTATATACCTTGCATCATCTGTGGGAGCCCTAACAAGAATCTCTTCAAAGCCACCAATGAAATCTATCTAAATAGGCCAGGGCACTAATAAATAAACTTTTGATTCATACCTCATATACCTTGGATGTGGACCCAATACACCTTATAACAAGCTAATTTTACATTGCACTTAGTCGAAGGGAATCAAATCAACCTCACCCTCTTAATATCCCACTATCCATTTGTAGATCTATATAGTGAGGTCTCCCTCCTATAGCATGGATAGATAGGGAATTATAGGTACAATCTCCATATGATGTCCACAATTACCAATCCACCTAGGGCATCCCTAAACCACTCAACATCATGTACTCCACCTTTATCCCTTGATGTAGCATAGTTATCCCTCTACCTCATAAATCCAATATGGAACTCCAACTATGTGTACCCCATCCATGACAATCTCATAGGCCTCAAAACCTAGATTTGCTCATAAGCCCAGTAGTGTAGAACCATGCCCATATTGATGCTATACCATATATGGAGTCTGAATCCCCATAGTTATTTGTAAATTTTGACTAGAAAAATTAGGACCCACCCAAATACTATCATCTTAAGCAATATCTCAACCAAAATATCCAGTAATACATAGGGTAATATCCTACTACTAAAATATGAAACCTTACAATAAGTAACTATGATCATCAACATCATCATAAATCTCCTCTCCTCTAGAGCCTTTTTATATAGTGTTGTATAACTAAACCCTTTGGAGTGCTAGTGGACTTGATCACTATCATCTCCATATAGATACTAGACATACTCACTCCATTCCTCTTACTCAATCTAGTAGATCACCTCACCACATAGTGGGAGCTGAGTGATCCTATGGACATCTTCTAAGAGAATAGGCATCTACTTGATCAGTAATAAGGTGTTAGTAGTGTGATCCCATCTCTCAATGAGTGTTACTATCATGGATGCATCCCTAGGCATGTGATAGTAGTGCTTCATCCCTCCTAGCCCTGCTACCTCCATATGTGCCCAATCATCAATAGTCATCCCCTCAAGTAGTGTAGGGAAGATCCATGACACATAGTCATGCATCTATATCTACTCTTAAGCTTGAACCAAATCAAATCACTTGGCTTAGACCCTAATTGGTCTAGTCTACCCTATGTTTTAAATGCACCCCTAACCCTATCTTGTTAGACCTAATCATAAAAACTATCCCATTTGACCAAATTTTAAACATAATCCCATACCCCAACCCTAACCATTAAGTAATTCACTCTTTACTTCCTCGAGTAATCCCTTAACACTTAATTTTTTTTGCCAAAGGTTAGATTATCTTAGCTAATCACTAATGGTTGGGGACCCTTAGTTTTTACGGTATCAATTGTCAATGGTCAGGATTGATCATCGATGGTCACTTATGGGCATTTTATGGAAAAAATTACCAAAACCTACCAAGACCCTAAACAAGGAAGAAATTCAACATGCATATAGGCTAAGAACTCTAACCAACTAACCTACTACCCAATCACCCACCCACCCTATCAATTTTATGCTCTACCTCTCTGTAGGTATAGGTAGAATGAAAGATGAATGTTTACTAGATGAGGAATAGGTAGTTGGGATGGTACAAGGATGGGGTCTTAAGATTGAAGGTAAGTGGGAAGGAAGTGGTATGGGTCTAGTTCAAGGTGTGATTTTGGTTGGCTCCACCTTCTTAGTTGGTATGGTTAGGATTTTCCTTGGTGGACTAGATAGGGTTAAGTCTAACTTTAAAGATGGGTAAGCAAGGCTATGTGTAGAAAGTATTCCTAGATTCTTGATGGGTTTGGTTAGAAATGTGTAAGGTGATTTGATAATTTTATATGTAAGTGGGTTAGATGGTTCTCATATGGTTTTGAAGGGAAAAGTATTTGAGGATGGGGTTGAGGTAATGATAGGTTTGATGGTGGATATAAATGAGGTTGAAGGTTTAGGTTTTTTTTGATAAGGGAGCCCAAGATGATGCCAAAAAGTGGCTCTATATAAGTTGGGTTAAAAAGTAAACTCTATATTTTGGACTAATCTAGAAAAAGGCTTATAAATAGGTTTGATCCCTTGGTCATTGGTTTCAAAGGTTAAGCCCATAGGTTGAGGTGAGGGGATATTTTCTTCACCTTTGTTCTTGAGGTAAGGTTTCAAGGTTTGGTAATATGTTTCCTCCATAGAAGGTGTAGGTAAAGTGATATCTTCTTTTGGGATGGTTCCCAAAGAGAGAATGGGTGGTTCTAGGATAGAAGCGGAAGGTGTGATAGCCTCAAATGAAGGGATATAGATGGTTATTTCCTTTATTTGGGTATTTAAAGGAATGAAAGGTAATTAAACCACCTTAATAGATTGATTTTTTGAAGAGGTAATAGTTGCCTCTTTTGGTATTTATATCAAGGGAGATATGGATAAGTCTATGATCTCCTCAAAAAATGAAAGAGGGGTGGTTGCTTCCTCTATTTTGGTGTCCAAAGGTATAGAGGGTGAGTCCACCACTTTAATCAATGGAATGGAAGAAGGATTAGATGAGGTAATGGTTTCCTAAATGATAGGTTCACTAATAATGACATTAACCATATGGACCTCATGAGTGTGAGATGGTTATGATTTATTATCATCATAGTTAGTAAAAGGGGCATGATTAGGGAAAGGTTTATGAAAGATGTTAAGGGACTAATTTGGGGGTGATTTAGGACTATAAAATACAAGTTCTCCCTTATCAATAATGTTTTGGACAATGGTATTAAAGGTGTTAAATCTACTAATATCATGTCCAATGATGTAGTGGAAAGCACAAAGATCATTCTCATTATACCAAATAGGTGTAGGGTGAGAAACATCAAACTATTAGGGAGGTTTTATTAGAAGAAGTTGTATGATGTTTGTTTTGATTAATTATCTAAAACTAAAGCATAAGACTCCCTTATTAGAGTATATTAATTTGGGGAAACTTAGTTTTGGTCTTAATTTTGTTGGTTAGAAGAATTAGAGGGATTAGTTGGGTTGGGTTGGTAGATAGTTGGTGGTGGAATAGTTTTAAGGATAACCAAGTTCATGGATGCCTTTGGTTTAGTATTTGGATGGTTGGATTCATTAGAAATTTTGGTTGAGGAAGGGTAATTGGATTTAAAGCTATAATTTGTGTTCCATAGTTTCAATTTCCCCTCATCAATGCCTTAGATTTCTAATTTACGTGCCATGGTGAAAGCCTCACCAAAATACCTAAAATTTTGAACTTAAAGAGTAGGTGAAATATTTTTGACACAACCCTAAGAGAATATTTCAATCAATTCAAGTTGGGGTAAGGAGAAAGAGAGTTCGTTTAATACCTCTTTGTCTACCTACAAAATCAATAATTGATTCATCATCAAATTGCCTAATGGAATAGAGTTTGGTAATGGAGACCTTTTTAGATATGTTGACTGAGAAATGATCTAAAAAGACTTAGCTAATTTGAGAAAAGTAAAATATGGAGTGCTTGGTTAGAGCACTATACCAATCTAGGGCTGGTCTAGATAAAGACATGGGGAAGGTACAAAGAAGGAGAGCATTGTCATATGCAATCAAATAACAAGAATGGGGAAATGCTCTCAAGTGTTGTTGGGGTTTCTCCTTTCTTTGAAACTTGGAAAAGTTTAGTATTTCCCATTGAGGAGGATAATATCAAATAGAAATGAATGGGTGAATGGATTCATTATATATTTTATCATAAGATAAAAGGTTATGAGCCCTAGAGATAGATAACTCTAGGTTGGTCAATTTGCCTATTAACATTTTGACCAAATCTATTTGAGCTTGGGAATCTCCATAATTATGTGGTAAGATTGGTTGAGGTTGAGTGGAAACAATACATGGATAAGTAGTAAAAGATTGAGAAGATACCACATATTGGTATGTGGTCATTGAAGGTTGGGATGGTGCCACATAAGGGTTGATGGGTATAAAAGGTTGGGTATAAGGTGTTATGTATCTTTGTGGATTAGGAACATATTGATAACATGTCATGGATATTTTTTGAAGGCTTTATATGGGTTTATTTGGAAGTATTAATGGTTTGATAGATGTTTGGGTTTGATTGCCAACTCTTGTGATAATAGGTGGAAGAGTAGGAGGTATGGAAAACACCAAATTTTAAAGAAGGGTGGAAACTAGTGGGTTGGTAGTGATAAAAGGAATGGTATAAATAAGGGTAGAATATACCCCAATGGTGGATGAGATATGGGTAATAGGAGGTGAGTTTTCTCCTATATTAGAGGTGTTGGTTGGTGTATGAGGTATTTGGCTATTGGTTGGGATGTTGGATTGGGTTTGGGTGGTGGTAGTGGATTGGATATTAATGGAAGAAGATGATTGGGTGATCAAAGGTTGGGTAGAGGTAACACAAACCATAAGAGGAGGAGGCATAAAATAAGGTGGATCCATGGGAAGAACCAAATAAATAGGGGTCTGGTGAGCTAAGGTGTTGAGGTAATGTTGTAGGGCCATGGGGTTGTTATCAAGGAAGGTAGAAAAATCCACATAACCCTTGACAACTATCTGAGGCATGGTATGAGGAGGAGAAATATGAGGAGAAATATTAACATCATAAGTATAATCCATGGATGAAGAGGAAGAGGAAGATGGTGGTTCTTGGTTGGTTTGATTTCTCAACTATTATCTAGTAAAGACCATGTGAGGAATAGAAAAGAAATGATGAAAACTCACAACTCAAACACAAAGAAATAAAAAAGAAAAGAATCTCAATACAATCAAAAATTTACAAAAGTATGTTTAAAACTTAGGATTATTTTTAGATCACTTTTAGCTTATGCCTTAGAAAGTGTGAAGAATAAATTTGGTTTGTAGATCAGGTACTAAATAGGAAATATAATGTTGGTTTCAAGTTATGTTTAGGCTCTCAAAAAGAATTTTTATTGAATGTCAGTACATGGATTGATATTGGGGCTTACCCCCTCACTTCACACACCACAATGATAAGGGTGTTAGGTGCTTAGCCAATATATACTAAATTTTAAATTTTATACTCAACCAGAGAGTTGAGTTGGTTCTCCCCTTGGTAATGACCTCCAAGTAGGATTGTCAGGAAAGGGTAAGGTGACTACTAAATTATGAAATCCTAGTCAGGCCTTGTCTCAAGTTTTTATTTATGTGTTGATTGATTATTTGGTTTGGTAAAGTGTGTGATAACAAGAGTGAAACTATAATTAATTACTTTGACTTTAAGTTACTAGATGAACTAAAACAACCAAATAATCAATGTATGTAAGGTTTATTTTGATACCAAAAATAAATTTTAGATTTCATTGTATGAGCAAAGAATAAAGGAAAAAAAGGGCACCTAGATGATGCTAGGGTCCCATCGGGCATGATAAAATGTTTCTCTTAATTTATGCTCATTTCTTAATTTTGGAAGAAGATAGGAAACTTGTAATAAGGGTGTGGTAGAAATACCTAATTGTTATGCATGCATGATTTAGATGATTATAGAGAGATCATTTTTATCTTGGAAGGATTACCTATAGATTAAAAAACACTAACAAAAGGGGTTGTTATCAATATAGTTAGGTGAACTGCTTAGCATGAGCTAGATCCAAGAAGCGTGAGCTTGTTAGGAGGTTGTCAATCCACTCTTTAATAAAAAACTAAGTTGAAAATGTTAAAATAAAGGTACTTGAATTAAATAAAAAAATGTAACTTAAATGAAATACAAGAAGTAGATGAGTTCTTGATAGAGAAAATGACTAAATATAGCGAAAGAAGGACAATACTAGTGCTAAAGTAGATCAAGTTAAGTTTAGAAAATCAGGCAAGGGTATAGCGAATAGGGAGGGACATAGAAAGTCATTTTTAGGGGTTTCTTTCCCTTTCCCCTATCTATGGGTGTTAGGACCAACCATATAAAGGTTTGATGGTGAACTTTATTTTGTCCTGTTGACCTAACTTTCACCACTATATTTTTTAAATATTTAGGCCTAAAATCAAAAATATCAAAGAATAGACCCAAACTAATTTTTTCCAAGGTTTTAAAAATAATAAAATAAATGAAAAATTATAAAAATTAAGAGCTATGGAGAAAATTTATGAAAAAAATAAAATGGTGATAATTTTTGAAAAATAGATCCAAATAAGCTAAAATTTTAATCAAAACTTACTTGAATTATTTATCAACTCCAGTAAAACATTGTAGAGAAATTTGAACTTGTTTGCAAGATATATCCAAATTTCAAGATTAAGGTTCTTGACCTGATTATGGCCCAAATGGATGCTCTGATACCACTTATTATGATCCACTCTTGTATTATCTGAAAATAATGTAGATAAACTCAACACAATAGATATGGGTGGACTAGGATGTCCAAATAATCAATATATATAGAAATAAAATACCCTTAAGGTTGGGAAACACCATATAATAATAATTTAGGAAGGAATAACTTCATAATAACTCTTCAAGGGGACAACCTCCAATATCCTCTTACAATAGAAGACTCAATGATTACTTGATTCTTTACAATTATAATCATCTCCTTTATATAGACCTCTATCTAACTAACAATGGATGGGTACCCTATTAATCCCAATATAGGCTGACCATTACCAAATACACTAATTCCACAAGTTACTCCATTATCATAATATTAGACGCATATAACTAACTAAGCGGGATGTTTGCCACATGCAAACATCTCCATAAACCCATAGACATTAATATATCATGTCCCTAGATATACATCAAGGGTTTAGTTAGGATTTTTTTAAGGATAGAGAAGTCAGAAGATAGCTGTAGTAGATTTGATTCAAGCCTAAAAGTTATAAATCAAAATGACAAGATTGAAGTATAAATATACATGTTGCTTACTAAATGGCTGATAGTTTATAATTAGGGAAATTTTGTTAGAGTAACAATAATTTGACCTTGAAATCAATTTTGATAGAGGTTAAAATCTCTATTTTTGTTGCTAAATCATTGTAATAAGGGTGGGTGGTTGGAGAGCTTTAATACCTATGTGCAAGAATACTTGTTATGACCTGTTTCACCTCCTACTCCCCTCTTTTTATAGGAAAAGAGAGATGGAGGATAGAAGGTTCCCTAGTAGGTTAGCTTACTGATTTTGATGCTTGGGAATTTATTAGCACCACTTAAGGAGAAAATATTTAATTGTTCCTCATTATCTCACACATAGTTGGTGATGTGTTAGAAGAGTGAAGACCTGACTATCAATGATCAAGCTAACCATCGATGATTAAGCTAACCATCGGTGGTTAAGTTTTTAGAGGTAAAGGGTTAAGGTGAGTTAAAAAGGGTGGGTTAAGGTTTGTTAGTAAGTGATTGAGTTTAGTTATCAAAGTAGCTAACTAGACCCAAGGTTTGATAAGTTGGTCAGTGGGTCGAGAAAGGTTAGGTGGTCCTAAGGCATTTTGATATCTATTATGATTTTCTAGTGTCTATCATACATGTGGGATAGAAGTGAATGATGCAGATATAAGTAGATAAACTTGAACTTGAACCTAGAATATGGAGGATAAGAAGAGATAAAGTGAGAATAAAATTTTGAGACTAGAAATAGAAACACAATAACAAAAAATATGGAACAAAGTGAGTAATCTAGAATTAACTATGAATAGTAAGAGTAAAGTAGAATATGTTGGAGATGGAAAAGTGTAGAGAGAGGTTGTGAAAGATGTTGGAAGTGAAGAGTGTGGATAGTATTTATAAGGGCCCAAGGAAGAGGACTAAATAAATAAAAAATATTGCAAATATGGAGCTCATGGAACAAGGTGAAGAAAGTAGGTTAACAAAAGAATAAATAAAAGATAGAAATAGATCATAGTTAATGAAATGGATATCATATGGACCTGGGAAGGAATATTCTTGGGAATATGTTAGGTTATAATGTATAAATATCACAAGTTCAAGTTAAAAGTTAGAATAATTTCAAAATGGAGAGCATTCAATTCAATAGTACACATCTCCCCATCCCAATTTATCATTTGGGAGAAGAAGTGTAGGAGAAGAGGAAGATACAATTTGGTATGATTATTTTATAGATAATTTTGGTAAGATAAGTGTGAATAAAAAGTAAGTATTAGATAGAAATAAGACAAAAGTGTTAGCATTCCTTTTTCAAACACCTAAATAAACTAGTACATAGAAGTCCCTAGTCGTAATTACTAGTTAGTGAGAGATTATGATCATAGATTTTTAGATGTCATGAACAAGATCAATTTCATCATGGAAGACATGGATAAGGTTATTTATTTCATATAAGGGCTATAACCAAGAATTATATATTTTATTGTACAGTTTCAATTCCTAACTAAGATTGATGTTTGATCTACTACTATATGAGTGGAGTAAATTGAGGATTATGATGACATTACAATAGTTATTTCTAAATTAGAAACAAAACTAGATGATTTTATGAGAATAATGTATGAGATGCAAGATAATGATAAGCCTAAATTAGGCTTATAGTGTATAGAATGTTTTCAAGAATTCCACCAAAAGAATGATTATCTGAAACTCAAAATATCCATGTTTTGAATATTTGTAGAGTATTTGGACATGCCACTTAAAAGTGCCATATTTTATAGTAATATATCCAAAAATCATATAGTATGTACTAATTTTTTTTTAAATATACAAATGATGATGAGAGGAGTTTTAGAAATCTATAAAATCTAAAACAAAATATTACAAAGAATGTCTTTGCAGTTGTTACATAGTAGTTACCAATTATGAAGAAAGATATCCTAGGCCTAGATGTGGAGATGACAAGTGTGACCCAAGGTATTCCTCATTGGATACCTTCATTACTAAAATACAAGTCCTAGGGTCTAACTAGTTGGATGTCATATTCTTCATAACACCAATATTAGCCTTCCTATAATAATGTGAGTCCACAACGATGTCAATCTAATCAAGATACAAGTCCACCTCATCACCAATATGGGGGGTATGATACATAGAAAAACTAGCAAGGAGCATACATTGGACAATAGTCATAAGGATGGGAATACCAAAAAAATAGAGTTATACATATAAGAGGTTATAGGGGAGGATACTAAGGATGGTATCAAGGAGGCTGTAATAATGACAATCATCAATCCTGATCACCTATGAAATGTTATTGTGTGGAGAATATAATCACTATGTAAATAATTTCCCTTCCAATCCATAAAGATAAACCTACTATATGTATTATAGATTTGAAGGCCAACATCAAATGAAAGACTATCTGATGCTTGAGAATCAAAGAAAATAGAAGCTATTGCACAATGTGAATATGATCAATGTGCAACCTAATGATAATTCATTCATCCAAGTAGTTACTAGACAACAACATGTAGAACATAGATTTACACCTTTGGAAATGCTAGTAGATCAAGAAATTAGAAATTTTCAATCTAATAAATATATTGATCCTATAAAGGAAAAGACTTTGATGTATCAAAAAAATCAATTTTTGTAAAATATATAATAGTATAATGCTTCAAAAGGAGATACAATATCTATTGATGCAAAGTTATATGGATATATTATGCACATAATAAAGAAAGGAGTGTTAACTACTTTGAAAGACTTATTGAAGATACTTAGTATGCTACATTATGAGGATATATCACATAATATTAATAACCTCTTGCATAATCTATTGGATTATTTGTAGCAAGGTCAACAACATACATATAAGGTTGTCTAGTATGTGAAAACTAAGAAGCCTTGGGTTGTTGACTCCCACATAAATATTGAGTTTGTAGAATACAAAATTCCTAAATCATTATTTCACTTCAGATGCATTATTAATATAATCCCAAGATCAACATGGGAAGATATTGTAGGTCACACTTGAGCTATAGTCCTATCAACCTCAACCTCATAAATGAAGGGTAGGTAGAATCAATTAGTTTCCTTGAGAATGTTGAGATTAGAGTGGCTGAGCTAAGTCTATGTGGTGATTTTTAAGTCATTGATACGAAAAATTCTAAGACCCATTACCTTAATTGAATTGTTAATAAATGGGATTAAAATGGTCAAATGAATATTAACATAGTGCATAACCAACTAGAGGCTCATCAAGGAGATAAGAGCATAATGCATAACCAACTAGAGGCTCATCAAGGAGATAAGAGCCTTACATAATCCAAAATGAACTAGATTCATTGTATGATTATGTTGATAATGGTTGGTTTAAAGTTGGCATAGATACACAAAAGAATACACTATAAATTATCAGGTATCTAGTTTTAAATCCACAAAATGAGCAATCACAAATAACAAATGAGTCATCTTGTAAGTCAGTAATAAAAAATATATAACACCAAAGTTTTAGCTCTAAAGTTTTACATATCCATCTGTGTGATCTCCTACTAGGTCATAGGTGGATGTCCTACATAATGCATGTGTAACTATGATGTATGTTATAAAACCTACTCTAGAGGGTGTTTTACCTTGGGAAAGAACATATTTCATAAGTGGTGACTCAGATACTCATATATTAAATTAGGCAAGGGTAAATCATGAGATAGGCCTCTATGCATGGTATTCACTATAAAATGTGAGTTACCTTAATACTTTATGATAGATGACCTTAATCCATTTAGTTTTAGGTTAGAACACCATGTTTCAGAGGTAGATAAAATATTTTATGCACTTAGCTATGTATTTAAAGCTACTACTATAACTTGGTGAGTAGTGTATAGAGATCTAGAGATATATTGGGAGGAAGCATGTGAGTTTTTACACATGTGGTTTTAGTTACCACCTATGGTGAAATCTGAATGGTTATTATTTCAAGAAGGCAAATGTCCCAAACTACACATTCATCAATGTATAGATATATGGTCTACATAAAAAGTGGATCCAAAGTATTAGGTACACATTTTTAGCCACATATTAGCACCACTACTAATGGCCTAGTACATGCATTAAGACTGTAGGAGAAAGATTAAACATTGGGCATAAGTGTAATAAGATTTTATCCAAATTTTAATTTATGATGATAACCCTTTATTGAATAATGCATTGTATAAAATTAAAATATTTCTATATTATGGATGAGCCAAATATTTGGGAGCTACAAAAAATTCATCATCACAGTGAAAGTAGCTCATGATTTGAATCTGATACTTCATAATTATAAGGCAAGTCAATAGGCACAAGATCTTATTAATTATTATAAAATAATAGATGAGCTAATAGAATACAAAAATAGTGATATATATTTAGATTTAGAAGGATTTTTTGAAATGGAAATGGAAGTTGAACCAACACGAAACCAAAGCATAGAACAAGTTCAAGAGGAAAGACTATGCAATATAAACATTCTAGAATAGGAAGGGGAATGCATTCTATGAGAGGATATACCTAATGCATCAAATAAAGTATATTAATAACCCTAAAAATATCAAATAAAACATTATAATATAATTAGTTCCTAATTTTGTGACTATGGGAGATTATTATGGGAAATAATATATCTCAAAGGCATTGTAGCTACTAGGAGAATATCAAGATGTTTTCCTGACCAAATTATATGAAATAAAAGGTTTAGATCTAACATTGGGGGAGATGCACATAGATTTGAAAGATTTTGATCAACCCACTAAAAAATTTCCATAGAGGGTAAACCCCAACATGAAAATAAAAGTAAAGGCTAAATTAGATCAAATGTAAGAAGATAAAATCATTTATCTAGTTGAAAATGCCAACTAGGTGAGTCCCATAATGTTATAGCCAAATAAGTCTAGCGAGATATGTGCTTATGGAAACTACTACACACTCAATGATTCCCACATCAATGATCTTTTTCCAATACCATTCATAGATGAAGTCCTTGAGTCAATCATAGGTCATGAAGTGTACTCATTCATAATGGATTCAATGGGTACCATAACATTCTGATCACAAAAGAGGACCAAGTTAAGAAAACTTTTGAAAATGAGTGGGGATCATTCTCATATAAGGTTATGCCTTTTGGTTTTAAATATGAACTAACATTTTTCTCTAGAGCTATAATGGTTGTATTTAAAGACTTCATTCATGATTTCTTGGAACTAGATTTAGATGACTAAGTTGTCTTTTCTCTTTTTAAAGAGCATCTGTCGAAGATATAACTAATATTAGATTAGTGTTGAGATCTATGTATTGCTCTAAATTTAAGTAATTTTTTTTAAACATTTTAGTGTTCTTCTGGGCTATTTTTTATGTAGTGATGGCATTTTTGCTAATCAAGATAAGATTTTTATATTAGTGTTGATGTCACCCCCAACCAAATATATCGAAGTATGTACCTTTTTGAGTCATATGGGATATTATAGAAAATTTATAAAAGGATATGTAGCCATATTTACACCAATGGAAAAAATTTGCATAAATATATAAAGTTTGAGTTAACCTCAAAATGCCAAGTAACATTTAGCAATCTCAATTGAAGGTTGGTAATAACACCTATTTTTGTTTTTTCCTTGATTACAAGAAGCTAATCCATGTACATGTGGATGCTTCTAGTATTGTAGTAGGGGTTATCTTAGATAAACAAGGGGATGGAAGGTTGGATCACCCATATATTTTGTTAGTGAAAAATTATCAAGATTATAAAAGAACTATACAACTACAAAAATATAGGCTTTATCTATGGTATTTGCATTGTAAAAGTTTTGACACTAGCTATTGGCCACACCATTTGAGACTTTAATTAAACATCATGTATTATGATACCTTGTTAATAAACCAATGTTAGGAGGAAGGATCTCTAAGTATCTCATGTTGTTTCAAGATTTTCAATTTTACATCAATGTAAAGCTAGGTTGAGAAAATATCAAACCAAATTATCTAAGTAGCCTACAAAATGGTGAAGGACAAGAAGACATAGAGGATGAGTCCCCAGATGCACACTTATTTAGGGATGTTGTAATCTTAGATAATATAGAGGAAATTGTAAAAAATTTAGATCAATGAACTTTCCCTATGTAGTATATGGAAAGGGATAAGAATCAAATGGTCACTCGAACTATCACATATAGTCTCATCAATAGATTTATGTACAAGATTTGGAAATACGATGTGTTATGTAGATTCAAATTAAAACATGAATTACCATAACTTATAAAAGAATCACATCATGGAATTATAAAGGGTCATTTTTTAGGCAAATCCACTATAAGAAAAATATTACAAAGTGGTCTTTGGTGTTCAAATTTGTTTCAAGATGCACACAGGGTAGCTGATGGAAAATCCAAATCAGTGTAATGAGATGACTTTGGTCCCAATGCTTAAAAATATCCATTTTAAAAATGGGTAATTGATTTTTCTATACCTATAATTCCCCAAGAAAATGAATTCATGTGTGGTACATTATTATTGTGATAGATCATCTCACCAAGTGGGTGAAAGCTATTGTAACCCCAAGTTATGGTGTGAAAGATGTTTCCAAATTATTATATGAAAACATTACTACATGATTCATATCTTGAATCAAGATGGTAAATGATAGAAGAACACATTTCCTTAATAAAACTATCAATACTTTCACTAAGGAGTTTATGATCTCATACAAGAAGAGCATGACATATCACCCTCAAGTAAATGGTCAAGCTAAAGTGTCAAACAAAGTATTGGGAGAAATGTTAATAAAAATATTTAATGTGCAAAGGGATGATTAGGAGGATCACATTCCTATGAGTCTTTGGGAATATATAAAAAATCACAATCATGCCATAGGTTTTACTTCCTTTCATATTATTTATGGTCTTGAGGCAGTAATGTATATGGAGTATATTGTTTTGTGTTTATGCATTGAAATGATTATGAGGCTAGTCAACCAAGATTCTCTAAATCAAATATTAATGGACTTGGTTATAATGGAATAAAGTTTAAAAAGGGCATAGTGGATGTAATAGATCCACAAGGTAGGCCAAAAGGCATGGCATGATCATAAATTATGATCTACAAGTGGTACTACTATATGATAGAAGGTTTAAGTCATTCCTAGGAAAACATTGTATTAAATGGAAGGGAACCTACATTATTCATTAATTCTCACTATAGGGTACCATTATGTTAAAATATCTATAGGGAACCATATTCTTAGGATGTGTTAATGGTTTTAGTCTTAATCTTTACCATCATTAGTATCTATCATTCTTATTATTAAAAAGAGAGGGATCCAAGTAACACCATGTAGATTAGGGTTTTTATTTAATGTTATTATGTGTTTTTTTTCTTTTTTTAGGATTAGAGTGTTATTTAAAATATGATCTTTGGATCACAACACATCAAAACATAGTTCAAAGAGTGAACATTATAGATTGAGATCAATTCAAAAAGATAACTTGAAGAAAGGATAGTTGGCAATAACTACAATGTGGTCATTGAATAAGTCTAGAAAAATGGTGTTGAAAAGATATTATGGAAAAATGATGTAAAATGGATATTTAATACCATTAATGACAAGGATATTGAGTAGATTGAATCCTTTTCAAAGTAGATCACATGCCAAAATGATAGGAGTCTTAAAATAAATGAGATAGATGAAAGTATGTTAATTCACATCATCTACCTAATAAGGCATGTATTAAATAACCTAGATGTAAAATGGTATACATCACATAAAATAATGACCAATTTATATTAATTATGGAGGTAAAATCATGTGAAATTTCTATATAACATTTAAACTAGTTAATTGTATAAATTTAGGCACTAAAATCTATATAAAAAAGGCAATGGACAACACATATCCATTATAGACATATAATAACAAGTAAATATTTTGATCTACATTCATAATAGATATTTGTTGACACACTCTTCAATCTAACTAGAACAAGTAGAAGAAGTGTTTGAACTAGCCCACACCAGCTACCATGGATCGATCTTAATTATTGATCTCATTGAATGATTTTTAAAAAGAGTAAATAGGGATTGACTTAGGCATAGGGAAAACTAAATATAATGACCTTGACCCCTTCGAATCTATTTATAAATTAGAATATACTCTATTTTCTCTTTGGCTACAAGAATTTGCACAAGCAGGAGCCCCGATAGTCCAACATCCTTTATGAGGATCATATGTATAAAAACTAATAAAAATACCTACATTTGGACAACTAGATAAGGGAATGATCATTCTTATGAGTAGGTATAATTAAGCGGATATTAACTTATCTTAGGATGTTACAATCTAGATCAATCTTCAAAATATGAAATGAGCAACAAGCCTCCAAAATCATTAAAAAACCCTTCTCCTTTACAATTCCACCACTCCACCAATCCATTATAACACTAAATAGAAGTATATAATAAGAGAATTTAAATGGATACCAATTAATTCCATAAATGATACTTTAGATAACATTGTGGTTGAATGAATTACCAAAATATTTTGGTAAACTATCAAATAGGCTAAGCAAGCAATTAAAGTGTTTATAAATATTGCATATTTCATGATACGTATGTATGAATACTTAGATTCTATTAAGTTTATAGACTCAAAACTAACCACCACTATCAAGAAGATACTCTCAATAACCTCCCATGCATTCCAATATCAATGTTTGGTCATACTTATTTGATTTATGTGATATAAATCACTCAATGGACCATTCAACTTGGGTGTATATTTTTGGCATGTTATCACATTCATAAACATTATGTGTACCAAAAATAGTACAATACTATTGGTGACTGGGGAGATTCAACACATGATGGATTGAATCCCTCTCCTTGATCAATTTGCATCCCAAAATACCCTAGGATGTCATGTAATATCTAGGGCATCATGCATCAGTTACTAAGTTAAATAATGGCATCCAAAACAAAGTGAAAAATTTGGATAATCCAAATAAGATTCATTTCCATTATTAATCACTATGTTGGATTCACAAGAAAATATTTGGTGCTATAAATCCCTAGCTATGATTTTAATGTAACCTCTATGTTCCATGCCTCCAGGTGGACAACAACCCATGCCTAAATAACCAAAATTACAACTAAAAGTATAACCATAGGCCCCACCACAACCCTTGATGGTTATATCACATCATGAAGGAAAAATAAATTCACTAGCATGAAGAGATTTAACACCACTACTAGATAAGATATATCATCAAGCAAAGTTTTGGTTAGACAATATAATTTTTTTGAAGATAACAAGTGAGTACAATTAGGTAGAGTTAGGATTTGAAGAACAAGAAGTTTTAAAGTATATACTAGAGGACATTAATGATGATCATTATGATCACAAAGAATAAAAGGAATTCTTCTTTTGAAAAGTAATGTGCACCTACCAAGTGTGTAATCAGTTAAGGTAAGACCTTTGGGTTGACATCACTCAACCTCTCCCCTCTATTATTCTTAAAATTGTAGGGCATGACACAACTTGAAAAAGTTAAAGGCTGAAATATTCCATAGAGATCCAACTACGGGCTATTTTATTGTGCACCAAGAAGAATATCCTACACAAAAGAGTCTACCTCCATTTTTTTTTTTAAAACCAAGGACTCATCCTTCATCAAGGCCATCCTAAAAAATAAAAGAGATAATGTTATATATTGTAGAACAAGAAAAAGAGAGAGGATCTTAGTAAGCACAAAAATCATAGCTATAATCCCAAGGCCAAGTTATGAAGTAAAAGAAAATCCTCACTACCCCTCCTACATCCATAAATAATATAGTTGTGAGGAAGATTATTATGGTTAAATCCTCCATTTAAAAATATGTACAATCAATGATAATACTAAACTCGCTAAACCCTATGAAATAACCAAAAGAGACCATATTGACACAAATAGAGCCAAAGGTTGTATAGGAGCTATAATATCCAAAGTAAGAGAAAAAGAAGTATAAACAAAAAAATAAAAATTAAGAGAAAAGATAAAGAAGAAAGAATAAAATATAAAGGCAAAAGTGGAGGAAGAACATCACATGAAATAGGAAGCTACATAAGAAAGGTAACACCATTAACAAGATATCTAGGAGACATGATAGAAAAAAATCTAACAAAGTAGAGGCTCATAATAAATTATCAAAATAATTAGAGGCTATAGATAAATAATCCAAATAGGTAGAGACTCACAATAAATGATCTAAATAAGCAAAGGCAATGAAAAGTGTGAAAGAAGAGGTAGTGTGAAAACATTAAGAAGTGAAAGATATGTAAAAAAAGTAGGAAGAATAAACACCACAAGCAAAGGCTCAAGATGATCAATAGTCCAAAGAAGAGTAATTAATTAAATATGAATAAACCAAGTGTATAGTTGAAGAATAATTACCAAGGATAAAGCCAAAGCTAAAGCTAAGGCCAAGGCTGACACAGAAGCCAAAACCAAGGCCGAGGCAAAATCCAAAGCCAAATCTAAATATAAAATAAACTTAAGGATAAATCACAATCCAAATCCCAAGTTAAGTCTCATTACAAAATATAAAAAGAGGCTAAATATGAGGAAGAAGCAAAGTGTGTAGAGTAACACAGTGGGGGGTACGTAATAGGAGGCTTCAAAGCCAAAAACTCTAACCATTAGCCAGTGGCTATGGGATGTGTTTTAGCTTGGATTTTAACCCTTTATGGAGATGGAAAATCTCTCGTCATCCAAGTGTCACAATAGAAACACCTCTAAGCTTGTGGGTAGCCTAAGGATGAGGTAAATCTCTAGATAGGGATAACTCCCTTGATGTACCACTTTGGATCACAACTAAAACTAAACTTGGGGGGTGAAAAGGGAGAAGGATAAATAAAACTAAACTAATCTAAGGGAGGTGATACACAAAATAACATGATGACTTCCATCCAATATCATGTTACATATGAGAATAAAGGATAAACTAAGCATACACTTCTTCAATCTATGTCTTCTTACATAAATGTCATATTATGAGTTTATGGAAGAATGCCCTAGTAAAGGTGGACTAAACAAGAGGCATTGAATGGAACTAGTGAATATACTAACTCACTCAAACCTAGACATCTCTTAGAACACTTCACATGCCCTATAAGAAGAGGCTACAAATAGGTGGAAGATGAAACAACATGCTAAGGAATCCATAGTTTTCAATAAGTAAGATTCATCATCCAATTGAACACACTATGAAAAGTCATGAAATTGTTAAAATAAGTAGTATTATTTATCAAATGTTATGAATTTGAGTATGGATTTTCCATACTCAGGTGGAACATTCATTACAATGACAAAATGGCTAGTTCTTATAGAACTTGAGAGAGAGAATAGAAGAGAGAAGGTCAAGGGTCACAAGGACACTTGTAAATCTGAGAGAATAAGTTAATTATGCATGAGAGAAGGTTTTGGGATGAACCATGCAAGGTTATGGAACCCAAGTGTCCATTCAAGTCATCAAACTCTTGCAAATTAGCATAAGATTCCTCAAAATTAGTTCAAAAATATTACCTTCATGATTAGCCATATATAAAATCCTCATAACTGATTAGGAAGAGGTATAAATATTTTAATAATGTTAATGGTTTTATGCATGCCTCTCCATGCATTAGTTTCCATCTTGGTCCTCTGAAATCATCTAGATAGGAGTTATCATCATCTGCAGTCCAAAAAGCTCTTCTTCTATGCATTGTGCACACTTGGCCTCAAATTTGTCTTTATTTTCCCATTAAAATATATGGGATGGAGTGGATGAAAATATTAAGTACCCTTTATTTATTTATAATCATTAGGGACACCTTAAATTTATCTCACTTGAAGTTTTCCACCCTTTTAACTAGCTTGTCCAATATGCTAGTTTTGACTGGCTAAGATGAGATCTCTTTTTGAGGAACTTATGAGTTTTTTAAGGAATTAAATGAATATGGGGAGTTACTAAAAGTCTTAATATTTCTCCCAAATTTTGTTTCATATTTAGACTCCTCTTAGAACTTGTAAAACACAAAAAATGGTCAAACTTACCTTATTTCTCACCCCATCCATACAATTATATACAAATAAAAAGCATGGGAGGGATATTTAGTGAGTCATATAAAATTTAAAATATGTTTCATATCTAAAATGTACCATTATATTTCATATCTAGCTACATTTCTCTAGATTAGTCCTTACAAGGGTTTTGAAGGGTTTTTTAGTAGTTATCACTCATAAGGTTTGTTCATAAAGTTATGACCTCAAATTTTACAAAAAAGTACACAAATTAATATTTAAAGACATTTTATAACATCCCTAAATTTCTTTTGTTCCCGTGAAAAGCATCAATAAAGATGTGAGCACTTGAAATCACCATATTGAGCTTTTCCTTTACTTTCCTACAGGTCTGAGTAGGTTTTGAGCTCAAAAATGTTTTTTTATGGATTACATTGAAATTTTGAGGTTTTTTCATACCTTTTTTGACATTAATAACATGTTACAATAGGTTTAAATTCATTTCTAAGGCCAAAAGTGTGAATGACCTCCTCTTTGGGCATTAGGCCTAATCCTTGCCAAGTAGGCTTACCTACACTTTTATGGTTTAGAACATCCAACTAAGTTTATTTAAATTTAAATAGATCAAAAACCTATAAAATTATCCCATAGACATTTCAAAACCAATTTAAAATCTCTATTATGGATATAATTGAAACTGACCCCTTGTTTGGCCTCTAGGCATAACTATGTCTCATGAGCTTGTTTGCACTTTTGATGGTCCAAGGCACCCTATTTGGTTTCACTATTTATTTCTTGGTTTAATATGTATTAATATATTAAATATATCTTGATAAACCTTATATAAAGTTACATCAAATCCTTTGGCCACCCTTCATCTCCATTTGCCTAAAACCTGTTAGTTTTGTATATGAGGGGAGTGCCCTCTGTTTGAGACAAAATAGAGTTCACTCCCCTATTTAATAAGAAAATAATGAAAATTTTAAGAGTTTATATAGGTTTTTATGGTATTATATACAAAAATTTATTCCTTTATTAGGTTTTTATACCATCAAAAAACTAAAAAAACCCAAAATAGACCTTTTTTGTGATAGACTATGTACATGACAGTCATAGAAGTGGACTGCATGTTCATCATTTGAACCTTTTCCTTGATTTTTTCCCATTTATTATATTATAATGATAATTAATGATGTTTTAAATTCCCTACTTATCTCTCCAACCTCTCATGAACTCCTCATCTCATGCCTAGCTTAGACTGAGTACATTTCCTAATTGTGTTTCCTTCTTAACAATATCCCTGCCTGTAAGTGTAAGCTACACTTTTGAAATTATTTGCATTGATTTGGGGTCCTTATGAAACCCTTAATGACATATAATATCCTTTATTCACCCATACCATGTAACTCCATGACAAAACCTAGAGTAGTTATCCACTGTGTCATTGTCTGCTATAGTCAACATAGTTGACTTTGTCAAGGCAACAGGGGTGTTGTAAATGCATATCTACCTTGAACCCCAAATAAAACTTTTTATGGTATCCTTGGAATTATTTATAATCATACTTCATCATACCAAACTTTGTTCTTTCCTACTTATATTCACTCTAATGGGTGATGTGAATCTTGTTACCCCTGGCTATAGGTGGCTAATCAAGCCTATAGGTTACTTTGTAATAGATGATTTTACATAGTTTTAAGATTTTAAAACATTGATCAAGACCTTTGAAAATTACCATGGTCATATAGTAGTAACTTAAACTTAATAATTCATATTTAAGTTGAGTTCATATTAAGTATCTTCATTTTCTTACTCTCTACCTCTCTCTATCCTTTAAACCTACCTTTATGTATCCTTTACTCATTTAAAACTGGC
Organism: Torreya grandis; assembly: GCA_037957365.1. Taxonomy (NCBI): domain Eukaryota; kingdom Viridiplantae; phylum Streptophyta; class Pinopsida; order Cupressales; family Taxaceae; genus Torreya; species Torreya grandis. The sequence continues at coordinate 275,094 of JARHVA010001995.1, forward strand.
TATGCTATAAAAAAACTTCCTTGAATCCTTTTAAGGTCATAATGTATGCTTTTTAATTGGTACTCTTCTTTAAATGTCTTAATACATCACCTTATCATCAATTTAGGATAATTGGTATGTACCCTATTATAGGTGTGTGTTTCCATAGTGTACGAACTGTAGGTGTTTATGAAGGTCTAAAACACACATTACCATCTCTTTATGATGATATATTAGCTCACTTAAGGTCCTATAAATAATTATAACCTTATTATTATAAAATTAATTTTAAATTTTTAACCTTGGTGAAAAAAGTTCTCTTTTTGGTCTTAGGCCTGTAGATAATATTGAAAGAATTTAATGTTTTGTAGGCAATTTTAAGGGCCTAAATGACCATCTTCCCTTCATCCTCTGACCCTCATATTTGGAATGTAAACTCATAATAATAGGGAATAAAATATTTACCTATATATATATATGTCTAAAAACCATTCACCACCATGTTTTGAGATGTCCTTAAGAAGCCACTGGAACTCAGTGTTGCATTTTTGGGGAAAAAGTCCATGAGTTCATACAGTCATCATGCTTTGATGGTAAACCTACTTTAATTTGTCAACCTAGCCTATGAAAAGTCTTACATACTCCATTAGTGAATTATGATGATCAATGATAGTTTCACCACCATGTTTCAAATATTTAAATGGGTATTAATCTTTTATCAAGGCTAATTAGAAGTGACTATTTAGTGTACACAAGTAGTAAAGGGCAAACATGGACAATATGCATTTTATTTTCCTTAAATGGAGTTTATATCTATTTTAAAAAACCAAGTTAACTCTTAAAACCTCAAATGATTTGAAACAAGTGTCAACACATCTTACTCAACATGAATTTTTCATCTAAGCAACTGTAAGCAAGCATGTTCATGGCTACATATTGGAAAATGTTTCATATGACTATAAATCAATGAAGAGTTGCATTGGAAAAAGAGATTTAGAGGTTAATGGAATAATTATATCAATTTAAACATGTGAAATTTTCTATCACAACCCATTTAAACCATGAACAAGCCTGAATCTCCTAGAAATAGTGAAAAAACTAATTGCAACGTAGAAAGACATATCTTCTTGAAACCTTGATGTAATTAAACCATAAAAAATAAATGTAACTTGAAACCAAGCATGGAATACATGAGGGTACATATTAAAAATCATCTAAAACCAATATCATCAAGTTGATTTTTCATAATTTCTCAAACCAAGGTAAAACTTATAGGGTGCATGAAACTACTAGCAGAAAAACATAGTTAACTTCATGAAGATCGTTCATGAAGTAAAGTCCACCATTATATGAAATAATTATATTTAAATGAAGGACTATAAGTTTAATACAACCTCCCAAATTTATTTGAGCTAAAACCTCTTGAACTATCCGTACTAAACATAAACATGTAGGTCACTTCTACTTGCCAAGAGGACTAAAAAAGGAGCAAAACGTTTTTGGGCCATAATTGGAACTTATAGATCAAACCAAAAATGTAAATAATCTTGGGGAATCTTAAGAGACATACAATGATCCTTTCTTATGTGGCACACTTCCCAAGAATCCATACAAGTGCCAACAATATTCTTTTCCTCAAGAAAACTTCCCTTTCTCTGAGGAACCTACCACTTTTCAATTGGTTTTAGTTAATTAAGACATAAGGGGACCCATGGGTAATTAAATAACCATTTGGGACCCTCACACTTCCTAATAAATCTGTATAAGTCATTAAATCACCTTTTTTAACCTCAAAATAACCCAAAATGACTAAAAGGACTAAAATAACTAATGACAAAGGCTAGTAAAACATTAAGTGAGATTAATTAACCTATAATACACCTTTTTACATATGTATTTGAACCATAAAACCCATAAAAAGTAATTTTTTACCTAGGGGTGCCCTGATTTGACCTAAAAGTCAAATTTGATCAACAAATTGGTGACTCATAGGGGTAGCATGCTTACTATGCTAACTAAACCAATAGAATTATTAGTCCATTGGGATTAGGGAGTCAAATGAATTTTGAGACAAACAAATTACCTTTTACCATTTATAATCAATATAAAACCACTAATTACCTCAAGCACATAAAGTAAAAGACACAAAAAAATAAGGGAAAAAACTAACAACACACACACACACACACACACACACACGTGTGTGTGTGTGTGTGTGTGTGTGTGTGTGTGTGTTTAAGGCTCTTAGGGGAATTAAAAAACAAACTATTAGGCACAACTAGAGACTAATAATAACTCCTTTACAAGATCAAAAAAAAATTCCTTGAATCATCCTCATGGTGAGATGAAACATAGTGTCAAGCATGTTTCTCCTTGAATTGGATGCTTTGTAAATTAGACCTATTATTTGGCACTTCACTTGACTTGCTCTCAAGTAGATCATATTAAAATAGGTCTCCAATGTATATATATTCCTCTTTAAATTGTATACTTACCTCATAATGCTTTCTAATCTTCATATCATGATCAAATTGGATCTCTTTAGTAGGCATGGCTTCAAGAGGAGTAGTTTTATGTTATTTGGAAGATTAAAGCCAATAGGAGCTTGTTCTATCTTTCAATAGATGATATGTTTCTCTCAACTAGTTGAGAGGATTACTTCCCATCTTGATGACTTCAAACATACCATCATGAAAAGTACATGCTTTTGAAAGGATAATTTTAAAAGATTGGTTTTCTTTTGCAAACTTACTTGAGTGCCAAAGCTGCCTTCATCTTTGACCAGATCATAACCTCCTTGAAGAGGAGTATAGCTTGCTCCAATGATTTCAAACAAATCATCCCAAAAATAATTATTATCTTGTTCTTTCTCATCCATGATTTCTTGCAAAGTGATGGAAGATCTAATGATCATTTCTTCTTCTTTGAAAAAAGGAGAACATTATTCCTCATCAACCTAATTAGAAATTTCAACACAAGAGACCACCTCTTCTTCATCATTTAGGACCTCTTGAGGGATATCAAGTTTTATCTCAACCTTGACAATATGACTTTGGTTCTCAAGGGATGTAAGATCTTCCATCTCCTCTTTGAGATTCCAATACTAGGCTTCTCAAAATCAAGTGACTTAGTCCAATGAGGCTACCAAAGAACTAGGTTTTATTCAAGAAAAAGTTATTTTTTTTTGTCAACAAACTACCCTTATTTAGGTTCTCATACCATATTTCCATCAAGGCAAATGGTGATGGGGTGAAGACAGCATGTACTAGTTGGTGGAGGTGTCACATAGAACTCAAAATCAAATTGAGAGTGAAGTGTAGGGGATTCTTTTTGAAACTCTTGAGGAAGGGGAGGCAAACCTTGGGCTAAAACAACTTGATTTTGTTCCTTCCAATTGACAACCACTTCATTCAAATCTAGTTTATATTGAGAAATATCTTGAGGAAGGGTGGATGGGGTATGTTTAGGAACATGATCTTTTGGGTCTAAACCTTCCATCTCATCTTGACTTATCAAGTTCATCTTTACCTCTAACTCTTAAATTTACTTGGCTAGGTTATCCTAGAAAAGTATTTATTGGAGCTCATAGGAATGATCATGAGGATAAGGAGTGCATGAGGGCTGACATGTAACACAAGAATATTCTTGAGGAATGGTGAGATAAACTTACACATGATTAACTTTATTCACAACTTCACACTCCTTATCAACCAAAATTCTATCCTATTTATTTCCCCATGATTCAACTATATTGTTCCAACGTATGATGTTAGGATTATATGTATTTTATTATGGATGTGTGGGAGGTGTTTGTATAAGATCAAGCTCCTTGTTAACTTCACACTCTTTGTCAATACTTTTCTCCTCTTTCTTTCCCCATGACTCCACTATCTTGTTTCAACTTAGGACATTGGGATTATGTGTCTCCTTTTGATGTGGTGGAGATGTAATATGAGAGGGAAATGAGGGACTAAATTCCACTTCCTTTGATTATAACATGGAATAATTCATATGCATATTTTCTAACTCAATATGCCTATCAATATTAACTTCAAACATAATGTTTCTCTTCTCAACTTTCTCTTCCAACTAATTGGGAAAAGGATGACTTTGATATCTTTGATTGGGCTCATGAGTAGGGATCAAATATGGTTGAAAATAAATTTTTGGAAATGAATATGAAGGTTGATATGTTTTGTGAGGTTTCATTTCATGAACTCCTAGCCTATCCTCTAAGGAAGAAACTAGGCCACTCACATCAAACATCTCACTTGTGAGCATTTGACACTTGGATCACTCCATAAGTACCCATTCTCTTTTGACCAATAATAATGAATCTCTCACCTTATGAATAATATTACTAGGAATATCTTGACCACATCCTCTTAGAGTATCAATCTACAACATGTACTTCTTATATCCCAAGAGTTTCTTCTTGAACATGGAAATGGATGGAGTTGGGAAGTGGCTAGGTTGACTAGGAGAAAGAAGATATTGAGGAGGCTAGCTATAAGACTGATAAAACTCATGATAAGGTTGAATATGATCATATTTGGGCTGAAAATAACCATATTTTGGCTAGTATACTTTATTTAAGGGTTGATTACTAACTTTCTCATGTTGATACAGAATGGCACAAGCTTGCAATGTATCACCAACTTGTAAAAAATAGTACTCAACACCCAAATTAACCATGATATATATATATATATTAGCCTAGGTTTCATTTTAAATATTTTTGGTATATATATATATATATATATATATATATATATATATATATATATATATACACCAAAAATATTTAAAATGAAACCTAGGCTACTTGACTAGCTGATATATCTTTAGAGTCACCATTGATGCTTTGATAGATGCCTCTAAAGGCTGATTGTTGAGAGACAACACTAAAAATATCTCAACTTCTTGGACCAAGAGTCCCAAAAAGCATGCCAAAAAATATTTTCAATTGGATTTTCACCCTTTTAGGAGATGGTAAATCTCTCCTCATAAAAGTGGCAAAATGGAAACACCTCTAGGCTTGTGGGTAGTTTAAGGATGAGGTGAATCTCTAGATAGGGATAACTCCCTTGATGAACCACTTTAGATCACAACTAAAACTAAACTCAAGGGGTGAAAAGGGATAATGATAAATGAAATAAAACAACTCTAATGGAGGTGATACACAAAATAAAATGATGACTTACAACCAATAACATAGTACACATGAGAACAAAGGACAAACTAAACATATTATTTTCAACTTGGAGCTACGCCCTGATTCAAGGACGTGCGGGAAATAGCCAGTCCTCTATCCAAATGAAATAATGGGATCTCCTCATGAGGGTGGGTGCCTCAACAGTGGGGAGAACCTCCAAAGAAGGCTGGTTCCTATATGATGTATCGATTAGGATTCCTACTCTACGCTGCGGACTACCATGGAAAAGGGAGAAGGAGAAACTTAAAGGGAAATCCTACCTAAAAGGGGGTGATACACCAGAACTATGATCCTACTCAGCTCAAAACCTTGAATACTGAGTGAACAATAGAGAAGGAAGACCTTAGACTTCAAATTAATCACTTGTGCATAAGTATTTCATGCAGAGGTTTGGTTCAATTACTAAAACCTGAGGGAAATGGTGGAGAGAGGTATGATAAAAGACACTGTGCAGCCGCCTAACATCCACTTACAATTTCAGCAAAAGACAATAAAGAACACTTCAACATGACTTGCACAAGGACAATATAGCAACTAGGTACGAACAAAATTTGGGAAGGGAGAAAACTCTACCACTTATGCAAATTGCTGGAAAATATAAACTATGCCAAGCTTGAAATTTGAAAGTACACTCCTGCTTATTGATCAAAAAGGTTACACAACTCTTAATCATAGAGTCTGGTCTAACCAAGAGAGATTGGATTCTTTTTTAAAATAAGGCTGAAAGCCATTATATAAGAAACACAATAGGCTAAAGATAGCCATATAAACTTGAAGAGAAAAAATTCACTTTGGTTAACTCAATAAAATATATTTTTCCTGTCTTTACATGAGTTTTATTTTGGTGAAGCGCACTCATCCTTGCATGGATGTCTTCTAATTTTGGATGTGGCATTTGATTAATTATTCAATTCCAAAAATGGACTAGTCAACTCCTTGTTAGAACTTGAAAGTCCAGTTGAAGCTGGATTTAGCCCTTCGAATGCATGCCTTGACTAGGGATGAATAGGATCTTAATAATCAGTTAACTGAAGCTTTGACTGATTGTTCAAAAATAACTCCAGTGTTTGAAAATAGACTCATGTTTACATGTGAATCTTCTAATTCTGGTTGTGTCTATTCCTGGTAGGGTTCCCTATTCAACTCTTCATCAGACTATCTATTATTTGCTCCTTTTGCATAGTCAGCTTCATCTATTTTGTTTTTTTCCTACTATTTTTAAAATCCCAATGGTTACTTCCCACGGCCTAAATTTGATAGCCTGTGGGATGTCATCAGAAGCTATCTCCTTTCTTTTAGCAATATTTTTGCAGGCCCTTTTCCTGTTATGTTTCCCTTTGTCAGCTTGCTCAAGCTTTTTTGTTGATAATTCTGCTGATTGGTTGCTGAATTGTGGGCTTTTTGTTTGTGTCAGCTTTCGTGGACTTGCTGAATTTCTTCAGACTTTTTATCCAAAGGAATTCCTTCGAATAAAAAGTCTGAATAAATTCATACCCCTTTGCCTTTGCCATTTGAAATTATCTTTGTTTTCTACCTATTGGAAAATGTCTGGGTTCTTTCTAAATGTCTTGAATTGTCTTCTTTCAAATTCCTTAGCCTGTGCTCTATTGAAATGCGCCTTTTGGAAAAACTTGAGGTCTCTAGCAGGCAGTCCACGTAGTGCCCTTAGCCAGCCTATGTGTCCTCCCCTTTTTTATGTGTTATGTGGCCTGTCTCTCTTTATATAAATTTTTTTTTAGGGATTCCAATGTGTCCTCTAGCAGTGCCTTTCTATGGTACCTAGAATTCTTGCAAAAGCCTATATGTTCTTTGGTTTTTGACCTGCCAAATTCCTTCAGACTTTTTGTCCGAAGGAATTCCTTCGAACAAAAAGTCTGAAGGAATATCCTTGCCCTTTTTATGTGCCTTTCAAAAAAACCTGCCCTCCACCACATGGCTTTGAACTTGTGTTGAACCCAAATTTTGGGTGAACTGAAACATTTAACCAACATGTTGAACCAAGCCTTGAACCATGTGTTTGAATCAAACGTTGAACCTTTGCATCAAACCAAACCTAAAAATGACTGAGTGTTGAAACCCTGCTCTTTTGAGGGCTTTGCCAAAGGAAAATGGTGCATTATTCCTTCTTTGGCTAGAGACAATAACTTTCCATGTGGCAAAAAATCTAATTTGTGGAAGATTTGTCAACATTCTGGCGACTCAGCTAGGAAGCATGCCTGCTATGCTTGAGGACCCAGTCATGTATAAATGCTATAAAAATCCCAAATGGTGAATCTAATCTCTGATTGAAAATCTACTCTGATCATTGCTGTAATAACCTCCTCCTTCAAAATAAGAAGGAAAACACACGAAAGCAAAAAACTAACTAAAGCAAATGTGCAAACAAGCACTTATTAAACAAAACATGAAGCAAACTACTGTGCTTTTACAACACTTGGAGGAAAGTAAAAACAACTAAAATAACCTAGTTAACCTTGATAAGGTACGATCCACCTAGATTAAATATAAAATTCTTGAACTCGCTCCTTTTGAGAGATGATACAATTTGCAAGGTAGGATGTATATTAGTCATAACCTTTGATGAGGCAGTTGCCTTGTCAACCAACTGTATTAGCACCTTCTTGAATGAGTCATCAACAACAAACCAGTCACCAATAAAGATAAACTGACCAAGTATTTCCTAAGTGTTCTTGGATTGCTTGTCATCTATCACCATGTCAAGTGATACCCCATTTATGCATGGTTTTTGAGTGGCCATGTCCTTCTTGTTGACTACTGCTAGTTCATCTAGCTCTTCAAAGAGCTTTGAATATGCAACCAAATCTGTATTGGGATCTTGAATAGGTGGTTCTTTATCAAGCTGCTTATAAATGTGCTCTTTAATAGCCAACATATCTATACAAAGCTCTTCAATCTCTAGTAGAGGCTCAAGGTACAGCTGCCAATCATATGTTTGTTCCTCATTTTGGTCTATTTGAACTAAATCCATTGTCATGCTATCAGAATCTTTCTCAATAGGAGATACATGTAACTCATGTAAGACTTCTATTTGTACCAGTACCTTTTAAAGTTCATCCAGATCAAGATCAATCTTCTCATTCTTAGCTATAACCAGATGCTCAATTACAACCTCAAGATAAGTATCAATAGGAATTTCATCCCTAAACACTTCTAAAGCATCCTCTATACATTTTACAAGAACCTGACCTGTAACTACAACCTCTTTCTCAATACTCCAAAGAACAGGATCTTCATGAGGAAGGATGATGGCAGGAGGGTGATGAAATTCACTTGTTTGAGAGCGAAAATGAAGCATGGGAGATTGATCATGGTCAGATTTTAGAATCTTGAGGGAAAAGGAATCATCTAGGGAGTTTGGGAAAGAGAAATTCTTAAAAACCTTTATATTCTGTTCTTTCCACTTAGCCATTACCTCATCAAAATTTGGAACTTATTTGTCCTCCTGGACAACCTGAGCTTGAGAGATGATTGGTGAGGTAATGATGGGACTATAGGAAGGTCTAGTCTCATAAATACCCACTTGAATAAGCTCTTGAATAGGCTTTTGATTCCAACTAGGAAGCTCCCTTGGCACATACTAGGCATGGTTAAGAGTTTCATAAGAATAAGAAACACCATAGCCTTTTGTAGACAATTCGTTTAACTCGATTCTCTACCTTTTCCAAGCCTCCATCTTTTCTAATGTGAGAATACATAGTCCATTTATCTCTTCTAAATCATTAGAGACATTTCGAAATAGACCATTTACTTCCTCATACTGAGAGTTAGAACAAACCTTTCTTGCATATGCCAGTATTCTAAGCTCTATTTCATTCATTTTTTCTTGAAGGCGATACTACTCATATGTGACATCATAACCATACGGGGAAGATGAAATCTGATCTTGAGACTTGTTTCCAAAATCAGATTAGCTCATTTTTGGGAACAACCCTCTACAAAACTTGTCCATTTCATCTTTCATCTCTCTAAGTTTGTTTTTGAGATGGGTTCTTCTCGTTCTCATCTCGGTTTGACTGTACCTTCTGATAATCATAAATCACATCTTCCCCAAAAAGTGAAGGTCATTACGGTCTCAATGTGTTCAGGGGACCAAGCCTACCTCTTTTAGAGTTAGTGTTTCTCTTATCTTGTTTTTTGTGCATGAGCGACAAATTTTGCCACTGGTGCATTTGCGCTCAAGATGCAAGGGCAAAAAATTTTGCTGCCCCTACATTGTGACCTACAAGGGCAGCAAATTTTTTTGCCCCTGCATCTAAACTAAATCAAACATGCAAGGGCGGCAAAATTTGCCACCCATGCATGCCTCGATTTCCATGCGTGACATTTATTACTGCATGCAGTAGGTGGTTGGGGGCATTTTTTCACCCCATTTAAATTGATTTGAGCTCATTTCTTCTCATTATTCCTCCTCTCCTCCTGCCTTTAACATTTGGATGACCTAGCGGATGATTCAAAGTGTATTGTTATGGATTTGGTCTCGTGACGCATGCAATTTTCTAGGTAGGTCTTATTTTTAGCTTTTTTTTTCCCTCTTTCTTTCCTTTGTTTTTAGTTGTTTAGTGCTTTTCTTTTCTTTTCTTCCACACCCCTAGCCATGGTTTTCCAATTTCCCTACTGACTGAGATGGCTAGGACCACCGTCTCTCCTCATTGCCCTCGGTCTTCTTAAACCCATTACAGGCAGTAAATTTTACCACCCGCACTTTTGTCCATGGTTTTAACTAAGCCCACAAGGGCAGCAATTTTTGCCACCCGTGCGTCTCAACCCTCCCTTCATCTTCACAGCTAGTGATTTTTGCCACCCGTGCTGACCCTTTCATGTTGGGGCAGTGATTTTCACCGCCTGCTTGTCCCCAAGTCTATCCTGTATCGGTGACAAATTTTGCCGTTGATGCATGTCCCTTGTAGGGGTGGTGATTTTCACCACCCCTATTTTTTCCTTCCCCGACCTGTAAGGGCAGCAAAATTTTCTGCCTCTACAGGTTGACCCTGCAAGGGCAACAAAATTTGCTACCTCTACAGGTAGACCCTGCATAGGCAACAAATTTTGCCACCCCTACCCTTTTTTCCCAAACATGCATGGGCAGAAATTTTCACTACCCCTACATGTTTCTCTCCTGACCTGCAAGGGCAAAAAAATTCACTGCCTCTATAGGCCATTTTGCATGGATGGTGAATTTTACCGCCTTTGCATTCCTCCTCTAGATTTTTCTAACTCCAGAGGATTTTCGTCCTTTCCTTTTCTCTTTTTCTTCCTCATTTTTTGCCCCTTTTTTTGACCTAGCCTTTTTATGTGACCTCCATTGACCATGATCACTTAAAATGCATTTTCCCCAATTCATCCTCTCTCCCCTAATCTCATGATCATGACTGCAGTACCTTCAGAGAACTCTTGCAGGACATCAAAATTGGCCATGTGGACATGGCCAAGTTCATAGATCGAATGAAGGCGATGAACCCAAGCACTGAAATAAAGAGGATCATCAAAATCAACATCCACTTGGTAGCTACTTTCCCAGTGGCAACACATCATACAAAGTTCATTCTCCAATGCCTGCTTCTACAACAAAGAGACTAGGTCAGTCTCAGATGCCAGTGGTAATGTGGTGATTCGAATGGATCCCAAATTTATTGACAAAGTCTTCATGTGCCCTCCAGCTACTGAAGTAACCAAGATTGACTTCGTAGTTGCCCAGAAGGAATACGATAAAGACCCTGAGAGGGCAAAGAAAGTCATGAACAACAGGTGGTTGAAGGCACCCAGGTCTAGTCTATCTAGGTGGCCATGAAACTTCCCAAGGAGTGACTTCATTGAAGAAGTTGGTGACTTGATCACCTTTCTTAGCAGAGTGTGGGGCATCCCGTCTTCCTCATAGTTTAATGAATGGATGTACCCATTCATCAAGATCATCCTCCAAGGCAAGTAGGTCATATTTTAGGGAGAGCATATCAGCAATGCCCTCCATGAGAAACTAACCAAGGTACAAACTTCTTCCAAGTTTTATATGACTTCATACCTTGTGTGCATAGCTATTGTAATACAAACTTTTCTGACCTTAACAACCGAAGGGGATAGAAGGATGACCCTAGTGTACTCATATTGCCCCTAGTTGACACTTTAAGGGTCAACCCATCATTTCAAAAAGGTAAATGATGCCTTCTTCATCATATTTCTATGCCTCTTCAACCCTCAGCTTGAGTAGAAGAGAGTATTAGATGAGGCTTAGATAGTCATCAACGACTATGGGTGTATGTTCCTGCAATTTCTCACCTTTTGCTATCTCTAGGTTGGCTTTTTCTAAGGCTACCCCTATATGCTCCCCAGGTTCCCTTCTAAAAAATTAGTTCTAATAAAACTTTGCTGACAACGGGTTGTCATGCACACTAGACAAATGGAGCTGAAAAAGCTAGGTTTTAGGTTTCTAATCGAAATTGGCAGGTATTTCATTACAATAGTAGCCAAAGCCAAAGTCATGGAAACAAAAATGCAGATGGTCACCCTAAAGAAATTCAAGAGAAGAGATAAATTTGACTACAGGGGAGTCAAAGACAAAATCAGGTGAAAGACTCAGTTTCACAAGCCCATGATCAAGCACATCTGGATAGACCTGAGGATGGCTGAAGAGATCAAAAAGATAGACTATTGCAGGTTGACCCTAGAGAAGATTGAATATCTAAGGATTTTAGAGGTCCCTTCCAATTTGGTTGATGATGGGAACATTATCAATAACAGATACCTGGTTGAAAAGGTTGATGGCTCCCCTCTTCCTCCAACTCAGTGGTCTCAGAAGGAACTAACTTCTCTGAAAAAAAGATTTGAACCAATCTTGGCTAACACCAATGATTAGTTAGTAGCCAAAGGGATCATCCTGAAAGAATTCATCATGGGATCTGAGGCTGAGTACTAATCATAGTTGAAGAGGAAGGCAAAGAATAGGACCAAGAACAAAGGTGATGTTCCTTCTCCTTCTAGGCCTCACAAGCCTAGAATCATCTTTGTTTCCAAAAAGCTAAAGAATACTGAAGAGCTTGAAGCAGTAGCTAAAGGAATTGAAGAATAGAGCCCTCAGACACAGGCAACTCAGCCAATGGACACAGATGATTGGTTGGTAGGATAGCAAAGCACTGAACCTCTATCTTCACAAGAAGAAGCACAACTGCTCAAGAGTGTTTCTCCTTCTCTGCCTCAATCTCCTGTGGCTTCTCCTTCTCTTCTCTCTCTTATCAGTGTTCCCTCTTTTGGAGCCACATCTCCTTTTAGGGTTATATTTGGTGATCCTCAGGGTGCTTCTGTAGGTACTCCTCACTCCTCTGGGTCCATTCCAAGTTTATCATCTCCCTCTTTCAATCTAGGGGAAAGTTCTGCCCAAGAGCCAAAATCAATAGTTGGTACAGTTTTGCCTGTTACTCCAACTGTGACCACTATCACCACTAGCAGTGTAGAAGCTACCACAGTAACACCAGCTGAGGGAACCATTGCCATGACAGGTACTTCTTCTCTCCCGCCTTAGATGTCAGCATTAACACCCAAAAGAAAGAAGTTAGCCATCTCTCCAGATGACTTTGACTTTGGTAGAATAGTGTTAGTGAAAGCTAAGGCTCCTGACAAGCCAAGGATCCTCTCGAAATTGGTTAAGGAAAAAGGACAAAAATTTCTAAGCCTCTACAGGACGCAACCCTTGAGGGTTTTGAAATGAGTAGCTATTCCATCTCTCATGTTGAACTTGGCAAAGTTACTCATGAAGGTGCAAAAAGTGACCTTCAGTCTGCTATGGACATCATGGTCTAGAAGTTTGATCGAGAAAAGGAAATGAAAGATTATTATGAGGCCAAGATAGAGCAACTGATGGCAGTAATAAGGAGGTTCACTCTTCCCCCTGAAGTATAAACTCCAGAGGCCTTCTTTGTAGATGACCCTGTCATTCAAATGATAGAGAAAACTTATTTGAAGGGGAAAGTCCTAGAGGATTATATTGAAAAATGCATACTCAGGGAGTTTTCTTGCTTGCAGAGGTTGTAGACAAAATAGACAAGATGAAGAAGGTGAGAGCTGAATTAGATGACCTCTCTCTTATCTCTCAAGAGGTCAATAGTTTAGAGAAGGATCTTAGTAAATAGAGGGAGATGAAAGATTTGAAGATGAGCACACTGATATCTATCAGTGTCATCTCTAGCAAAGACTCTTACATTGAGATCAAGGAGTCACTGATCTTTAGGATCTAGGTACTCAAGGACTTAATTGAGGATATCAAAGCTTCCAGAGATGCTATCAAGAAGAGTGACATGGGCCTGCTCAATAAACTAGAAGAACCGCCCTGCAACCTAACTTCAAGGGATAATCAATTTCTCTCCACAGAAGAAATGATTCAGAGTTTCAAAGGGATGATTCAGAGAGATTTTAAAGAAAAGGCCTTCTCAATGACCTCGATGGACAATATCCTAGATACTCAGCTGACTCTGGATAATCTAAAATCTAGGTTGATTGGTCATGCTAAGGCCATCATAGCATTGAAGGATGCCTTGATCAGAGCCAGAGTCATCTCTAAGAACACGGTTGCACCAGACAACATAGGAATTCAGGCATCCATTGCTATGTATGATGCTCATATGAAGAAATTTGGTAGCAAGAACTGAAATTCATTTCTCCCTTCTCTCTTCTTTCCTTATGCACTTTTATTTTGTGAAAAGTGCAAGCAATTTTGTAATATGTAATTACATGTAAAAAGTTTAGAAAAATATCTCAAAGTCAAAGATGAGTCATCTTTGACCAGGATATTTATGTATTTTATTATTTTCTAAATTTTGAGAGTTTCTCCCTATATATAGTGGAGACCTCTTTTATAAATAGATCTTTGAAAAATTAAGAGCAAACACTCTGCCGAAATTGAAGCAATTTTTGAGACTTTGTTCTCAAACTTGTAAATCATATTTTCTTGAATGAATGAGAAGCAAGTTTATTTTAGACTTTGTGTTGAGATTATTTGTGTTATTTAGGAAACAGTTCTTATGTCCTTTTTCCTGGTAATATCTTGTTTATCTGATTTAATAAGCAAAGTGGGTGTGTTTATATTATCTAAGAGCATTTCTAAAAGGTAGAGGATAGACTTTGAGCTATTTTTATCTTTGTGATTCAGTTATCTTTTGTAGTTTCAGGCGAAGACTTTGTGCTTCATTTCATTCTACGGTTACATTTGCTCTAAATCGGTGAAGGAGGCTATGAAAGACTTTGCATTTACGTGGGTTTTCTTGTGGACTTTGTTACTTTAGGCAATTTTCTGCTTCACGGTGAATACCATTCTTAAAAGAAGAGGAATGTTGTTAGCTAAGGACTAGGATTTTCCTCTTTTGTTATTTATACATTACCTCTAAAAAAAAGAGGTAGATGTTGTTATACCACCCCATGTGTTATTTTTTGCTTAATTATACTTACATATCCAACGTATAACTATTAATAGGGAACCTCTCCTTGATGAGAGGAGAGATTTACCTCATCCAGATCTGGTAAACCTACAATTTTTGTGGTGTAAGTCTCCCTATACTATGGTTGATATACCCATTTTATCTTTAGTTAGTTGACGACAAAATATTCACCCAACTATTTTTTGGCGACTCCGCTGGAGACTACAAACGTGCATTTTGAAGCCTTAAGCTTCAAATTGAAGTAGTTTGGTCCCTTTTTCATTTAAAACCTGGGAACTCCATGCTACACAAGAAGCCAAAGAGCCAAGGGTGTTTTTGACACCGTGTTTGAGTTGGCACAATAGAGAAACTTTGATTTGTTTCCTCCACCACCTTCCCATCAACGGTTTAGGAGTTTTCCTCCTGACCCTATCAAGTCACTGATGCGATGCAATGCTTCTTTTTCTACTGTTAACCAGGCCTTGCTTAAAAATACCCTACCAAGGTTTGTTATCCCACCATTTAATCACCCTAACATAATGGCTCAAGGCCCGTGGGGCAATTCCTTTGGCCCTCTTAATCTGACCCCACCTTTGCATGAACTACCTCGTAGTTCTAAAAAAAATTCCTATGTTTTTTGGTGATGGAAAGGTTCATCCTGACGAGCATATTGCCACTTTATCCATAGCATGTGGCATAATTGGTGTTAAATTTGAAGATGTATCAGTAAGACTTTTCATGGAAACCTTGTAAGGAGCTATCACAGATTGGTTCTATCACCTGCAGGCTGGGTCAATAACTGACTGGATACGCTCAAATCTAAATTTGAAGCCAGGTTTAATCCAGCTGAAGATGCACATGCTTTGTTAGCTTGACTAACATAGATGAAAAAAGAATCCCAAGAATCTATGAGGGATTTCATAGCTAAATTCAACAAGTTGAGGAACTGGATTCCAACTGTGGCTCAGCCTACTTCGGAGAATCTCAAGTGCTTTTTCATCAATTCACAGCTTCCCAAAGTAAGTTTCCTATTGAGGTGAGATGGCCCTATGGATCTAGCCTTGGCTCAAAATCTGGCTACTGAGATTGAAGATGACTTTATCCTGGTAGGTAAGATTAGAAAAGACCCTAGTAAAAATAAATTCTCTTCATCTGCTGAAAGTTCTTCTTCAGGCACTACAGATCTTATGGTGCAAAAATTGATGAATGAACTGATAGCTTTGAAGAGGCAAATAGCCCAAAGTATGTCTACCCCTACCTATCAAGATATGCCTAAGAGAACATTCTAGAATCAATAATATCAGGGTAATGCTACCTGGAACCAAGGGCAATTGAATCATCTACCTCCCTCTCCAGGGAGATTGGCCATTGAAGCAGCACCTACCAATTTAGCAGTCAGTTACCTAAAGGCTGAACACGACAACTCTTTCCAATCTCAGTTAGACCAACAAGAAGATGCTAATCTCTTTGATGAGTAGGAAGAAAAATTAGCTGGTGACTCTAATATCAGTTTCCTAGATTACGAGGATGAAGCTAGAAGTAAAGGAGAAGGTTTGGATGGATCTTACGCTATTTTCACCAGATCTCAAAATCAATCAACTTCACAAACTGACAAAGGAAAGGCAGAGGAAGAACCCTGGCTAGTGGTTTCCATCACTAAATGAGGGACTCCATTGCCCCCACAATCAAAAGATCAGATAATTCATAAAAAAGTAAGTACCTCCAACCACCTGATACCTTCCACTTCTGTTGCACAGACTAGTGCCATGCCTACTAAAGTCCCTGATGATGGACTCTCTTCCTCTGTTGCAAGTTCTTTTCAATTATTTGATATAATTGATCATGTTGAAAAGACTAAAATTAAAATGATAGAGGTTGAATATTTGAGGGCTAACTCAGAGTAGTTTGATAGATTAGCATTATATGTAAAGAATAAAGCCGTCCCCGTAGGACAAAATTCTTTGAAGGCCATTCATGATCCTCCTAAAGATAAACTGGCCTAAAACAATCTTGTTGTGACTCCCCCTATTACTCCTAGAAAAATAGAACCTTTCTATGTTTCCCTACTTATAAATGGTTATAAACTGAGTAATTGTATTATAGACTCTGGAGCCTTAGATAATGTCATGCCTGTGAAGGTGGCAGATTCTCTTAGCCTAACTCTGACTAAAACTTTTGGGAGGTGTTTTTTCATGGAAAACAAGCAAGTTCCCCTCTTAGGTTAGATAAAAGACGTTCAATATGCTTTCACAGCTTTTCCAAAAAAGAGGATAAAAATGATGGTTTTAGTTGCTGATGTTCCAGTGTCTTACGACATCTTATTCGGGAAAAATTTATGCAAATACATTAGAGGTGAGCTAAGTATGGACTTGTCAGAAGCAAGAATCCCAATTCAAGGTGTCATGAAGAATTTGCTTCCTGAAAAAGAAGCAAGGTATGTAGTTACCCGATCATCAACACTAGAAGCTCAAATTTTATTCGAGTCCTTAGGCATGGGTAACTACTTCCTATCTATAGACGGGATCCATGAGGCGTTTGATGAAACTCTCATGGGTGATAACTTGAGATTGTGTTCCACTGATACAACGAGAGAATTGACAAATCAAAATGAACACATGGAACAACCTCTTTCCCCAAATGAAGGAGTTTTCAAAGGAAAAGCAGCATCTAATGAGGTATGGACCTTAGAATTTGATGGTAGCTACTCCTCTACTAGTTCGAGAGCCAGGGTTGTGTTGGTATCTCCTCAGGGAGACATTATTCCTTTGTCCTAAAAATTTCAATTTAATAATACCAACAACATGACTAAGTATGAATCCCTGTTGCTCAGATTATAGGCTGCCAGAGAAAAGGGCATTAGGCTACTCCATGCTAAAGGGGATGCTGAGTTGATAGTCTGTCAGGTGAGGAACCTCTATCAGACAAAAAATGAAAGGTTGTGCCACTATCACAATCTGGTCTGGGATCAAATTGAAAATTTTGACGCTTTCAACATCTCTACCATTCCAAGGGAATTCAATGACTGGGCGGATGCATTAGTTGTCTCTACTACTCTCTTAGTCCCTCACCCAAAATTTAAGGGAGATAAGTACACTATTGAATTGGTCTTTCAACCAAGTGTACCTAATAATGCCAGATATTGGCAAGTATTTAATAATGATGACCAAATCATCACCTTCTTGGAGTAAAAGGACAGTTTTGAACAACTGCATTTTGAAGGTAGTGAACTCTGAGAATGTGAAACAACTCTTGAGTCAAATATGGATACAGGTGAAGATTTCCTATAGCTTAAAGGGAATAAGATTCCCAAAGGCCTAGTTTACCTAGAGAAGTTGTTTGATAACCATGACAAGTTTATTAAACAACAATGAACGTATTCAAACTCCTCTCAAGATTTTGATTAGGTAAACTTGGGAACCAAGCGAGATCCTAAGATGGTAAACATTGGGAAATGCTACACTCCTGAGGAAACATTTAAGCTTGCTAGTTTACTTCACCAATATATAGATGTGCTGGCCTATTCCTATGATGATTTGAAATCACTCAGGCCAAATGACATTTGCCATGATATTCCTCTGAAGGCCAACTCTATACCTTACAAGCAAAAGTCCAAGAAATATAACCTAAAAATCTCAAGTATTATTTTAGCTAAAGTACAAAAGATGCTTGACACCCAGATAATTTTTCCAATCCATCATAGTGCCTGTCAAGAGGAAGAATGGCAAAATTCAAATCTGCATGGATTTCAAGAATTTGAACTAGTTATCTTTAAAAGATAACTACCCTCTTCCTATCATGGATCAAGTTCTACAAATGGTAACATGTTTATAAATGTTATCAATGTTAGATGGTTTTTTGGGGTACAATCAGGTCGAAGTTAGAAAAGTAGATCAGCATAAGATAGCATTCATCACACCTTGGGGCACATTCACTTATCAAAGAATGCCTTTTGGTCTGATAAATGTAGGTACCACATTTCAAAGGGTGATGGATCTCGCTTTCAAGGATGAAATGGGAAAATTCATTATAGTATACTTGGATGATCTGACAGTATTTTCAAAACATCATTCTGAGCATGTTCATCACTTGTAAAAGATACTAGAATGCTGTCGTCAGAATGGTATTTCTTTAAACCCAAAGAAATCTATCTTCAGAGTAACTAAGGGAAAACTTTTCAGACACATCGTGTCCCATGAAGGTATTAAAATTGATTTAGAGAGAGTCAAGTCCATCCAAGAACTTACTCTGCCTACTAGCAAGACTACGGTTCACTCCCGAGTTTGTTGAGAAAACCCACCACATTGTCAACATGATGAAAGGCAATGCTACATTTAAGTGGACTGCTGAAGGCAAATCAGTGTTCAAAGAAATTAAGGAAGCAATCACCCATGCACCAGTCCTAGTTTACCCAGATTATACCAAAAATTTCAAAATATACAGTTATGCTTCCGAGCATACACTATCGAATATTCTAGTCCAACAAAATCAAGAAGGTGTAGAATCTCCTATCTCTTTAATGAGTTGTCCACTCAAGGTTCATGAGCTGAAATATTCCCTTATGGTGAAGCATGCATACGCAGTGGTCAAAGCAGTCAAGCACTTCAGGTTTTATATTCTGAACTCTTACACCGAAGTTCTCATACCTGACACAACAGTAAAATCTATTTTGACTTAGCAGGAGTTCGGTACGAAGAGAGGTAACTAGATTACCAAGACTTAGGAGTTTGATCTAGACATCAAACCTACCAAGCTTGTATGAGGAAGGGGTCTTTGCTAGTTGATCACCAACAATATTCTAGATGAAGTAAAAAATGAAGAAGTAGAGATCGAAGGCATGCCTATGGTCCTCTTTGTTATAACTACTGATGAATGGTACTCTGACATTGCTCATTTTTTGACATATGATGAGTGTCCTGCTCATCTTTCTTATAAAGAAAAATAGAATGTTAAATTAAAAGTGATTGGTTATGTCCTATGGGACAATGGTATTTATAAGAGAAACCTGGATGGGGCATTTCTTCATTGTGTTGATAAGGCGCAACAAGAAAAACTCTTAGTCTTTCCACAATCTAGCCTATGGAGGGTATTTTTCTGCACCAGTGACAGTACACAAAATTCTATGAGTAAGGTATTATTAATCGATGATATTCCAAGATGCCTACAAATGGGTACGTAGGTGCAAATTGTGTTAGTAATTCATTGAGAAGCCTAAGGTGGCCGCTTTGCCTCTCAAGCCGGTTGTGATCGAGGAACCATTTCAGTAGTGGGGTATTGACTTCATTGGCATAGTCAACCCATCTTCAAGTGTTGGGCATGATTATGTCCTCATGGCAATGGATTATTTTACTAAGTGGGTGGAGGCCATCCCAACCAAGCACGCTACGTCTGAAGTGGTGTGCAACTTTTTCAAAGAAAATATCATCTCTAGGTTTGGGGTCCCACTAAAGATTGTAACAAATAATGTGGCCTATTTTTCATAACATGAAATTACTCAATTTTTTTTTAATTATGGGATTACCCTATCCCACACTTTGGATTATTTCCCTTAAGGAAATGGCCAAGCAGATTCGAGTAATAAGAACCTAGTCTCTATTATCAGGAAGCTGGTGGATGATAATCAAAGAACATGGCACAAAGCATTGTATGATGCTTTATGGGCAGATAGGATAACACCCAAAAGGGCTATAGGTATGTCACCTTTCCAGCTTCTATATGAATTGAATGTGGAAATCCCCATCACCTTTGAACTACCAGTGCTTAAGTTAACTAAAGCAATCAAAGACTCAACCTTCGAAAGCTCAATTGACAAAAGAATCATGTGTCTGACCAAGTTGAATGAGTGATGAACCATGGTAGTGGATCAGATTATAGGGCATCAGAATTTGGTGAAGGCACTCTTTGATAAAAAATCTAAGGTCTACGAATTCCAAATCAGAGATCAAGTCTTGTTGTGGGATAAGAGGCAAGAACCAAAAGGGATGCACGACAAATTTGACTCCCTATGGAGAGGCCCATTCACCATTCGACAACTCTGTGGTGAAGCTAGCTTCTTGTAGGAGTACCAAGATGGATCACTATTTGCACTACCTCATAGTGGGTAGCATCTAAAGCTATTCCATCCTTGAAGCTGGAATAAGTCTATTTGTATATATGTACAATTTTTACTTTTTGTCTATTTTTCTTTCATTTTTAGCTTGACTTTGTAGCTCAATGGCTTGGATAAAGGCACTTAGAGACTGGTTTCTACTCCTGCTAATCAATTTAATTAATAGAATTTCCCCAATAGGAGCCAACTATTGTTTTCAAAATCAGATTAGCCTATTTTTGGGAACAACCCTATACAAAACTTGTCTATTTCATCTTTCATCTCTCTAAGTTTGTTTTTGAGATGGGTTCTTCTCATTCTCATCTTGATCTGACTGTACCTTTCGATAATCATAAATCACATCTTCCCCAAAAAGTGAAGGTCATTATGGTCTTGATGTGTCCAAGGGACCAAGCCTGCCTCTTTCAGAGTTAGTGTTTCTCTTCTCTTATTTTTTGTGCACGAGCGGCAAATTTTGATGCTGGTGCATTTGCCCTCAAGATGCAAGGGCAGCAATTTTTACTGCCCCTTCATTTTTCTTGCAAGGGCAGCAAATTTTGCCACCCCTACATTGTGACCTACAAGGGTAGCAAATTTTTCCACCCCTACATCTAAACTAAATCAAACATGTAAGGGTGGAAAAATTTGTTGTCCATGCATGCCTTGATTTCTATGCACGACATTTATTGCCACGTGTGGCGGGTGGTTGGGGGCATTTTTTTCCCTATTTAAACTAATTTGAGGTCACTTCTTCTCATTCCTCCTCCTCTTCCCCTACCCTTAACATTTGGATGACCCAACGGATGATTTGAAGTGCATTGTTGTGGATTTGGTCTCGTAGCACACACGGTTTTCCAAGTAGGTCTAATTTTTAGCTTTTGTTTTTCTTTTCTTTCCTCTTTCTTTCCTTTGTTTTTAGTTGTTTAGTGCTTTTCTTTTCTTTTCTTCCACACCCCTACTTGTAGTTTTCCAATTTCCCTATTGGTTGAGACGGCTAGGACCGCCGTCTCTCCCTATTGCCCTTAGTCTTCTTAGACCCATTACGGGCAGTGAATTTTGCCACCCGCACCTTTGTCCACGATTTCACCTAAGCCCACAAGGGCAGAAATTTTCAGCACCCATGCATTTTGGCCCTCCCTTCATCTTCACGGGTGGTGATTTTTGCCACCTGTGCTAACCCTTTCATGCTGGGGTGGTGATTTAATGCCGCTCGCTCGTCCCCAAGTCTATCCTGTATCGGTAGCAAATTTTGCTACTGATGCATGTCCCTTACAGGGGTGGAAATTTTTGCCACCCCTATTTTTTCTTTCCCTAACTTGTAAGGGTGGAAAAATTAACTACCTCTATAGGCCAACCCTTTAAGTGTGGCAAAATCCACTGCCTCTGTAGGCCGACCCTGCATAGGTGGCAAATTTTGCCGCCCCTACCCTTTTTTCCCAAACATGCATGGGCGGTAATTTTTGCCACCCCTACATGTTTCTCTCCTGACCTACAAGGGTAGTGAAATTTGCTGCCTCTATAGGCCATTCTACATGGGTGGCAAATTTCACTGCCCTTGCATTCCTCCTCTAGATTTTTTCAACTCTGGAGGATTTTTGTCCTTTCCTTTTTTTTCTCTTTCTTCCTCATTTTCTGCCCCTTTTTCTGACCTAGACTTTTTAAGTGATGTCCATTGACCATGATCACTTAAAATGTGTTTTCCCTAATTCAATCCCTCTCCCCTAATCTCGTGATCATGACTGTAGTACCTTTAGAGAACTCTTACTCATCAACACCTATTTGACCAAAGCCAATTCCAATGTCAGAAGCATCTCTAAAAAAGGCAAAAATGATGAAGTACAAATACCAGGGCATCTTCTCACTCACTTTGGTCACTTCTAATGTCGATGACATTTGGGACACCAGAATTGGCCACATGGACATGGTTGAGTTCATAGCTCAGACAAAGGTGACGAACCCAAGCACCAAAATAAAGAGGATTATCGAAAGTAACATCCACCTGGTGGCTGCTTTCTCAGTGGTAGCACATCATATAGAGTTCATTCTTCAATGTGCCTGCTTCTACAACAAAGAGGCCAGGTCGGTCTCAGATGCCAGTGGTAATGTGGTGATTTGGCTGGATCCCAAATTCATCGACAAAGTCTTCATGTGCCCTCTAGCTACTAAAGTAACCAAGATTGACTTCGTAGATGCCCAGAAGGAATATGACAAAGACCCTGAGAGGGCAAAGAAAGTCATGAAAAATAGGTGGTTGAAGGCACCCAGGTCTAGTCTATCTAGGTGGCTGTGAAACTTCCTAAGGAGTGACTTCATTGAAGAAGTTGGTTACTTGATCACCCTTCTTAGCAGAGTGTGGGGCCTCCCATCTTCCTCATAGTTCCATGAATGGATGTACCCATTCATCAAGATCATCCTCTAAGGCAAGCAGATCATCTTTTGGGGAAAGTAGATCAACAATGCCTTTCACGAGCAACTAACTAAGGTATAGACTTCTTCCAAATTTTATATGACTTCATACCTTGTGTATATAGCTACCACAATGTAAACTTTTCTAGGCTTAACAATCGAAGAGGATAGAAGGATGACCCCAGTGTACTCATATTACCCCCAGTTGACACTTCAAGGGTCAACCCATCATTTCAAAAGGGTAAATGATGCCTTTTTCACCATATTTCTATGCCTCTTTGACCCTCAGCTTGAGCAAAAGAGAGTATCAGATGAGGCTTGGACAGTCATCAATGACTATGGTTGTATGTTCCTAAAATTTCCCACCTTCTGCTATCTCTGGGTTAGCTTTTTCCAAGGCTACCCCTATATGCTCCCCAAGTTCCCTTCTGACAAATTGGTTCTAATGGAACTTTGCCGACAACTGGTTGTCATGCACACTAGATAAATGGAGCTAAAAAATCCAAGTTTTAAGTTTCCAATCAAAATTGGCAGGTATTCCATTGCAACAGTAGTCAAAGCCAGAGTCATGGAAATAGAAATGCAAATGGTCACCCTAAAGCAGTTCAAGAGAAGAGATAAATTTGACTACAGGGGAGTCAAGGACAAAATTAGGTAGAAGACTCAGTTTCATGAGCCCATGATCGAGGACATCTAGATAGACCTAAGGATGGCCGAAGAGATCAGAAAGATAGATTATTGCAGGCTAACCCTAGAGCAAATTGAATATCTGGGGCTTGTAGAGGTCCCCTCTAATCTGGTTGATGATGGGAACATTATCAATAACAGATACCTGGCTAAAAAGGTTGTTGGCTCCCCTCTTCCTCCAACTCAGTGTTCTCAGAAGGAACTAATTTCTCTGAGAAAAAGATTTGAACCAATCTTGGCTAACACCAATGATTGGTTAGCAACCAAAGGGATCGTCCTAAGAGAATTCATCATGAGATCTGAGGTTGAGTACCAAGCAAAGTTGAAGAGGAAGGCAGAGAATAGGACCAAGAATAAAGGTGATGTTCCTTCTCCTTCTAGGCCTCACAAGCCTAGAATCATCTTTGTTTCCAAAAAGCTGAAGACTACTGAAGAGCTTGAAGCGGCAGCTAAAGGAATTGAAGAATAGAGCCCTCAGACACAAGCAGCTCAGCCAATGGAAATAGATGATCGGCTGATAGAATAGCCAAGCACTAAACCTCTGCCTTCACAAGAAGAATCACAACTGCTCAAGAGCATTTCTCCTTCTCCACCTCAATCTCCTGTGGCTTCTCCTTCTCCTCTTTCTCCTATCAGTGTTTCCTCTTCTAGAGCCACCTCTCCTTCTAGGGTTATATTTGGTGATCCTTAGGGCACTTTTGTAGGTACTCCTCACTCCTCTGGGTCCATTCCAAGTTTGTCATCTCCCTCTTTCAATCTGAGGGAAAGTTCTACCCAAGAGCCAAAATCAGTAGTTAGTACATCTTCACCTGTTACCCCAACTGTGACCACTATCACCACTAGCAGTACAGAAGCTGCCATAGTAACACCAGCTGTGGGAACCATTGACACAATAGTTACTTCTTCTCTCTTACCTTGGATGTCAACATTCACACACAAAAGAAAGAAGTTAGCCATCTCTCTAGATGACTTTAACTTTGGCAGAATAGTGCCGGTGAAAGCTAAGGCTCCTAAAAGGTGAAGGATCCTCTCGAAATTGGTTGAGGAAAAAGGATAGAAATTTTTGGAAATTGCCAAGCCTCCACAGGATGCAACCCTTAAGGGTTTTGAAATGAGTAGCTATTCCATCTCTCGTAATGAACTTGGCAAAGTTACTCACAAAGGTGCAAAAAGTGACCTTCAGTCTGCTATGGACATCATGGTCTAGAAGTTTGACCAAGAAAAGGAAATGAAAGATTATTACAAGGCCAAGACAGAGCAACTGATGGTAGTAATAAGGAGGTTCACTCTTCCCCCTGAAGTGGCAACTCCAGAGGCCTTCTCCATAGATGACCCTGTCATTCAAAAGGTAGAGAAAACTTACTTGAAGGGGAAAGTCTTGGAGGATTATATTGGAAAAATGCATACTCAGGGAGTTTCCTTACTTGCAGAGGTTGTAGAGAAAATAGACAAGATGAAGAAGGTGAGGGCCAAATTAGATGACCTTCTCTCTCTTATCTCTCAGGAGGTCGATAGTTTAGAGAAGGATCTTAGTAAATGGAGGGAGATGAAGGATTTGAATAAGAGCGCCCTGATATCTATCAGTGTCATCTCCAGCAAAGAATCTTATGTTGAGATCAAGGAGTCACTGATCTTTAGGATCCAGGTACTCAAGGACTTAATTGAGGATCTCAATGCTTTCAGAGATGCTAGCGAGAAGAGCAACATGTTCCTGCTCAATAAACTAAAAGAACTGCCCTACAACCTAACTTCAAGGGATAATCAATTTCTTTCTGTAGAAGAAATGATTCAGAGTTTCAAAGGGATGATTTAGAGAGATTTTAAAGAAAAGGCCTTCTCAATGACCTCGATGGACAATATCCTGGATACTCAACTAACTCTAGATAATCTAAAATCTAGGTTAAATGGTCATGCTAAGGCCATCATAACATGAAAGGATGCCTTGATTAGAGCCAGAGTCATCTCCAAGAACACGATTGCACTAGACATCATAGGAATTTAGGCATTCATTGCTATGTATGATGCTCATATGAAGAAATCTGGTAGCAAGAACTGAAATTCTTTTCTCCCTTCTCTCTTCTTTCCTTATGCACTTTTATTTTGTGAAAAGTGCATGCAATTTTGTAATATGTAATTACATGTAAAAAGTTCACAAAAATATCTCAAATTCAAAGATGAGTCATCTTCTACCAGGATATTTATGTATTTTATTATTTTCTAAATTTTGAGAGTTTCTCCCTATATATAGTGGAGACCTCTTTTGTAAATGGATCTTGGAAAAATTAAGAGCAAACACTCTGCCAAAATTGAAGCAATTTTTGAGACTTTGTGCTCAAACTTGTAAATCATATTTTCTTGAATGAATGAGAAGCAGGTTTATTTCAAACTTTGTGTTGAGATTATCTATGTTATTTAGGAAATAGTTCTTATGTCCTTTTTCCTGGTAATATCTTGTTTATCTGATTTAATAAGCAAAGTGGGTGTGTTTATATTATCTGAGAGCATTTATAAAAGGTAGAGGATAGACTTTGAGCTATTTTTATCTTTGTGATTCAGTTATCTTTTGTAGTTTCAGGTGAAGACTTTGTGCTTCATTTCATTCTATGGTTATGTTTGTTCTGAATCGGTGAAGGAGGCTACGAAAGACTTTGCGATTACATGGGTTTTCTTGTGGACTTTGTTACTTCAGGCAATTTTCTACTTCATGGTGAATACCATTTCTGAAAGAAGAGGAATGTTGTTAGCTAAGGACCAGAATTTCCCTCTTTTGTTCTTTATACATTACCTCTGAAAAAAGAGAGGTAGATGTTGTTATACCACCCCATATGTTATTTTCTGCTTAATGATACTTACATATCTATCATATAACTATTAATAGGGAACCTCCCCTTGATGAGAGGAGAGATTTACCTCATCCAGATTTGGTAAACCCACACTTTTCATGGTGTAAATCTCCCTATATTGTGGTTGATATACCCATTTTGTCTTCAGTTAGTTGACAACAAAATATTCACCCAATAAGACTGATATGGATTTCTAGGTAGGTAAGAGTCATGTTCTTGATAATAAGGATCATGAGAAACTTGATAAGGATTAATAGATCTTTGATAATAACCTTGATTAGTCTCATAGATATCATGACCATGCTGGTATGTTCCATCATTAGGCTGATAAGGAAACACAACATAGGAATTTTCTCCATACATAGCCATCAAAATTCATTAGCAATAATAAAAATAGACTTACATGGAAGCTATCTTGAACTATTAGAAATAACTACTCGAGCTTGGAGTCATCGAATACCTCTTGAAGAACACTGTTGTAACTACAATTTTATTTAAAACTAGGAAAAATGCGTCCCACTAGGCGTGCCAAAAACTATTGTCAACCTGGAGCTGCGCCCTGATTCGAGTACGTGTAGAAAATGGCCAGTCCTCTATCCAGCTAAAATAATAGGATCTCCTCACAAGGGTGGGTACCTCAATAGTGATGAGAACCTCCAGAGAAGGCTGGTTCCTATATGATGTATCGATTAGGATTCCTACTCTATGCTACAGACTACCATGGAAAAGGGAGAAGGAGAAACTTAAAGGGAAATCCTACCTAAAAGGGGGTGATACACTAGAACTATGATCCTACTCAGCTCAAAACCTTGAACACTGAGCGAACAAGAGAGAAGGAAGACCTTAGACTTCAAATTAATCACTTGTGCATAAGTATTTCATGCAGAGGTTTGGTTTAATTACTAAAACCTGAGGGAAATGGTGGAGAGAGGTATCATAAAAGACACTGTGCAGCTGCCTAACATCCACTTACAATTTCAGCAAAAGACAATAAAGAACACTTCAACATGACCTGCACAAGGACAATATAGCAACTAAGTACAAACAAAATTTGGGAAGGGAGAAAACTCTACCACTTATGCAAATTGCTGGAAAATATACACTATGCCAAGCTTGAAATTTGAAAGTACACTCCTGCTTATTGATCAAAAAGGTTACACAACTCTTAGTCATAGAGTCTGGTCTAACTAAGAGAGATTGGATTCTTTTTTAAAACAAGGCTGAAAGCCATTATATAAGAAACACAATAGGCCAAAGATAGCCATATAAACTTGAAGAGAAAAAATTCACTTTGGTTAACTCAATAAAATATATTTTTCCTGTCTTTGCATGAGTTTTATTTTGGTGAAGCGCACTCATCCTTGCATGGAAGTCTTCTAATTTTGGATGTGGCATTTGATTAATTATTCAATTC
Source organism: Torreya grandis (assembly GCA_037957365.1). Classification (NCBI taxonomy): domain Eukaryota; kingdom Viridiplantae; phylum Streptophyta; class Pinopsida; order Cupressales; family Taxaceae; genus Torreya; species Torreya grandis. Next base: position 303,142 of record JARHVA010001995.1, read on the forward strand.
CAAAAATGGACTAGTCAACTCCTTGTTAGAACTTGAAAGTCCAGTTGAAGCCAGATTTAGCCCTTCGAATGCATGCCTTGACTAGGGATGAATAGGATCTTAATAATCAGTTAACTGAAGCTTTGACTGATTGTTCAAAAATAACTCCAGTGTTTGAAAATAGACTCACGTTTACATGTGAATCTTCTAATTCTGGTTGTGTCTATTCCTGGTAGGGTTCCCTGTTCAACTCTTCATCAGACTATCTATTATTTTCTCCTTTTGCATAGTCAGCTTCATCTATTTTGTTTTTTTTCTACTATTTTTAAAATCCCAATGGTTACTTCCCACGGCCTAAATTTGATAGCCTGTGGGATGTCATCAGAAGTTGTCTCCTTTCTTTTAGCAATATTTTTGTGGGCCCTTTTCCTATTATATTTCCCTTTGTCAGCTTGTTCAAGCTTTTTTGTTGATAATTCTGCTGATTGGTTGCTGAATTGTGGGCTTTTTGTTTGTGTCAGCTTTCGTGGACTTGCTGAATTTCTTCAGACTTTTTGTCCAAAGGAATTCCTTTGAAAACTCTACCACTTATGCAAATTGCTAGAAAATATAAACTATGCCAAGCTTGAAATCTGAAAGTACACTCTTACTTATTGATCAAAAAGGTTACACAACTCTTAATCGCAGAGTCTAGTCTAACCAAGAGAGATTGGATTCTTTTTAAAAACAAGGTTGAAAGCTATTATATAGGAAGCACAATAGGCCAAAGATAGCCGTATAAACTTGAAGAGAAAAAATTCACTTTGGTTAACTCAATAAAATATATTTTTCCTGTCTTTGCATGAATTTTATTTTGGTGAAGTGCACTCATCCTTACATGGAAGTCTTCTAATTTTGGATGTGGCAATTGATTAATTATTCAATTCCAAAAATGGACTAGTCAACTCCTTGTTAGAACTCAAAAGTCCAGTTAAAGTTGGATTTAGCCCTTCAGATGCATGCCTTGACTGGGGATGAATAGGATCTTAATAATTAGTTAACTGAAGCTTTGACTGATTGTTCAAAAATAGCTCCAGCATTTGAAAATAGACTCGCGTTTGCATGTGAATATTCTAATTCTGGTCGTGTCTATTCCCAGCAGGGTTCCCTGTTCAACTCTTCGTCAGACTATCTATTTTTTGCTCCTTTTGCACAGTCAGCTTCATCTATTTTGTTTTTTTCTACTATTTTTAAAATCCCAACAGTTACTTCCCGTGGCCTAAGTTTGATGGCCTGCGAGACGTCATCAGAAGCTATCTCTTTTCTTTCAGCAATATTTTTGTGGGCCCTTTTCCTATTATATTTCCCTTTGTCAGCTTGCTCGGTCTTTTTCATTGATAATTCTACTGATTGGTCCCTGAATTGTGGGGTTTTTTTTGTGTCAACTTTCATGGACTTACCAAATTTATTTGGACTTTTTGTTCAAAGGAATTCCTTCAAACAAAAAGTCTGAAGAAATTCATACCCCTTTGCCTTTGCCATTTGAAATTATCTTTGTTTTCTGCCTATTGGAAACTGTCTGGGTTCTTTCTAAATGTCTTGAATTGTCTTCTTCCAAATTCCCTAGGCTGCGCTCTATTAAAATGCACCTTTTGGAAAAAACCTGAGGTCTCCAGTAGGTAGTCCATGTAGTGCCCTTAGCTAGCCTACGTGTCCTCCCCTTTTTTATGTGTTCCACGGCCTATCGCTCTTTATATAAAAAATGTTTTTAGGGATTCCAACGTGTCCTTCAGCAGTGCCTTTCTACGGTACCTAGAATTCTTGCAAAAGCTTATATGTTCTTTGGTATTTGACCTACCAAATTCCTTCAGACTTTTTGTCCGAAGGAATTCCTTCAGACAAAAAGTCTGAAGGAATATCCTTACCCATTTTATGTGCCTTTTAGAAAAACCCATCCTCTACCACACGGCTTTGAACTTGTGTTGAACCCAAATTTTGGGTGAACCAAAACATTTAACCAACATGTTGAACCAAGCCTTGAACCATGTGTTTGATTCAAACGTTGAACCTTGCAGATGGACGCTTTGGTTGAACCTTCACATCGAACCAAACCTGAAAATGACTGAGTGCTGGAACCTTGCTCTTTTGAGGGCTTTGCCAAAGGAAAATGGTGCATTCTTCCTTCCTTGGCTAGAGATGATAACTTTCCATGTGGCAAAAAATCTGATTTGTGCAAGATTTGGCAACACATACACTTCTTCAATCTATGTCTTCTCACATCAATGTTATATTATGAGGTTATGGATGAATGTCTTATTATAGGAGGACTATAAAAGAGGCCTTGAATGGAACTAGTGAATATAATAACTCACTCAAACTTTGAAATATCCTAGAACACTTCATATGCCCTACAATAAGAGGTTGCAAATAGGTAAAAGAATGAAACAACATGCTAAAGAATCCATAGTTTTCACTAAGCAAGATTCATCATCCAATTTATCACACTATGAATATTAATGAAAGAGGTAAAAATTAGTAATCTTATTTACCAAATAGTATGAATTTTAATATGGCTTCACCATACTCATGTGGAGCATTCACTACAATGCTAAAATGACTGGTTCTTATAGAATTTGAGAGAGATAGGAGAAGAGAGAAGTCCAAGGGTCACAAGGACACTTGTAAAGTTGAGAGAATTAGTTAATTATGTATGAGAGAATGTTTTTGGATGAACCATGCAATTTTAGGGATCCCAAGTGTCCATCCAAGTCATAAAACTCTTGTAAAGTGGCATAAGATTCCTCAAAATTGGCTCAAAAAAATTGCCTTCATGATTATCCCTATTTAAATTCCTTATAACTAATTATATATAGTTATAATGATTATAATTAATGGTAATGGTTTCATGAATCAATCTCCATGAATTTTTTTTAGGCTTGGGCCTCTGGAATCATCTAGAAAGGATCTATCACCATATATAGTCTAGAAAACACTCCCTCCATGCACTTTGCACACTTGGCCTAAAATTTGGCTTAATTTTCAAATTAAAATAAATTTTATGGAGTGTATGAAAATTTTAAATACCTTCCATTTCCTTATAAGCATCATGGACACCTTAAATTTAGCTCACTTGAAGTTTTCCACCCTTCTTATTAGCTTATCCAAAATGCTAGTTTTGACTGGCTAAGATGAGAGTTCTTGTTGAGGTACTTAAGAATTTTTTTGAGGAATTAAATTAATATGTGGAGTTATCAAAATTCTTAATATTTCTCCCAAAGTTGGTTTTATTTTTAGACTCCTCTTAAAACCTGTACAACACAAAAAAGGGTAAAAAATACCCTATTTTTCACCCCATCAATACAATTCCATATAGTTAAAAAAAATTAAAGGTATATTTATTGAGTCCCCTACAAGTTATAATATGTTTCATATCCAAAATATTCCATTATAATTCATCTCTAGCTTCTGTTCTCCAAACTAGTCCTTGCAAGGGTTTTAAAGGGTTTTTGAGTAGCTTTCACTCTTAAGGTTCATTTATAAAGGTTTAAGGTCCAATTTTCCAAAAAATTATACAAATTAATATTTCAATACCTTTTATAACATCCTTTAACTTCTTTTCTTATGATGCAAATCATTGAGAGAGCACTTGAAATCACCTTATCAAGCTTCTCGTTCACTTTCTTATTAGTCTGAGTGGGTTTTGAGCTCAAAAATGGTTTTTATGGCTTCCCCTAAAATTTTGAGGTTTTTTAATACATTTATTTACATTATTAACATGTTATAATAGGTTTTAATTCATTTATAAGGCCAAAAGTGTGAATTACCTCTTCTTTAGGCATTATGCCTAATCCTAGCCAAGTAGGCTTACATGCACTTTTGTGGTTTAGACCATCCAATTGAGTTTATTTACATATAAATATCACAAACACCTATAAAATGGTACCATAGAAATTTCATATCCAATTTTAAATCTCCATTAGGGGTAGAATTAAAATTGATCCCTTATTTGGCCTCTAGGCATAATTATGTCTCATAAGCTTGTTTGCACTTTTGAGGGTCCAAGGCACCTTGTTTAGTTTCAATACTTATTTCTTGGTTTCATATGTTTAATAAATCATATTAAACCTTATATAAATTTCCATCATCTCTTTGGGACACCCTTCATCTCCATTCGCCTAAAACCTACTAGTTTTGTGCATGAGGGGAGTACCCTTTATTTGAGACAAAATAGAGGGCACTCCCCTATTTCATAAAAAAATAATTTACATTTTAACATCTTATCTAGGTTATTATGGTATTATTTTCAAAAATTTATTCCTTTATTAGTTTTTTATACCCTCAAAAAGCTAAAAAACCCAAAATAGACCTCTTTTGTGATAGACTATATGCATGACAATCATAGATGTGGACTATATGTTCATCATTTAAACATTTTCAATTATTTTTTTCCGACTTATTAGAGTATAATTATCATTAATAAGGTTTTACAGTCCCTACTTATCCTCCAACCTCTCATGAACTCCTCATCTCATGCCTAGCTTAGACTGGGTACATTTTCTAATTATGTTTCCTTCCTAATAGTACCCCTACTTATAAGTTTAAGCTACAATTTTGAAGTTATATAAATTGATTTAGGGTAATTATAAAACCATTATTAACATATAATATCCTTGAGTCACCCATTCCATGTAACTCCATGCCAAAATCTAGAGTAGTTTTCCACTATGTCATTATCTGCTACAGTTAACACAGTTGACTTTGTCAAGGTAACAAGGGTGATGTAGATGCATAGCTACCTTTAAACCCATGGAAAAATTTTATTGTCTCCTTGGAAGTATTTATAAACATCATTAATCATCCCAACATTGGTTTCTTCCTACTTATATTCACTACAATAGGTGATGTGAATCTTTTGACCCCTAGCTGTAGGTGGCTAACCAGGGTTGTAGGTTACTTTGCAATAGATGATTATACATAGTTTTAGGAATTTAATACATTTAAAAATACCTTTTAACATTAACATTATAATATATATGTAAATTTAAATTACTCATGCATATTTATGTTTAGTTCATATTAAGGATATTCATTTTCTTATTCTCTACCTCTCTCTGTCCTTTAGGCTTGCTTATAGGTATCTTTTACTCATTTGAAACTAGTTATGTTATGAAAAGACTTCCTTGAATAATTTTAAGGCCATAATTTATGTGTTTTAATATGTATTCTTATTTTAAATCCTTAATAAATCACATTATCATCAATTTAGGATCACTAGTTTATAACCCTATTGTAGGTGTATATGAAGGTCTAAAACACACCTTACCATATCCTTATGATTATAGCTTAGATATATTAAGGTATTAAAAAATATTATAAATGTATAATCATGGAAGTAATGTTTAATTTTTAACCTTGGTGAAAAAAGGTCCCTTTTTGGTCTCAGGCTTGTAAACAATATTGAAATAATTTAGTGTTTTGTAGGCAATTTTGAGGCCCCAAATGACCATTTTCCATTAATTATTTAACCATAATATTTTTCATGGAACCTCATAATAATATGGAATATAATATTTACCTATAAATATGCCTCTAAACCCTTCACCACCATGTTCTGAGATGTCCATAAGAAGCCCCTAGAACTCTATTTTGCATTCTTAGGGGAAAAGTCCTTGAGTTCATATAGTCATCATGATTTGAGGGTAAACCTACTTAAATTTGTCAACATAGAATTTAAAAAGTCTTCCATTCTCTCTTATTTCATTGGGACCATTAATGAGAGTTTCACCACCATGTTTCAAATCTTGAAATGGGTATTAATCTTATGTCAATGTTGACTATAAGTGACTATTTAGTGTACACATAGAGTAAAGGGAAAACATGGATAATATAAATTTTATTTGACTTAAATGGGTTGTATATCCATTTTAAATATCCAAGTGCACTTTTCACACCCCAAATGATCTAAAACAGGTGTCAACACATCCTATTCAATGTGAATTTTTCATCTAAGCACATGTAAACAAGCATATTCATGGTTGCCTATTGGAAAATGTTGCATATGCCTATAACTTTATGAAGAGTTGCATTATAAAAAGAGATGTATAGGTGAATGGAATACTAAGATTATTATAAAAATGTGAAAAATCCTATCATAACCACTTGAAACCATGAATAAGCATGAAGCTCCTAGAAATAGTGAAAAAACTACCAACAACTCAGAAAGATGTATCTTCTTGCAACCTTGATGTAATGAACCTATAAAAACATCATGAAAATTTAAAAAAATCATGGAATACATGAGGGTACATATTAAAAATCATATGGAACCAATATAATCAAGTGGATTGTAGAAAATTTCTCAAACCAAGGCAAAACTTATAAGGTGCATGAAACTGCTAGCAGAAAAACATGGACAACTTCATGAGGATTGTTCACGAAGATCATGCCACCATTATTAGAAATCCTTATATGTAAATGAAGGTATATAAACCTATATAATTCATTTGAGCTTAAACCTCTTTACCTATATGTACTAAACATAAAATTGTAGGTCACTTTTGCTTGCCAAGAGGGCTGAAAAAGAGGAGACTAGTTTTGGGACAAAAATGGCACTTCCAAAAGAAACCAAATATGAAACTAAGATTGGAGAAGTAAAAGATACATGCCATGATCCTTTCCAATGTGGCACACTTCCCAAGGAGCTGTACAAGTGCTAGATGTCTTTTCTTCAATAAAACTACCCTTTTTCTAAAGAGCTTGCCATGTTTTAGTTGATTTAAATTAATTAGGACATAAAGGGACACATGGGGTGTGACATCACCCTTTTTGACACTTAAACTTCCCAATAAATCCATACAAGTCATTGAATGCACCTTTTTGACCTCAAAATGACCCAAAATTACTAAAATGTTTACAATAACTATGACCAAGGCTAATAAAACATTAAGTAACATTAATTAACCTATAAAACACCTTGTGACATATGTATTGGACTCTTAGAACCCATAAAAATGAATTTTTTACCTAGGGGTGCCCCAATTTTACCTAAAAGTCAAATTTGGTCAATAATATGTTCCCTCAACATCCACCTAATGTATCACCTTTTATCTTCCTTTAGCCCAATTCACACTAGATCTTAAAATTATTCCAACCACATCCAGGCCACATGCTAATACTACACCTGAAATATCTATAGATATTACCTAGTTACCATCAACCAAGTAGATTGAGGGTGTAGTTACATTTTAAGAGTCCATATCATAAAAGGCTTCAACCTTGGAACAAGAAGTCTCCTAGTTATGAAGTGAAAATGTATAATTGAGATGAAATCTTACAAATGTGCACCAGAAAATTAATAACAATTATCCCACATTGGTTATATGTCTAAATAAAAAACTCAACTTTATTGAATCAACTCATAAAGGATTGGTGGCTAGACAACACCTGTAAGCACTAAGAGTACATGGGTAGAATATCAAATTAGAGATAGAGGCAATATATGAATTAATTAATGAATATGAGTAGATTTTGGATACCATTGCATAATAAGCAAAGTAGATAACACAAGGGATGTTAAATTAGAAGAAACACCTTAACAATTCATTAGTTTCCACTCAACTAGAATTCACTATAGTAGACAAAGCCAAAGCTATAATGGATGATTAGATAGTTATTTTTAATGTGATGAGTAATTCATTCAAATAGTTTATAGATTCAAGGGATACCACCATGCAAAAACATTGGGCGTAGCACAATGAGACTCTTTGCACTACATTGACTGGACTACAAGCTGAAAGCCATGCAGATTGATTAGATGAGTTGGTTTTGGATATCCATCTCAAGGTATTGAAAGTTAAAGTAATTTATACTATCATAGAAGATGAATATGTGTAGAACTTGATGGTAATATATATCCCACATCATATAATGCTTACTATGGTGTGGGAAGTGCTAATAGACTATAAGATACTCGCAAGATCTTTCCTAGATTGATCCATCTATTAGCCAATTTATGGATGAGCATTAATTCATTTCATCATAGTAGAAATAATAGGTCATATAGTAGAAGAAGATAGATATGAAGCCAAAAGTAGACACCCATAAGCAACAACTTCTGCCACCAGATTATGTGTAACCAAGTTATTCATCCATAGTGCAAGATCAGCCTATTACACAACCACTTTAAACATGTCACCGCCCACTTAATAGGTAATACACACTCTAATTTTTTATTTTTCACAAGATTTTCACAATTTTTTAGATATTTTTAAGCATTAGGAGTGTGACTATGATGGTTGAAAACCCATAAAAGGTGACCACTAGTTATCCTAATCTATTGAAAACCTAAAAGGGTGGTATTCTAGTACATTACTTAGTTGAAAACCTAAAAGGGTAGATAATTAGTGCATAAAGGGTGAAAATTGGTAAAATGGCACCTAGATTAATAATTTTCACTCTTATTTTTGGTTCATTCCTTTAGCTTTATATTGGAGTATTTAACTACAACCTTGCCTCGAGATGAGACAACAAATTAAGCCTAGGAATGTGTTGGATGAAGAGTAGGGATGATTAAAATCATAAATTATATTTAATGAACACATGTTTAAATCGATCTATTTTATCTTTTATATAATATGTTTTATGTATTCAAACATTGATATAATAGTATTTAATCTCATAATGCAAACGGTCCTTTATTTTTAGCATAGTAAAGGGTTAGAAGATGAAGATATAACACTTTGTAAAAGCTTTATAAATAGAAATTAATTTTAATATAGGATGGTTTTATATGTGATAGAGATTAATATAATGTCATGAGTGGTTTTCCTATATATATTTAACTTATGAATCTATTGATAGTGAGTATTATGGATGTTTTAATATATTAATCATGTAGTTTATGCTGACTATTTTGTATACATTAATTTTCTTATGTCTTCATATAATGATCTCTACTTAGTATTTAATGGCTTCATTTAGTATAAATTACCAACAACTATTCCTTTCAATTATTAATTATGCAAGTTATCCCTATAATTAGTATGTTTTAGAATTGTTTAAGAACCTATGCTAACCTGTTCATTTCACTACTATATCAATCAATAGTTGTACTTACTATTTTTAGCATATCTGAAAATTTAAATTCAAAATATTATTTATTTGAGTTCATAATTAATTGTCCTACTATATATTTTTTTACCACCCTTGTGGTTATTCATTTGTATATTATTAACCCTATACTATATTTACACATCTTAATTGAGGGTTAAATAGGCATGCCACTGGTCATGGGTCACGCTAATCTATGGACCAATGGTAGTTTAGAGTGGGGTATTCATAAGAATGAGGAAATAAGTTGGTTAACATTAAATCCTTATGGGCTTGAGGTGATAAAAAATGAGGAATAGGAAATAATGGGAGGGTAAAGTTGAATAGAAAGCTGAGAGGGAGCTACCTTTTTCCTTTTCTTAGATCTCTTTCTTGGATCAAATGGAGATATAATTGTGGTTAAAGGATTCATGGTGGAAACTATTTTTTGAGAAACTTGTGGATCTAGAGGAGTAAATATAGGTATTTCATGTATGCAATGAATTAGGATAGATATATAACTTGTCTTACTTAGTGAATTCCAAGCTCAAAAAAGGTAATCTTACCAACAACTTATTATATAGCTATTTATATTAAGATATGACTAATTTGGACCTGTTAAACCTACCTAAGGGATGTATTATCACACAACACCACTAGAGAGGGTTAAAAATCCTTTAGTCAAGTAACACTACAAAATAACCATTATTACGCCTATAATACATTAAAAAAATCTAATCTAGTGCTCACTAAAGCTTATGGCACAATGGGAGATAGTTAACAAACAAAACATAACATGGAAATGAAAACTCTAATCAAGTCAATTCAGAGGTAATTCTAAGAAAGGAGTAAAAATTTTAGTCTATTAATTTATGTAATATCTATCTAAAAAAATGAAAGAGTGAGAGTTAGGAATACTTACCTTAAATAAACTTTTTATGTCTCAATCTCTCCCTTGACCCATGGTTCTTTATGAGAATTTTTTGTGGATTTGTAATGATCACACTATATAAATCATCTCTATGATAAAATATTCTTACTTTTCATCCAAAACTTTCCCATAAGAAAATTTATATTCCTTCTAAGGCAAAACCCTAAGCAATGACTCCTAAAGTGTAGAATTTACATTATTGTGATCTATAAAAATGCAAAAATGAATGTTCCTCTCTATTGGATTTAATTTAAGGTGGTATTAATATAAAATGATTGACCTTAAACCCTTCCAAAATTTTATCCAAAAAGGTCATCCAACTCAATCTTATTAGGTAGGAAAGTAGTTGTTATGACTCAAATTAAGTTGGTTGGGTTGGCCTAGTTTTGTAATGTGTGGATTAACCCTTTATAACAAGATTAATTTGGATGACTTAATAGGAAAAGAGGGTGAAAAGTGGTTAACTACATATGTGTTGGCCAATGTAATTAGAAAAGTGGTATTTTGTTTAGTGGTTGATTACATATGTGTTGGTTGACATAGTTGGAAAAGTGGGTTTTTTGTTAGTTAAAGGATATTTGAGAAGGGAGGTTGCTTAGGGAGTTGGATAAGGGCATGAAAGGTGCTGAAATAGGTAGTATAAATATAAAATAAGCATTTAAGTATAATTTGACATTTAGACATGGACATATAGAAGTATAAGTTAATATTTAGACATATACATATAGTTTATCATACTTTAAGTTATATTTATACTTTTAGGATGTTTGAGAGTGGTTTAAAACTTCTAAGAGCTATAATGAAAATTTTAAGTTTTGGAGGGTCCTATTAGATTTTAGACTTAGCCATATTTAGGATTTCAGGGAGACATCATAAGAGGTAAATGGATAGAAATTTTTAAGGAGATTGGACTAATATTAGGAATTATATAAAGCAACAATAATATTGTAAAGCATGAGATTGAAACTCAATAGGTTACTATAAGATATAAAGTGTTAGTAAATGATAAATCTTAAAAATAATTTCAATATATATTCCCTACTTGAAGCTCATAATGTGTCAAGTGGGTGTAATATGGGATGGTGCTTAGATCAAGATCCATATTTGACATTTAGATTTGGACAACATTAGTTTATTGATTGGAATGCAACATTGAATAGTGTATATATGTGTATCACCTTTAATTTTAAGGATAGGGAGATTTTATTACACCATGGTGGATATGGCCACCCTTCCCCCTGAATAGTTTTTAGAATACCATTACACATATTCATTGAAGAGGTGGCCATGTGTCAATATAAACCAAGAATCAAACATGACTTAGGTAATCCTATATATTTTGATGATGAGGAATTCCTTGATTATTCCTTTTAAATATTCCAAAAATACCCAAAAAAACAAAATAAAAAAATTCAAAAATCTAAAAATATTTTTATCATTTACATGTTTAGAAATCTAGGATTCAATTAAACTACACATATGGGTGAACTTGTTGCTAAGGTTTTGATCAGGATGGTTGAGGTGGGGACACTAGGAGGTGTCCATGTTGTATGAGTAACCAATAGAGATACCAATATGGTATCTATGGTGTATGTTGACATTGTGAATATGGCATCCATTAAGATCTAAACCCTCCCAAGAGTTTCATAAGTTTCTTAAAATGAGTTGTATATTGGGGATGATAAGGGTCATGCGACCAAGACTCTCAAAGATCAAATCTGGGCTATGGGGATTATTTTGGGTGAAATAAGTTGAGTGAAGGGGTATTAGGAAGTAATGTTTAGAACAGCCAAAGCTAAAGGTAATTGAGTGAATTTGGGAATGGGTACAATAGGAACTAGGGAAGACCTCATTCAAATAGGTCTATTATGAATAGGGAATCTTAAGGTGGTACCATGGGTTGTTGAGGGATGGTGGTAATGGGGGAAGGAATCTCCAATGTAACCTATTAGTGGTCCCACTCTAGGCTCACTATAGAGATGTTATCATTATCAAAATATAACACTTACACTACCTATGATTGAGTATCATATGGAAATAGAGGTAGTGTAATTAGAGCCAAGACTAGGATAGGCAAAGCTCATGGTGGTGAAGGTGTTAGGACCCCTTTTATGATTCTAAAAGAAATGTGAGTCACATTTTTATAAATACCCTCTTTTAGATAAATTATCATAGGACCTAAATTTGGATAAAATGCAGATGACTATATTAGATGAGCCTATGGAGGTGGTGAAAGCCTTTCCTCAAGGATTAGTCTAGATTGGGCCCACTTTCCTTTCATTTTTTCCACTTCCACACATGTTAGTACTTCAATGTCATTAGATAGATTGAGATGAATATTATCATCCTCATGAGGCTCATAGTGATATGTGATATTGATTTAGGCTATATAATTTACCACGTGAGCATGGATAACCCTATGGGGATCCCATTATCTTTGGTATACCCTTCCTAATGCATAAGAATTACTATTTTATGCCATATTCCATAGTGAAGGAAGATTCATGTATGCATGATGGTGAATAAAAATTGGGAAGTTTGGACATGCCTTTTGGTAGTGATCAAGTGAGTAACCTATGACACCCTCAACCAATTGATAAGTAATATCTTACTCCATTAAGTGATTCAAAACTTGATAAGATTGGAGAGGGACGTGTCAAATGCCCTCCACTAATATTATGGTGTCATCCAAGTAGAACCAGTAAGTTAATATGGGTAGGAACATCCCCCTTATCTCATATGAGAGTCATGGCATAGTCCACTTATTAATATCCATGTATATCACAAGTTAGAAGTAATCATAGATGTCCATGGTTCTTGAAGGGTGTGCATAATATTATAAAATACCACATGAACCATAAATATGGAAAGAGTCCATGGTAAAAACATAAAAGGATATAATGTGAGTGTGACATAGATTTCATCCACAAGATATCTCATCAAATAAAATATTCCACCTCCTTTGACCTCATTAACACCCTTGATAGGTTAAAATTGATGATGCTTTCAAGGTTTTGGACTTCCTTTCCTTTGAGGATGATTTTGAGTAGGGGAACCTAGATAAGGTTGACATGCATAACATCCTTTACTCTAAATAATTAATTATATAAGATCATCTAAACATGAAATCCTTCTTAAAATGTGTGAACAATGTATACATTGATATCATCCTTATTGACCCCACTATTGAGGTTGATGACCCAATCCTTTAGGACATCATATATCCCATGGGTTTTATTTGAGGTGTCTTCTAGATTATACTCATAAAATAAGGTGTACTCTAGGAGATTGTAGTGTTGCTTAAATGTCACTTTGAGGATGTCTAAAATTTTATTTTGAGACCTCATAGAGTATATTAGGTCATTGGTAATGTTATGTATGTGCATGGAGTTTCACAACATGTTGCCAAAGAGATCGACACATGGGAATACTTATAGCTTGGTGGTATCCTTGTGTAATACTTAATTTTGAAGGGCTATGATTTTATTGAGGAAATTAGTCTCATCCTCATCATCATTTGAGATGGGATTCTTTACATCTTGAATTTCTTTAAACACTTTGTTGTAATGATAAAAATGGGTCAGATCTATTGAGAAGGTGGTATCTCTAAATTCAATCTTGAGTCTAGGGATGGAAGATGATACAACCGTGGTTGAGAGATGGGATCTACTTAGCATGAAATTATGGGCCCAAAAGAAGACCAAATTCATTAGAAGGAGCTGAAGGGAAGGACTATTGGGATTTAGGAGAAATAACAATAAATCATGTTCATTTTAAGAATTATAAGGCTACACAAATATCTATTATATTAATGGAATTTTTAGGTTCACATTATGCGAGTTTAAGTTTAAGTTGGTGGCATATTTCACTTGATCTTTTAATAATTTGGCATTAAATCTGATAATTTTTAAAATTTACTCCCAATTTACATTTGAAAATGGATAGGGGATGCTTATAATTTGTTGAATCATATCCCATTTACCTCAATTGGTTAATTTATATGCATGTTAGGCACATGCCTACTTTAGCCCCTTTGGCACCTTGGGTATCCTATATTTGGGCCGTGTGTCCTTTGTTGGTTGGGTACTTTCTTTATGGTCTATGCTAATTAAGTATATCTGAGGTCTTACTATTTTACCTTTTTTTGTATTATAGTTAGCCACTTGGACTTGTCAAGTACACATGGCACTCTACTATCAATTTATGGATCAACTCGTACCTTTATTTTCCTTATCTAATCCATTTAAAACCATTTTATCATTTGGTGTTTAGAAGTAAGACATGGAACTTTATGATTGGTTCTAGACTCTAACCATATTTTCCTATTGTCTTAATTGAGACACTTTGGGCCCTTTCTATCATTTGGTATAGATTTAAAATGAGTTAGTTTGTGGTTGGTCAAGCTCTCTTAAAGCTCTAATAGATTTGACACTTCTAAGAGACTCACAAGTCTAATATATTACACATGGAAGCATCTCATTCATTAGGCTCTCCAGGGGCTCTAACATATTTGACACCTCTAAGAGACTTACAAGTTTTATAGTTTCCACATGGTAGATTCTCATTCAGTAGGCTCTCCCAATGCTCTAAAAAAAATTAACACCTTTGGGAACTAAAATTCTAATAGGTTCCATGTGGAATATTCTCATTCATCATCCTCTCTTGGGGATTTAGTAACTCTGACACCTTTGGTAGACTAGTAAGTCTGACATCTTCAATGTGTTAGCTTCTCATCCATAGGATCTCCTAAGGCTCTAACAACTCTAATGCTTCCATGAGACTGATAAGTGTGACAAGTTTCATGTGGCAACTTCTTATTTATTGGGCTCTTATAGGACTTATGAAGATTGAATTAGTAATAAAAGGGCCATGCAATCATATTAAAGCTTACATGTCCACCAATGAAGAGACATGAAATGCCTAGAAAGACATTGGGGTGATGTCATCCTAAAAAAACCTACATAATTTTAACTCTATTAAATAACACAGTTAGCGTAAAATATTCTAAGTATGGAAAGCCTTCATATTAAAACACATAAGGGGTAAAGTATTATAGACACATGAAACTATAGGGATCTCCATGATAACCATTCACCAATTATGAATGTTTTGAAATACTCATTTGATCAAACCAAAATAGGGGTTCAAGGTTTTACATGGTTTGGGACCAAGAGTGAGAAGATTTGAGCTCCAAGAAAATTCTAAGTTGAGATTTTTCAAAGGCATTCCATTTTATTCTACAAAAATGGGGTCATGTTTTCCAAAACAAATGGAAAATTTGTGGGGAAACTTTAACACAACATTTAGAACTTAGATTGTAGGCCTCTATTATTGAACCTAGAGATAACAAGTAGAACTCTTTATTATGAATTGTAGTAAATTAGAAGCACTCAAATCTAATTTAATAAATGACATACTAGGCTCAAGTTCCTTTAATGGGAAAATTTGTGTAATAGTGTTACATTCTTTTCATTTCTTCATGATCTCATTGATTAAGCTCAAATACATCTAATATATTTTAAGCCTTTTGAATGGACATTCATTTTTTAAAATCTTGTCTAAGTAAGGATGGATCAGGTATTGATCTACTACCAGTTAGGTGTTTATAGCCATGATAGAGATACATTTGGTCTCACTTTAGGCCTTGTTCTATTAGCAATTGGGATAGAAATCCTATGATGGAGGTATCCTAAATCACCCTTTCTAAAGAATAAACTTATCATTTTACATGAAATTCAAACTTATTTTGTTCTAATAGTCTAATGTTTGAACCATGAGGATTGGATAATAATGTATCCAAGATGATAGATTGGTTCATTGAGCCTTTAACATCTAAATCATCCTTGATTACTCAGTGTTTCACATCATTCTTATATAATTCCATTAGATCACTATGAATATATATATTAGATTATAAATTTTCTTAATTTACTTAGTTTTAAATTAGTGTGTTGTTGTTTGCACAAAATTCCCCATTTTTAGACTAAAAATAGGGACCCTATTTTTCTTAACTGATCTAAATGTTTCTACATATAGTCTAAGGTACCTTTAATGATTAAGAGTTTTCTTGGAAGTGGGATTTTTCATATTTATGAATGGTTAAATCTTATAAGTGTCTATGCTTACTACAAGATTCATAGCTAAATTTTGAGTTAAGATCTTTTAAATTACAAACTTAAGCTAATCAATTTATATGTGATAAGTCTTGATTTGTTTTGATATTTAAATATCCCATATATCTTTAACCTTAAGGGTAGAATTTATTTCTATTTATTCCAAGATCAGCTTAGTCGATCCTTTATCATCAAGCTTGAGTCCCTTAATCCCAAGTCATCTGTGTCAATCCCTAATAAGCTCCCAATCTACCGAATCAAGTTGTATGAGCTCAAAATGTGATAAGTCCAAACTAATTGAATTGATTCATCCATGACTGAAAACTTCAAGCTTGATGCCTTAGCCATTTTGTATATGTTCCAAATCTAATTCTTGAGTTTTTAAATTTCCCCTAGACCTTTCCACATGTCCCTATCAAATCATTTCAAAGCTTTGAGTCAAGTCTAAGAAAATTTTAAGTCTAAAATTTTCTAAGTATTTTCAATGACATAGGCCCCAAGAATGTGCCACATGGCATGATCTCAGTAACTTGATTTGATGAGGAATTAAACAAAGTTTAATAGTCTAATAGTCTCTTGGACTTGAGGGCCCAAGAAGTTGTCACATGGTGATTGTTGTCATCAAATTGTGCAACCTAGGCCACTCTATGAAGCTCCTATAATTTTATGCAACATGGAATCATCTCTCAAGTTTTTGGGAATTTGTAAGAGAGATGAATCTCTAGATTATGAGGGCTAGCTCCCTAGATTTCATATTTAAGTGCTTACACCTAATATAATTCTTGTTCATGGGAAAAGGGTTAGGATTTTTCATGAAAATTAAACTACAATAAAGAGGTGATACACCAAGACATATCCCATAGACTATCACACTCCTACTAAGCAACAAATATTTCCAAGACCAACTCTAGGCATTGAAGGATTCTAACATAGTGTTTCAATGTAAAGGTAGGCATACATAGGAGAATCAACAAGATAGTTAATCTAAGGGAATATTATACACTATAGAGACAATTAAATACTTGAAGAAGATCTTTTCACATTCATATACTTCACATGACTTGTTAAAATCAGAACTCTTACTTAAACATGAAGGATAAAGAGGAGTAAGGATGACAGCATCACTTAGTTCCACCATACATCACTCATACACTTAGAAAAAATGTTATTAAATCAGATTAAAACTTGTATTGAATGTTTAAATACAAAAATACAATGTCATACTATCAAGGACTCAACATACTAGCTGTGGTCTCTTTTATAATAGCCAAGATGGCTCATATTTATAGAATTTAGAAGAAAAGAGAGAAGAGAAGTTGAAGAGGCATAAGGACAAGTGTCAAATGTAAGGATAAGTTAAAATCATATAAATTAGGTATAAAATTAGTTATTAAATTTATTTTCACATCATTATATCCCAAATTAGCCTCTTCTTTGATGCGGCATTGAAACTCTTCCACAAGCATCTTTGAGTGTTGCAACTCCTCGTTGCCAAGTGGAAAAAGGAAAGAGTTTGATCATGAGGTATCTTGGATACTTAAATTTTAATTAAAAGGACACTTTGAAACATTATTTAATCATCTCAAATATTTACATCACCTTCAATCATCAATTTCTCTCTTAGGTGTCATAAGGCCTCTTTGTCTCATTAGGCGTAATTTGGCCAAAATAGCTAAAATTTGGATTTAGATCAATTAGTGAAATATTTATTCATGAAATTCCTATTTTAATCATATTTAACTAAAAATAATCCATTTGGAATCATCAATCTTTCACCAAAATCCCATTTTGCCTATAGAGCCTTCACTAGGCCTTATCTTCTTGTAGCCCTATTTTTGTACAAATCCACTTGTGCAGGAGAATATACCAATATTAAAGACTAATTACTACCATTTTTAGTACCCTTTTCCCTCATTTTTATTTTTTCCAAGTTTCATGGTGCTACACTCAAGGCAAGTATGTTTTTTAGATCAATTAGCCTTCCCAATTAGGCCTAATGAGGTATATTTATCCTAGAAGACTAAAAATGGCTATTTTGTACTCCCACAAGTGTGAAATATAAATATTAAATGTGATTCAATTTTTTCACCTCCTTAATATCCCTCATATCAAATTTTGGATCTTGATCATTTTTATGGACCCCTGTTCTAGCATTAAATGCTCTTTCTTGGCCTATTTCATACAACCATGTACTTGCAAGTACAAACTAATGGCATGAGATAAACCTCAATAAATTCTTATGAATCATCCTAATGAGTTCCAAGTTTGAAACATCCATTTTAGTAGTTTTTTGGTCCTTTCTCTCTCATTGGGTTCAAATCAAGCTTCTTAGAGGGTTTCAAAGTGACTAACCCTCTTAGTGTTTGTTCATGCAAGATACATGTTGGAGATTATTTAAAATTCCACTAATGGCTCCTTAGGGGAATTATCCATCTTCCCAAAATAGCTCTAGGTCCCATGAAAAACTGGGTGGAAGTTACAAGAACTTGAAGTTGGTCATCCATGACTTTTTTGCACCTTTTATGGGGTTTGAGTGTACTTTAAGCCAAAAATGGCTTTTTGGATAGTTTTTCTACAATCCAATGGTTCAAAAACCTATGGATACATCCCATGAACATGTTAAAATCACTAGAATAGCTCCTTTAGAGCTAAGGATGAAACTTGTCCCTTGTGTAGAATTAGGCTTGTGCCTTGCTAATGAGCCTACCTACACTTTGGACTCAAAATGACTCTCCAATGGATTATTTTGAATTTTTATGGCTTTAAAACACCAAAAATACCTCTATAAACATGAATTTATCACATGGAAAGAATATATTAGGTTAAAAATGCACATGACATCCAATTTAACTTATATCCCTAAGGCTTTCCTTCACACTTAACTATAACCCTTATTGTGTATGGTCTCCTATTTTTCCTCAGACCCTCTAGGTTTATTTATTCTATCTCCTTTGGTGTGTTACATCTATTAAAATCATCTTGTGATTTCTCTAATGCTTGTAGTCCATGCTCCATCATACTTATCTCAAGATTGTCTCTTTAAACATGAAATGAGTGCCCCTATCTAAGACAAAATAGGGGGAATATACCCTATTTATCATTAAAACCAAAACATTAAGAGGCTCATAAATGTATCAATGATGATTTACATAAGAATTCAATCTTTGATGATGAGTTTAGACCCCTAAACTTCTTGAAATTCCTAGGCAGACCTTTCTAGATAGTCTATACAAGGTATTTTTGAGAATGTAATATGTTTTATGGGAAATTGAGACCCTTGTCCTATCTTATGCTCATAAAAAAGACTTATAAAAGATTAAATACCACATAATATGTCTTCAAAATCTCTCTTCAACAATTTGACTTCTTGAGTCATCACCACGCTTTAGCAAACACAAGTCCACCTACAAAACCCTGACTAAGACAACTTGTCATGTCTATAGATGATCATTTAGCCTTGACTTATGGATTTGGTATTATTATTAATTATCTTGGGTCATGGAACCTTTCATATTCTTGGACATCTCTTGGAAATCTTTCAAATCATATCAATTTTTTGCCTAGGTTCCCAATTGAGACACCCTAATTTAACTATGATAATCATTATTTTACCCCTATTTTGAGGTGTTTTGTCCATTTTAGGATTTTTTCATGATGTTTTTAATATAATATTGATTCCATTCTCATTTATTTCACCTATAATCACTTTTAAATCTTTACATGGGGTCCAAACCTCAAACTTTCTTCTTACTACTAAGGTCATTGTCTAAGTCAGTCAACTGACTGTAGGTGATTGTCATCAAGTATGTAGGGATGTTTTGGTGATTTTTTGAATTATTATAATGTGAAATAACTTATAATTATTTTCTTGGAGTGAACACATACCCTATTTGACTTTGGAATCTTAAATCAAGGTAAAAAACCTAACCTTTTACATAACTATTATATAACCCTATTGACTATGCTCCGTCCCAAGCCTATGGGTTTCCATGTAGATATTTAGCTTCAAAGAGTATATAAAACCTATTATGATAATATTAGAATAATATTACTCTTTTATGTCTCACTTGTGTCCCCTTTAATGACTTTAAGTCATCACTTAAGCATCACTTTTTTTATTTGACTGAGACAGTCTAATTTGACCCCTGCCGATAGGGGTTTGGAGATGGTCATGGGTATGAGATAGGTATTTAATGATGATTTATAAAATTATTTAGGACTTAAAAAAAATTATGCCTTGATTTTACCCTTTCTAAACTTGAAATTGACCTAAACCCTCTTAAAAATCCATGATTTCACTCCACTGCATGTCTCAGTTGTAGGTGTCTAATTGGAAGCATACGGACTATGGGATGGTTATGTAGGGTATGTCAATGTTCATTTTATTCCTTGATTCTCCTCTAAGTTATTTATGTTCTTCAAACCAAATTTTACCACTTATAACATGAATGTATACCTCATTTGTTTCTAACCATCAAAAGGCCATTTGAAACCTTACTAACCTGTAGATGTTACTGATTTGTTTCAATATGTTTACAGGCATTTTTGAGAACTTATTTTACCCTCTCCACTTTTTATCATTCTTTTAAACCTAGAAAAATTATTGTACATATATATGGATACAAATATAATGCATAAGGAGTGAACAAAATTCAAAACATAATTGTTGAAAAAACATTTCAAAAGAGCTAGGAGCTCTATTTTGACAAAACTGGGATAGTTGGCTAGAACTTAGTCCTCTTTATTTTGAATGGTTATTAAACACCAAATTAATAAAAAAAGGTCTCAAAATTTTTACAAATCTATCATACACCTCATAATATTCAAGAATATCAAAACTTGTCCACCCTTCATCTGTACATATTCTCTAAACTCTATAGATAAAACTTGTAGGTGTATACATTTGGCTGTATGTGAGGAAAAGAGGGGAATATTATCAATGGTATGTTGTTACAGGATTCTTATCAATTTAAATTCAATATTAACCTTCAAAATGGGTGACCTTTATAGATAACACTTTGATATCAAACTCCAAAACACCCTCCATTATGTTTCAAGCACCTATCGAGCACCTGTAGGTGTGGAGAGAAGATAATGACAAACAAAAGCAAGTATAGAAGGAAGTTGTGAATACATGAGACCTATAAAACCAAGAGAGATATGGGAAACCCATTAAGAGGATCTAATAAACACAAAAAACCACTTTCCTTATTAGATCAAATCAAAATATTTTTAAATAATTGAAAATAGTGACCCCTTCTTAGATGCACAAGCATAAAAAGCTACATGAAGTGTAAATGATTGTTAATAAATGAGGATGCACCAAATTGTAACTTATTGTTATGAAAAGGGAGTGTACTTAGAGTAAAATCCACCCTCAAAATTACTCTTTTTAATTTCACCTATAGCTTCCATAGTGAGTGCTTGAACTTGCCCCTCCTTAGCTTACCAAGTGAAAATGGAGGAAAATAAGTTCTAGATGAAATTTATATGAAATTATCTTAAAAAAAAACATGTAAATAACTTGTGGAGAGGTGAATTGACACTCCATCACGTTTTCAACTGATGGTGAATTTGAAAAATCTATACAAGTGCCCAAAGGGACCTATTTTTGAGAAAAAACTACCATTTCATGATCATAACAGACTTATAACTACTACCTAACTGATTATGATGATATTTGATCTTAGACACATTTATATCCACCTTGATGACATATTTTTTAAATCCCACCATCTATACAAGTCAATTAATTAGCTAAAAAAGTGGCCAAATGACCCTTTTAACACTTGAAACCTAGAAAGTGGTCAATTTATGAATTGTAAATACATTGAAACCTATAAAAAGGCCATTTTAATACATTTAAAAAATAAATTTATCCTTTGACTAAGTTTTACCATAGTTGACCAATGTTGACTTTTATTGACTAGGCTAGTACAAAGAGGATGGGTTTCAATAAGGACTAGGGAAAGGGTAATGAGACATGTAGGACAATAGATGACCCCATAAGACATATGAAACTTTATATAAAAGTTTAAAATAGTAGGGATTGACTAAAATTTGAATTGGGGTCAAATTTGGTCAACATTCTTAGCGATTCTTAGGGGTGGCATGCATGTTATGCCTAAGACTAGTTGCCTAATCCTTCCATTGGGAATGGAGTCATGCATATGAGCACTCTAATTGAATTTAATATACCATTGGATTAAGGGAAACAATATGGTTGACACACATACATAAAAATAAATACACACACCAACAACATGAAAGAAGCACACATGTGCCATGAAGCACTTAGGAAACACAAGACAACTGGAACAAACCTCCCTAAAGTGTACAAACTAGATAGATATAAATTATCCTTTTTGATAAAAAGGAAATATTTTCATACCATCTTGAAGTGAAATATAAGAGTGTGCAAGTTTCCACTTAGGTATTTTCCTTATTTTTTCAACACCTTGCTTACTTCCCATGGTGCTTACATTGACTTCATCTGGTTTTAAGAACATGTGATCAATATAAACATAATCCCTTTGATTGGTTTGAATGGAAACCAGTCCCTGGTTCAAGTGGTTTTCCATTGGTTATATGCTCATTTTTATCTTCACATTCAACCTCAACCTCAATTTCTCCATCAAACTTGGTGTTTCTAGCTGTTGAATGCATAAAAGAGGTTCTTGAAAACTTACTACCTATTTTGGCACCTTGTATTCTCCATCCATCTTATGCATTTGATCTTCTTGAGATGAATCATGCTCACCTTTATCTTCTTGTCAAGGTGCTTCATAATCTTCAATAGGTTTAGCTATAACATCTCCTTCATAATTCTTCTCTAGCTCCTCATGAAGTAGAGATGCATCATCCAAGCTCAAGTAAAAATTTTCAAGGTCATCCCAAAATGCTAACTCTTCATGGTCAATAAAAAGGACTTGAAGTTCATCAACTTACTTATCAATCTCTTTTGGAGCATCATATTGGATGGTGTACACCTCTTATTCATCTTATGTTTCAAGTATATCATCATCATCTTCCATAAAGTAAGGCAATTCATCAATCCATTCAAGGTTTACTTCTTCTTGTCTTGCCATTGAAGGGCCTTATTCTCCCAAAACATTTATTGGTTTCTCTATATCATCAACTCCTTTTTCAAGTTCAAAGACTGATTCATTAGGGTGAAGAGGTGTACCAATGACAATATCTTCATCATATCTACTTTAGGCATCATCTTCAATATGTTTAAGGGACTCATTTTATGGTAGCATCATCTTCCAAATCTTGGAGAGTTTTAGGAACAATCAATTAATCTTTAGTTTGTGAAGGCAATAGAGAAGAGGTACTGAATGACAATTATTTAGGTGCTTTTTCAACCTTTTCCACATTCTTATCTTCCTTTTTAAAGTTCACAAGTATGGTACCTTGGTTTCTACCTTCTTCATGAGTATCCATTTGATTGATATTTTGTTCTTCTGATGTGAGGCAAGGAGTAGCTCTTTCTTATGCCACTAAGGCTTGACTACCTCCTCTAACATTATACACAAACTAACCTTGAGATTGTCCCCAATAATCTAAATGTTCTTATTCTTGAACTAGGTTGGTATGGAATGGAACAACAACCTTTTTGGATGGAATGGAATTAGGATTACATCTATTAGGCTACCTATTGAGAACTTGGTGACCTTGGTGATTGTATTGGGGATTATGAGGATACTTATTTGTAATTGAGCTTGTTTGAGACGATTTTGTAATGACCTAATCATTTCATCTTTGTATATAGCATTATAAACCTTATTAGGAGTGATTATAGACTTGACATTGGCATTGGGAACTTTATCTATACTTCAGGTTTCAGATGAACTATTTGATAACAAAGTCATAATAACTCTTGGGGATAATTTCCTAGCTAGTAACAAACTATTATTAGCTTCAATAGCTATCTCATATACATAAAATAGAGCAAATCATCCCATTGCCTATAAAATTACTGCCACATCAGTGTCAATAGCCTTGAGATAAGTGGGGAACATAAAGTTTGGAGGGGTTCTCATGATAGGTGGTAACCTATGCCATGTCCTTTAAAATATCTCATTGAAATCTCCCATGGATTCATTAGGACCTCACCTTATCACATTAAACTAATAGATTAGTGAAATGTGATAACTTTTATTCTCAAACCTATTCACCAACATCTCTCTAAATCCATCCCAATTAGTGATGTAACCACCTCCCAATGTCCTGTACCAATCAAGTGTTTTAGCCTTTAGGGGCATGGTAAGTAGCCTAATGGCTATGTTGACTTGAGTGATATTATGGAAGTTGAAAAAGTTTGAGATGTCCATAATGTGTTTAGATGGGGTAATAGGACCTTCTCCATTGAAGTTAAGGAGGATTTTTGTAGCATTAAGAAGAATAGGGTCATATAAAGGAAGATTAATTGGATTTTGAGTGTTGAAGGATGGGAAAGGATGTAGCCTAGCCATCTTGTCTTCCTCTTCTTGAAAATGAAATATAATGTGGAAAACTTGATCTATAACCAAATATTCTCACCTTTTGGAGTTACCAAATGCTAGATCAGAAACACTTTTTCAACCTTGGACTTGTTAAGACCAGCATTCACCTTGACATGGAAGCAATTAGGACCAGCTATCCCACTCAGAATGCTAGAACTATTGTCATCAAATTGAGAACCTTAGGCTACTCTATGAATCTCCTTAAATTTGATGTAACATGGAATCATCTCTCAAGTTTGTGGGAACTTGTAAGAGAGATGAATCTCTAGATTATGAGGGCTAGCTACCTATATTTCATCTTTAAGTGTTTATCACCTAATTTAATGCTTGTTCATGGGAAAAGGGTTATGAATTTGCATGAAAATGAAACTACACTAAAGAGGTGATACACCAAAACATATCCCATATAATATCACAATCATACTAAGCAATAAATATTTCCAAGGCTAACTCTAGGCATTAAAGGATTCTAACATAGTATTTCAATGTAAAGGTAGGAATACATAGGATAATCAACAAGATAACTAGTCTAGGGGAATATTGAACACCATAGAGGCAATTTCATACTTAAAGAAGAGCTTGGAACATTCATACACTTCACATGACCTGTTAAAATAAAAAATCTTACTTAAATTGTATGTCATGGTTATTGTCTTGTGCAAGTATATCTTAACTTACCTTCACATGTAAATTTTCCTAGTACCTTGTGAGTTCACAGACTTCTCTTTGTAGGTCAACAAGAAGTTTCAAATGGAGTTATACGTGTAGTGAATAGTTTTTCCAATAGTGTGTCTTAGAATTCCTATTGTCTAAGTCTTCTTATCATAAGCCAATTCTAAGACCCCATCTTGAAACATTGATGCAAGAAGAAGGTTGTTATTAGATGTAGTGTATGTTAGGATTCTCTTGGTTCAAAGTACATGTCAAGAGTGTGAGTAGAGAATAAATTTGGTGCATCACCTCTAGTAGAATAGGTTTAAATTTCATGCTATTCCTACCAATTTTCATTCCATAAAGAATATGAGCCTAAATTATGCATCAAGAGGAGCTAGCCCATAATCTAGAGATTCACCCCTAGTAGGGATACCCACATCCCTAAGGTGGTTCCATTGTGTCACTTGAGTGAGGAGAAGATTGTCCCATCTCTTCATTGGGTGCATTAAAGTGAGAATAGTTTTTGGCATACCCAATGGGATTATTGAGTCCATTCCTTGAGGAGTTTTGGTGTTCTCATCAAGACATCAGCTTTTAGCAGTAATTCTAATAAATATCAATGGTAAATCTATATGCATATATACTAGTTAAGAAAATTAGGTATACCAATTGAATTTTTTTTCTTGTTCCATACTCTTTTATGAAGTGATTCATGGATATTTATGAGTTTGATCTTGTTTTAACACAAGTTGAGGAGTTATGTCTAGCTTTGCCTATTCCTCTTGATTATGAGCAAGTTATTATCCAACCTTGTAATGATCTTCATCAAGCATATGCTACCAATGACCAAATCGATCAATTTTTTGCTCCATATAACCCACCCAGATCTCCTCTAAACTATTCCATTACTAGTTTCAAAATAACTCTCCTTGGATACCAATAATACATGCTAGACCTTAACACTAGATATGGTTATGGTGAAATCATACATAGTGTTTGTATTGAGAGTGTAAGGAATGCCTTAGAATAAATCAAGGAGTGGATACCTATAGAGGGGGCTAATTGGCCAAATATTACCTATGAAATGATTGATTTGTGTGGTTTTATCTTTAATATAGAAGAGAGATTGAGAGATTACAAAAAAAATTATATCTTAGCAACATCATAATTCCCCACATTCACCTTCAAGTGTGCCATCCTTGCCTCCTCAAAATGCTAGTCCAACCATGTTTCCTAATACCCCAAACCCCTCATATAATTTACCAAGTTTCCCTTCTTGGAAATCCATCCAAGAAAGTATCCCAAGGAAGAAAACATCATGGTTAATTAGGTTCATTTTTTGGGAGAGGGTTTTGAGAGGGAGAGATTAAACTTTGAAGCTCATCTTGAAAGGGAGTTTAAATTGACCTATCAACCCTTGAGGCAGTCCATCATGGCAAAGGAAGGTAAGATATCTAAATCCAATTCTCCAACTTGTAGTCAAAGTGCCAATCCCAAGGAAACTATAGGTTTCTTAGATATATCTTTCACCCCTTCATTAACCTCTTAATCCCATGAAGCTATCCTTGAACCCTCCTTCCCTAGATGGAAAGATGTGATGGTAGCCCATGAGGAAAAAAATAAGTCATGCCTAAGTGGAGAAGTTTTTAGGGAAGAGACATTTAGAACCATAGAACTCCCTCCCACCCCTTCTCAATAAGCTATCAAAACCATCCTTTTACCCCTTCCAACTAATCAAGTTTCCCCTCCTAATATTGAGAATTGTATTGCCACTTGGGAATCCCCTTTGGCCAAGCTCCATAGTTTTGAAGTACCTAAGGTTGATGTCAGTAGGAGGGAGGATGAGATTGAAATATTAGATTGGATTGAGGATAAATAAGGTTTGAGTGATGGTGAGTAGAAGTCAGGTTGTGAGGACATGAAAGAAGATTCTCCTTATGTTAGAAAAGATGCCTTAGAACAAGTTCTCTTGGACTCTAAGGAAGGAAAAGAAATGGCCTTTTTTCTCTCTCCTTTTCATGATCTAGGACAACCAAAATATGATGAGGATAAATAAGGTTTGAGTGATGGTGAGTAGAAATCAAGTTGTGAGGACATGAAAGAAGATTCTCCTTATGTTAGAAAAGATGCCTTGGAACAAGTTCTCTTGGACTCTAAGGAAGGAGAAGAAATGGCCTTTTTTCTCTCTCTTTTTCATGATCCAGGACAAAAAAAATATGATGACCTATGGTAAATATTTGAGAGAATATGTAATGAAGTTGAAGCTCTCAAAGAACCTACAAATCCCTTGGAGCTGACCAATCATGATAAGTCAGAAGATGTGGCTCAAAAGGAGGACATGTGGTAGATTTACATGCAAATGTTCCAAGAGTATGAGGAGGAGGAAAGTACCAAGATATTAGAAAAGCAAGCTCAAGATGAGAGAAAGCAAATACATGTTGAAGAGAAACATCATGGAGAGAGCCTAGATCATAATAGAGCAATCTATGATGATTTTAGCCCTTTTGAAAATAACTTGGAGCTTGTCTCTACATCCACCTATACAACTACCTCCAACAATATTCATGAAGAATGCAATCAAGAAACACCTTAAAATGGCTATGATACAATTATCCTTGAAGAATTTTAAGATATTATGAGAATGGAAAAGGATGATGAGATCCTTCAAGGAGAGATGAACTTGCAACAAGCTACTCTATACATAGATTTTCAGATTTGTCATGTTAAGATGAAGGGGAAGTATTTTGAGGAATGATTTGAGGTTCAAAAGGACCTTTCACACTTTGAAAATACATGTGATATGGATCCATTAAATGGTGTTAAAAATCAAAGAGCAAAGAGGAAGAAAGAGTCATCTAGTATCCCATCCAAAAAGAAACATGCATGACATCCTCACTCATCTAGTGAGGAAGGAGACCTAAGCTACTTCCATTTTGATCCAAGAAGGGAAGTATAATAAAGAGCAATGTAAATATTTTTTTCCTTTCTACTATGTTTTGTTTTTCCTAAGTGCTAAGTAGCACGTCTATGTTTGCTTTAGTCTTTGTTGTGTGTTTCTTTCCTTTGTGCCTTTGAGGTAGTCAATGGTTGTCTTGTTGATCAAGATTTGAGTCAATGGTCAAGGTCTCTTGTTTACCTCAGTCCTTAGATGACTCCATAATCCCAATGGACTGATAAGCCTATTGGTCTAATTAGTATAGTAGGCATATTACACCTATGAGTCACAAATTTATTGACCAATTTTGAATTTTAGGTCAAAATAGGGCACCCTTAGAAAAAAACTTCACTTTTAGGCATTTAAAGGGGTGTAATATATTTTTATAAGGTGTTTCATAGGTCAATTAGTGTTAATTAATGTTTTACTAGTTTTGGTTAAGTGTTCTCTAGGTCCATTTATCATTTTAAGTCATTTTAAGGGGTCTAAATAGTGCATTTAATGATATATAAAAGTTTTTGGGAATTATGCAAGTGTCAAGAAGTTGTATCACATGAAATGTATCTTATTAATTCTTAGTAATTTAAAATAATTGAATAAATGGTAGGTTGTTTAGACAAAAGGTAATTTTCTTGGCCAAATAAAGAGAAATGGGAACTTATACAACTACCTTGCATCTGCACAAAAAATTGCATCTGCAACTTATTCTTCTCCCTTTTCCTCTCGGCATGCAAAGAAAGGTCAATTTCAAGTGCTCACTATGGGCCATATAGTTTGAGTTGGAGGAAATTGTCTTCGGGATGGATATCTCTCTGAGTCCTTCTCACATACATATAAATAACTTGCATTTTTTTATTCTTATTCATGAACCATTAATTTGACTCTAGGTGGCTTTTTATGCATGTTCGACCATGAGGGGGTCAAAGTTTGAGCTTGTCTCAGATTTTCTTGTTTTGGATTAATGGATTTGTGTGTTTTATTTAGGTGTATCCAAATTATTTTCAATATTTTTTAGTGCTTATTATTTCTTTAGAGAGTTCATTTTTTTTGTAAAATCTTCCTTTAGACTTGTACATGCTTGAAAATGGCCTAGTTTGCATTGACATCTAACTCAGTTACATTGGAGTGGTTTATCCACATTAGATGAGTGCATGTAGTGATGATAGAAAAGGTTTAACTACATTAAATTCATTGTATTATGTGTTTGGTGACATAAGCCTTCTCAAAAAGGCCTAAATTATGCATCTTCTCCATTGTTTCTAATCACTATCCATTGCAACACAGTCCAGCCTACAGGAGGTCCATACATAGGGGGTATGGGAGCATTAAGGAATGTGAGATGGTCATGGTAATATCCTCTCAAATTAAAATGCATATGGATTTCAATTATGAAACCTAATTCCTTCACCAAGTCATGAAAAGGAGAGAAATTACAAATGAAGGAGGTGACTGAGTTTTGGTTTCATAGTCCCCAAAAGTTCCAAATAGAGCTCCAAGATTTTTTTACTCTTTTCATGAAGTGAAACCATGATTTATTTTTTCAATCCTCTTACACTCATCTTTTATTCCTACCTAAAAGATATAACCATGCCAATTTTGAGGCTATAGGGAGAAGGACAAGATGGAGTTTGACACCCTCAAAGATGGTAAAAATCCACTGAATTATGGTAGTGATATCTATAGGGTTTGGAAACAAATTTGATGCTTGAATTACGTATGAAAATTCTTAACCTCATCCAAGTTGGGGAAGAAATTCCAAAAATTCCAAGAAGGTGTCTTGAGCATTAATAACATAGGAGAGGTGATGGTCTTATAGGCCCATCCCCTATCTATACATATAGTACATAGGGTAGTGAGTGTAAGGTTTTGAGAAGGCATAAAAAATAGTGAAAGGGATGCTAAAGAGGAACTAGAGCCTAATTGTAAGTATTTTGGGACTATATTCAAGGTAAAAAATACCTTAAGTATCACAAGCATGCTTTAAATGTCCTAAAAATAACCTGTAGTCCTGGGAACATATGCTACATAGTCAAGGTGTTGGGGTTGTAACTCAGTCAGGGGTGAAAGTGGTCTTTCTAGGCATAATTAATGCATGAAAACAAATGAAATGATGAATAGGGAGCGATAAGATAATGACAAAATAAAATTCACACATTTTTAGGCTAAATACTTACCTTGAAAACATATATCCAAGGATAAATATGAAGAAGAGATGTCTCAGTCCTACATTGAAAATAGGCCATAGTCAAGATTGAGGAGGCCTTTGAGCTAAAAATGGAACATTAAAGTGAATGAGTGATGGTATTTGGATGATATAATGTCAACAAATTTTTTTTTCACACATTTTTTAATTTAAATGCATCTCAAAGGCTAACACATAGCCATGGAAGCATGCATACACAGTCATAGTATGAATATTGGTCACAATTTGGGGTAGGGTGTTTTGAGCCCAAGTAAAGCATGAAGGTGGGTGGAGTAATGAAAGTGTGAATTATATAATCATAAATATAATATAAAAAATCTAAGGATACTCCTATCATGCTCCAAGTGACCTTCATCTAACCTACATACCTAAATAATGAACACCTATAGCCAAAGACCAGTCAGGTGTATTGGCAGTCAAGGTGAGGAGGTCTTTATTGTATGGAAGCATGCATACACAGTCATAGTATGAAGATTGGTCACAATTTGGGGTAGGGTGTTTTGAGCCCAAGTAAAGCATGAAGGTGGGTGGAGTGATGAAAGTGTGAGTTATATAATCATAAATATAATATTAAAAATATAAGGATACTCTTATCATGCTCCAAGTGACCTTCATCTGACCTACATACCTAGATAATGAACACCTACAGCCAAAGACCAGTCAGGTGTATTGGCAGTCAAGGTGAGGAGGTCTTTAGAGTGAATATGAGAATTTAAGGGAGTAATGTGATGGTGGTATGTTTCTAATGAGATAAAAAAATGACTTAAACACATTTTTAGGTTTTAACATCCTCCGTGAGACCTAATCCAAGCATGAATAATGTCTCAGTCCATACACAATCAAGTTGAAGCATGAACATGGGGATGGTGCTACTGAAGAGATGACAAGGTGTTGGAAGGGAAAAATAGATATATATGGTTGAAATATATTTTTATATACAAAAATTATCCCTATAAACATAAATAAAACCCAAATTTTTTTTGAAACCTCCAAGTATAATCCAAACCCTACCTACCCTCATAATCCTACACCTTCAAAAAGTCTACCTTGAAAATTTGGAGAGTTGAAGGGTAAATTGGAGGATTTAGGAGATAAAATTTTGTAAAGATTACTATTAGGACATATGGATCAACCTAAAATAATTATTTTTCCAAAAATAATAATGAAAACACCCACTATTTTGTCTCATATTAGGGGTTGTCTTAGTGTGCATGGATGTGCCAATTTTGAGAAAAATGATGAAATATTAAACCATAAGGATAGAAAGGGTAATTTTATTATTTTATAAGTGGTATGGGACATAAATAAACCTATTAAATTTTATTATAATTTTTATAAGCATACATTTTGTTCCAACTAAGGAGGTTTTCAGTCAGGGGTGAAAAGAATCCTTAGGACTAAAAGCCAAATTGGAAGTCATATTTATTTTTGGAATTTTACATGAATTAAAATTTATTGTAACATGTTTTTATGGGAACATGATATTTTTTTTATCCATAAAAATTTAAATGAAGCCATTGGAGCAAGAGGTTGGGTCTCAAATGGCAAGCATGCCTATTGGCAAGGTCTAGACCTACTGCCAAACAAGCGTAGGTTTTCATTTTTTGGTTTTGAGGAGATAATAAAAGGATGTTAAAATTTATTTTGGGGTCCATATACAGGTTTTTGATCCATTTTTTAAAAATA
The DNA here is from genome assembly GCA_037957365.1 of Torreya grandis. NCBI lineage: Eukaryota > Viridiplantae > Streptophyta > Pinopsida > Cupressales > Taxaceae > Torreya > Torreya grandis. The sequence continues at coordinate 335,216 of JARHVA010001995.1, forward strand.
AATGCATAATAAGGCCAATTCTTGGCTTTGAAGCTCCTAAACCCTCACAAAAGGCCTAAAATGGCTTGAATGGTCAACTTTAAATGCTTATAACTTTCACCATATCTTGGATTCAATATGGAGTTGTTCAAGGAATTTATATGGGGTAATTTAGGAGACACAAGTGGAATTTATAAGTAATTATAATGTGCCACCTTTATGAACAAATGTTTAGAGGGTTGGTCACTCTAAAACCCTCCTAAAACCCTATTTGAGACCTAGAGGTGAATATGGGCTGAGTGATGAAGATAAGTTGTTACCAACTATATTAAGATCATGTCCATGGATTTTTTTTGTATGAAACTATATAGATCAAAGGAAAATAGGTATTATTTTAACTATATTGAGTGGTGTGTAGGCTACAAGAGCAATTAGGATATGAAAAAAAAATTGGAGGAATATTTACACTTTATATAACTAATAAAATTAACCTCATCTCATTAATCAACTTGAAAGTTCCCCAACTAGGCCCTTTCTTTTAGCCAATCTAGTGAAATAGTCAGTGAACACTTGGAAAAAGAGGTGAAAAACATTTTATGAAGCATTTTAAAGGGGTTTTCTTGAAAATAATTATAAGATAACCTTGTAAAAGTTTCATTCACTATTTTTCATAGATAATTGATGAAAATTTGGAAATTTTGAATCCAAGTGGAGAGGGTGCATAGAAAAGAGCCTTTTTGAAACTACCAAGGATGATTTTGCATGTCTATAAGAATAGGGATGGTTAGAGGTCAATGCAATGCATGTGGGGAATTATTTTTAACCCTTATTTATTATACAAACCATTATATCTCAACATATGTAGAGATAAGGGAATTTTTGGAAGGCAAATCATGTAGGCAGTTTCTTATGCCAAAATTATAGGTTTTATGCCACTTTTCACTATCCTTATGACTTTTTTGGACAATTATACTTCTATGACATGGAATATCTCAACCCACCTATCTTCCACATATAATTGTAACTTATTTTCACTTGGTGACACGTGTCCTTGTGCCTTTTGGACTCCTCTTCTCTCTCTCTTCCTCTAAGTTCTATAAATTAGGCCCTTTTGGCTATTATATGGATCTCTCCACTTGGGTAAGGTAAAACCCTACCAAAACTTTGTCCTAAATCAATAAAGATAGATATTTTTTACCTCATTCAAGGATTATATAAGTGTATTTTATGGTTATTGTCTTGTGCAAGTGTATCTTAACTTACCTTCATATGTCAATTTTCTTAGTACCTTATTAGTTTAAAGACTTCTCTTTGTAGGTCGACAAGAAGTGTCAAATGGAGTTGCAGGTGTAGTGAATAGATTTTATAATAGTGTGTCTTAGAATTCCTATTATTTAAGTCTTCCTATCCTAAGCCAATTTCAAGACCCCATGTTGAAACACTAATGCAAGAAGGTTGTTATTAGATTTAGTGTATGTTAGGCTTCTCTTGGTTCAAAGTACATGTCAAGAGTTTGAGTAGAGTAAACATTTGGTATATTACCTCTAGTAGAATAAGTTTAATTTTCATGCTATTCTTACCCCTTTTCATTCCCCAAGTTATTAGTAATAGGAATATGAACCTAAATGATGCATTAAGGGGAGCTAGCCCTAATCTAGAGATCCACCTCCCAATAGAGATGCCCATAGCCCGAGGGTGGTTACATTATATCACTTATGTGAGGAGAATATTATCCCATCTCCTCATTGGGTTAATTTAAGTGACAATAGGTAATTGAAACATATAAGACAATATATGACCTCATAGGACATATGAAACTTTATCTAAAAGTTTAAAATAGTTGAGATTGACTCAAATTTGAATTGGGGTCAAATTTGGTCAATAGTGACTTCTCGAGAGATTGGGACCATGAAGACTCAGGAGACTAAAAAATGGGATAATAGTCCCATGGTTTAGAGGGCCCAAGAATATTCCATGTGGTAACTTCTTGATAACTCATGAACATGGGGATAAAACCAATTACAGTAGTGAGCCCAAAGGTTCAACTCACCATAGTGATGCCAAATGGTATATTTCATTCCCCTAGACCATTGACCTAGTTTGATGAGGGGATACCGTGTGGCACCCCAATGACATCATAATTCCCTTAAGATTAAGTTTTACAGGAATCTCCCTATCACCAAAACATAAACCCTGAACCTCTAGGAAAATAAGGATGTGTCACATAATACTTAATGAATTAAAAATTGATAGTCATCCCAAATGTCAAAACTAACTAAGGCCTAAGGAAAACATTGATAATTAAATGATGAATTTCCATTGGTTAAACAGGTTTCATATTAACTTTATTCCATTTTATAAGTCTCAATACAAATTAATTACAGATTTGTATGTGTTTTATGCAAAGGCTTATGCTTGAATCAAAAGTTGATTAATGTGAATGTCTATGTCTAAATAAAAATATTTCACTTATTTCTCACATAATCCTTTATTCATAATTCAATCATTTAAATGTTTTTTACTTTGAATTTGTTCAAAATATTTATGCTTAACCATTTCATTTGATCTTGTAAGGGTTCATCTTTTAATCTAGGTCATTGATTTGGACATGTTCCCTCATTCGGCAATCCAACCCCTTAGCCAAAGCATAATTTAGAAAAGATAAGCTTGGATTAGGGAAACATAAAAAATCATTTGAAAATAAAAATTATAAATTATAAAAGTGTGGGCCAAAGTCTATATGCAATATTAAATAAGATACATGAGACATCTCCAAACCAATGAGAAAGTGACAAATAAAAATTACTAGACGAGATGGTGGATCCAAAATAAATTAGCTAGTGATAAAACAATGATTGATTGACCTATAACTATAAATCATGGCACACCTTAAGATCTATTATAAAATCAAGACCCTCAATTATATTTCCTCAATTAGCAATGAATGTTTGTAACTACCCTGTTAGTGGGCTTAGCTAGCAATCAAGGGAAGGGTTGTCCCCTTCGTGTATATATTGTTTTATGAGAATTTTTATAAAGACTATAATTTTTAGGATAAGAGGATGTTTCACCTATTTATATCTTTGTAAAATTATAATAGAGATATAAAGAACCATACATACTTTCATGCATTTTATTTCTTTCTACAATAATCTCTCCCCTTCTATTTAATTCTTGTTAATAAAAAAATATTTTCTCATATTTGTATGATTGTGACCACTAAGAATTATTAGTTAGAATCTTGATATTTTAAAGGTTTTTAAGAGTTTAAATCCATATCCTATCCATGTATATGGTGTTCATGTTCTTTTCTCTTATCTAGTTAGTTTCCCAGACTCTTAGACCATCCTTGGGTTGAATGTGTGCTAGGTCTATCTCAATCAAGGAATGGTTTAAATGGGTGTGCTTAATTAGACATTTTAAGGAACATATTCCATTTCAATTGGATTTTTATCTCTTTACTCCTCTTTTTCATTTTCTTTATGATGATGATTTAATCTAGGTTGAAAATAATCTAAATATACATGTTAATCTTGGTTATTTTATTTTGTTTGTCATGGTTTAAGCATTGTTGAATATATGCATGTGATAAATCTATTTGAAAATCAGTTATTTATCTTATCTTAAGATTCTATGATTTTCATTTAAGATTAGGCCTTACGAGCACTATCCAAGGGACTTTTTACCTCTTCTTTAATGTCTAAGTTAGAGCTATCATAGATATTTAGTTTGTTAAAAAGGCCCTTAAAAATGAAGTGGTTACACATCAACCTATTGTGTAAATATCATCATACCAAGATTTGGTACATTTAGACCTTAGGGAAGTATTTCCTCATAATATAATCTTACTTTTAGGAGAGGTAGAGTCTTAATAAAACCCTACCTAATTATTACTATGTCAAAAACACGCTCAACATGTTTTGGAACTAGGAGGGCCAGCCCATGAACACAAACTAAGTCACAACCAATTTTTTGACTAAGAAATTTTAGAAAACTTTGATTCTAATAATCTAAACTATATTTTAAACTATAAAATAGGAGGATAAACACCTAATCAAGTTTTTTTTGGGGTAAAATTTGAGATATTAGAACTTACTTATCATAGAATACCAAAATAGAGAGATAACAAAGGGAAAGAAAAGGCTAAGCCCATTCAGTCATTTGAAAATTCACCAATTACTATGAATAATCCTTTTCTCAATCAATTTTTCATCTCTTAGCCTATACCAATGGCCAATCCCATGTCATGGTTTGGCTTAAGGTGGGTGCCCTATAAATGTTCTAGGGATTGTGTATAACTTTCTAAAGAACCCAAATAATTTTTGTCCTAAATTAATAGTTGGAGGACCTTAAATAGATGAAGAGAATATATAGGCATTTAAAATTTCCCTTATTAGAATACAAATGTAAAATGAGGATGTTTCTTATTGGTTATTTCCTTATTCATTAGGAGAGGATGCCTATTATTGGTAATTGAGATTATCAAATAGGTTTATAACCACATGGGATTGTCTAGAAGCCATATTTGTAAACTATTTTAGGTTCCCCATTAACCTTGTTTTTCTATACCATCATTTTGTAGATGTTAAAATAAAACAAAATGAACCCATGATCATGTTAAATTCTTGGTTCCACAAACTATAATAGAAGTTGGAATAACTCTACTTATTAGTAGAGTGCTATTAAAACCTACTTGATGGTATTAGATCCTTTGACATCAATGTTCCTTAGAATAACCCTAACTACACTTGTCTCCCTATCATTGGCCTACAATTGTTAATAGGGGTAAAAGGCAATAATATTGAGTATTATTTGCCATTATTTGTAAACAAAGGAGAAAATAAATATGTTAGGTGTCAACAAGGAGTCAAAAAATCATGTAAGAGGAAGATTAAAAAGGAAGATGAAAAGCTTATATAAGCAATTATATGGGAAATAATCAATTAAAGTCATTAACAAATAAATATTTATCATTTAAGGTCTCTTTCTATGGTTGTTTAGTCTTCTTCTCCATTTATCATTATTTCCTATCATTTAATGTTTTGTGTGAAAATATGATTATTTATCATTATTTCATTGTTGCTAGTAATATACTATTAAAAATGGTGTGGCGACTCAATTATCAAACCCATGTCACTTATAATGATGTAGTTAAAGTAGGTCATTCACTACAATCTTAAGAGGAACCATAGAGAATTTTGTAGGAATCAAAAGAGGTGTATTGGAAGGAAAATTATTAAGGATAAGTTTCATGTATAATTAAATTTGGTGGCTTACATGCTATATCAAGATGGGTTGTGCACAATGAGCAAGGGAAAATAACATGTGTATAAAAACAGTCATGGAAAAGAACTAAAACAAGCACCAACTAAGGAAAATCATGTTACATTGAAACATCACAAAAGAAATTGAATAACTATTAGATAATAAGATATAAAATTTGATGGTGGGAGATCACATGACACAATAGTTGGATCAATTGTAATTACATGTAGATTTCTTGCCTATGTAATAATCCTATTGAGCATCTAGTGGTGGATGGTCTCCATGTCAGAGGCAAAAATATCAAAGGAGTAATTAATAAACTTCCATCTCATTTTATTTAAGGATCCTTAAAATTACTCTTGATAATAGACACAACTATGTACCTCTTACGACATAGGGAAATAGCTACTCTATTTTCCTTGCCTTTGATATAGTTGATATAAAAATCATAATTAGACAACAACTCTAACTAGCATCTTTGATGAGCAATCATATTTGGTTAGGTAAACATGTACTTGAGTCTCAAGTTATTAGTCTTTAGCTCAAATGGTTTTCCCAATAAATAATGCCTCCAAACTTATAAAGTATGCACAATTGCTTCAAGTTATAGGTCATGATGGGTGTAATTTACTTCATAAGGCTTCAACTTCCTTGATTCATAGGATACCAATGTACCATCCTACACAAATACTCCTCCAATTCCATCCCCAAATGCATTTATGATCACTAAAAATGACCATTGGGATAAGGAAATCTTAGTAATGGTGTTGAAGTAAGACTCCTTTTTAATTTTTGAAAAACTACTTCACACTTATCCAACTAGATAAAACTTTGATTCTTCTATTACAATGAGGTAATCAAATTAGCTATCTTAGAAAAATTCAGAATGAATTTACAGTAATAGCATTCTAATACCATGAAACTTCTTACCTCATGGAAATTCTTTGGTGTCGATCACTACATAATGGTTCTTATCTTTGATGAAAATATTTAAATACCATTCATAAAGATAATATGTCATAGATATTGCACTTTATTTTGGAAACTGCACACTTGGACAACTTGTCGTATAACTTGTGCTTCCACAATCATTTCTAAACTAGTTACAAATGTTGAAGATGTTTTTCTTCATCTTTAGAATATATAAGAATGTCATCTAGAAAGACCAAAACAAAATTATCTAGATAATCTCTGAACACACTATTCATGAGATTCATAAATGCTATAGGAGCATTTGTCAACCCAAATGGTAATACTCTAAACTCATAGTGCCCATATTGAGTTCTAAATGTTGTTTTAGAATATCCTCATCTTTTATCTTTAGTTGATGATATCTTTCTCTAAGATAATTCTTATAAAATATTGTTTCCCCTTGCAGTTTTTTGAAAAGATCATCTATACGAGGTAGTAGATATCTATTTTTTATAGTTTCCTTATTCAACATTCTATAATCAATATAAATCTAAAAATTATAATCTTGATTCTTGATGAAGACAACTAACACACCCCATGGTGACACACTTGGTATAATTAACCTTTTGACAATAATTCTTGGAGTTGATACTTTAATTCAATAAATTCAATGGTTGTCATCTTATATGATGCCTTAGACTAAGGTTTTGATGTAGGTATGCTATCAATAGAGAAATCAAATTCATGTTTGGGAGGAAATCTTAGTAATTCCTCTAGAAACACACCATGAAAATTACTATGAAAAGGGGAATCTTCAATGGATGGTTCCTTATATTCCTCCATTTTATTTATCTTGACGATAAATAATTGGCACACTTTTCCTTGATCCTTCTCTAGTTACATTGTAAAAATATACCTAAGCCTCAACTCTCTTTCCTCACCCTAAATTAATGTCTAATTTCCAAAATAATTCTAACACTAAACCTTCTTCAGGTAGTATTCAACCTTAGCCTTATTATTGACAAGCCAATTTAATCCTAGGATCACATAATATGACCCTAGTGGTGCTACATAAATATCCACTACTATTATGAATTTGAGTAACCTAATTTGAGCTTCAACTAAACACTTGTCAACTTTGACTTTTGACTCATTCCCATAGTGTACCAACCATGCATTTTCCTTTAATCTAGATTTTCTAGAGAACTTATTTAGTATTCTAAGTGTAATAAAACATTTTTATCCCTTATATCTATCAAAATGGAAATTAGATGTTCAAATAAAATATATAATAGTTCTATGGGTGAATCTTGGAATCTAACTTACCAATTATCAAGTACCACATGAATAAGTTGATGAAACATTCCATATTAAGGAGTATAAACTTTGTTCCTTGACATATCCTGGGTAAACTCATCAATAAAATGGTCACGTCCATAAATAAAACAAAATCTAGGTGGTCCCTTCCTATCAAATAATTAGTTTCCCTTGAAACTACCTTCAAAAACATTACTTAGTTTGTTATTACTTAAACTACTATTGAATATAGTATTCTAAATCTTGAATTGACTCTTGGAGTCTCCACTCTTTTGCTTCCAATTTTTATTTTTGAATGTTGGTTTAAAACTTCCAAACTTTTTCTTAAACTTACTTATAACCTGAGAAGGATATTTCAAATTCTATTCCTATTTGACTACCTTCTCAAAGACCTAGTCTATGGAAAATAGCCCATGAACAGCCATCTCTCCACCAATCTAGGGTTTTAGTCCCATAATGAAATTTCTAATTTTTAACCTCTCATCTACCTGATAATAAGCTACATACTTTAAGAGTTTAGTGAAATGTACTCAGTACTCATTCATCGATAGGTATTCTTTCTTAATATTCTAAAAATTTGTAAGATTTTTATCAAAGTATGACTATAGAATCCACCATGATATAGAAAATGTCATGAACTCTTCCCATGTGGTGGTGGTCAAGTTAAAATTCATTTCCAACCTTTTTTTGTCCTACCACATAATTGCTTCACCAACCAACTGGTAATCTCCCCAAATTGATTTAGTGACTTAGAAATAGTTTTGAGTCCTGAAATACTTCTCCATCTCAATCAACCATGATTCAACTTTGTATCCCATAATGGTTCCATCAAACTTATGTGGATTCACTTTTTTCATATCTTTAGCCAATTTTATAGCTACATGTGTTCTCGCATCCTGAGGCACTTCCTCATGCCTTTACTCTTAAGGACTTTCTTGATCAATAGGATGCTCTTTAGGCACATCCTAATGGAATTCCTCCTCATGCCCATGAATTTCCTATTATAGGGCTAAAATTTAGTCCCTAGTTTCATTCATGGCTATAAGAATATGATTTAACTTTGTTACTTGCTTAATGGCAAATTGGTTAGCATCAAATGGAGGGTTATTGTCATTGACATTTAAAGGAACTATTGACCAAAATTTTACCCTAGGTCAAATTAAGTCAACCCCATAAAAATAAAAACTTTTCATAACATCCTCTAAGTTTGAAAATGGTCACCATGGTCCTAAGTGAGGTCAAGTCACATTTTGACGGTCACATAATATGTTCTAGCTTTTGTCATCTTGTTTATTTACCTTAATGTCATTTATGCCACTTTTGGTCATTTTAATGAATTATACATGAATCTCATCAAAATAAAAAATGTCAAGAATCATTTTAGCATATCAAATGTCAGATAATATTAGAGAAAGGCTTTGAAACTAAAATGTTGTAGGTTCAACATAAAAGAAAGATCATCTACAAAAGGTCAATTTCATATGGTTATACAAACTAAGATAAATCATCTAGCATGTGTGAATTCTTTATAAAGATGTCTTGATATCCCCATAGGTAATTTATAGGATCAAGTAGCTTCAATAGATCCAAAATTATCAAAAACTAGTCTCTCTCTCCTATCACTCTTGTGAATAGGTTAAAAAGGGTCAACAGTTTTATTTTGGTACAGACTGGAGAATAGGAGTTGGAGTGAGTGAACTTGAGGGATGTTAGCAGTTCTTATGATATGGTTATGGTTTCAATATTGTTGCTCTATGTTGTGTGAACAATCATTAATATTTTTAGTGCCTATAAACTACCTTTGTAATCCCAATGGCTTAATTTTTCTCATTTGATTACACTTTTGTGATTGGTCTATGTGAACCAAGTGGTGTATGTAGACTTGTAGAACATATCCATCCATTTCATTTTGTCTTAAACCTATTTTTCATGTGTGACCATGTAATATAAGAAAAATTACTCTCTTGTGCTAGGAGTGAACACTAATGAAAGATGAGAATAATGTTTTGGTAGTTACATAGTTCATTCTCATGTGGGTAGATTCATATAAAAAGTAATAAACTTATTTTCAACTTATTATATCATGGTGATGGTCTAATAATAATTTAATGCACCAATGGAAATGAAATCTAAAAGAATTTGAAACCAAGTGAATTTAAAGATTGAACTCACATGCCTAGTAGATAGTCACCTACAGGATTATATAGGAGTTCTTAGATAAGGATGTTGATGAGTTTGGAACTTCAAAACACTCATAGGATCTCAAGACATCATCAAAAACATTATAAAACCATTGATAGTCTCAATGTTAGTATGAGAAAGGCCTTAAAACATAGTCAAATCCTTAAATCACATTCAACTATTCAAAATGAGCATCTGTAGCTAGTTGGAAATAGACTTTGAACAATCATATTGATGGAGCAAGGTGTTCCAAGGTTTTGAGAAGATTATCAAGGTAACACTAGTAGGATTGAGACATTAAAAGAGATTGGAGATTGGTTTTGAGATTAAATCATCACCTATAGTCAGTCAATTTGAAGAAAGTTACAAGAATAAGAAGTTTTGCCTTAACTTCTCTAGAAGAGATTTTTCTCCATATATGTCATCTTATGGTGAATGTTTACCTTATCCTCATTATTATAGGTTAGACCTAGAGGTAATATCTTAGCACAAAAGGAGGTTTTTGGGTAAAGGGAGAATTACAGTTGAATGGATTTCAATTCAGTCAAAATCTCAATGGAGATACTCAGATAACTACAATTTCATTAGGCTAAAATCAACCTAGAATAATGCAACTTATAAGTAATACATGATGTATTGATGATAGTGGGATAATGCATGGTCTCAAGGAATAAATGAGCCTATTATAGTTTTAAATGGTCCTAGTGACCTCAAGATAAACCAAAGGTGTTAAACATAGTACTTAGACACATATCATCACCTACAAGAATCTCTTAACTTCTCTAATGAGCACCTACAGTTTGATTCAGGAGACAAACTAGCTCAACCAAATAAAGGATGTAGGTTTAATTGGTAGGTAGAGGTGTAAGATTAATATTAACATGCTGAAATTACTCTTAGAGTGATAATATAAAAATTCCATGTGATCCTCAAAAGTAAGGATGAACAAATAAAGTCATAACTAATTATTCTGAAGCCTTATCAAAACCATGCACATAGTCATAAGCCTAGAAACTATTCCTAAGAAGTTGAAAGGTTGATGGATCTATAAGTATGAAGAAAATTTTAAAATTGATATGAAGTGTCATCATAATTATACTAGGCCTCCATGGTCTCATTTGGGTAAAACTAACTATGGAAGTGATCACTATTTTGAGACATCACTATTTTGTCTTAGACTTGAGGCACTCCATAAGCAAGACAATCTATAGAACTAGTACATTCATGGGGAAAATATGAATAAAAGAGACTTGAATGAATATATGATGATTTTTAGGTTTGAATTGGAGATTAATAAAGTATTGAGAGCTCTTAAAGTCACTGTGACTACTAATAAGTGACCACATGCTTAGAAAACCAGTCTATGCCTACTAGGCCTAATAATTGGACATAACCATTAATATTATAACTTCACTCATACAATCATGTGATATCCAAAAATAATGTAATATCATTCATGGGAGAGTGGAGGGTTGATGAAATTTAGTGGTTTGTAGGGAACAACCCAAATTGGCCATTTTAACCTCAATTTGTCTCAATGGTATCTAGAATGCATAGTAAGAACTTGAGAGAACACTTTTCACTCACATATGTATGGAAAATATGAATGAGGTATCAATAAATTATGTATAGCTTAATTATTTCATTAAATTTAAACCAATGGCATTGGTTCAAGGGTTAAGGGTTTAACCTTTATGAATCATTATTAAGAACCTAAATGACTTAAAACCCTCATAAGATCCAGATGAGAAATATATGAATATAAATACATAAAAATGGGTAAATTAACCCTTTAAAGTGATTTTTACATACTTGGAACTCTCTCATTCTCCCTATCACTCAATTTTTATGTACCATCACTTGTACAGATAGGTCAAATTCTATGTTTTTTGCAAGTTTTGAGGTGATTTGAAGGTGCAAAAGGGAATATATAGGTGAAATTCATGGTGTAAGGTGCATAGAGATGTATTATAATTCCTCAAATACCATTATCACCTTAATCACAAATGAAAAATCTTTTTCTAAGTTGGTTTTTGTAGGTAGTCTTGGACAGAATAATGGGAAATAAGGCGATTCTCAACTTGATTGTGAGAAGTGTGATTTTGAGTTTTAATTAAATTATATTTTATATACTAGAGGACAAATAGGTTATGAATATGTGTCTCACATATATTTAATTAAATATATTGAATATGTGTAGGTCACCTTAGTGACAAGTGTGAAAATTTAGGCCTAGAAGGCTAATGAGTGACTGCAAGGAATTAACGACAAGTGGTAAGGGTAAGATCATTAGTTGGATAAGTGTATAATGAATTTTAAAAATCATGTTTCCACCTTATCAAGATATTATACATGTTTCAATGACTTATAAATGATTTAAAGATAGATAAGTGGACTCCTCATCAAGAAAATAGTTTTAAGAAGGATAATGAAGTGTCCCTATGCTAACTTGAAGAAGATGTCATGTTTTAGAAAGACACTTTTCTAAGAGAACTTCATGATCTATTATATAAATCATCTTTAATTATAACTATTATTAAAGACTTGACACTTCGAATGGTGATTATTCAACATTTCTCTTTCTATCTCCTCTCTTATGCTCTATATATTGAAGCCATTTTGGTATTATAAACTATCCAACCCTGCTAGTTTGAGATCTTGTTTTGATTTTGAATAAATTTTTATCAAGTTGGTTTAGATTTTAAAATTATTACTTTATTATGTCAAGTAATCTATTTGGATGATAAGTGATGATTGTTTCTCCTTACTTCCATCCTGCTCTTGTATGCAGTATACGAGTAGTACTTCTTCTAATAAGTCTCATGAAATTTAACTATTTGTTGGGTGTTTTTGAAGTGTAAAGAGAGATTAGTAGTGTATAATATTAAATCTCATATTCAACCACCTCTGGAAATGCATATCAATTTGCCTCCATGTAGAAACATTTATGCTTGAAGAATCTTGAGTTAAGATTAGTTTTAGCAGTTTGCTTTCATAGTGCAAGTTTCAAGTATGTTTTTGGAGATATATTTGGTGTATAACCTCTATTATTGTAGGTTAATTTTAATTTTACTTCTTCCATTTCCCCCCAACAAGTGATTAGTCTAGTGTCGTGTGAGCCTAAATAGTTAGACCAAGTGAACTAACCCATAATCTATAGATCTATCCCTTATAGTAATCTGCATATACTTAGATATAGTTCCATGTTATCTCAAATTTGAGAAGGTATACTTGAATATTCTAAGGTGAAAATTTGGTCTATAACAAGACCCTCACTAGATTATCTAGCTCTCACCATTATAATTTATGCTAAATAGATGAATATGAAAATGTTAGTAGACTCATTAAGTCCTAGAGTTTGAGTCGAAGCTCTGATACCATAATGTAACATCCCCACTAGTATTTACTATAATAACGTATGTTTTTAAAAATAATTTCCTCATATTCAACATTAAAATTCACCACGAGAATCTAATTAGTGATAAAAACATACTAAATATATTAACCATAAATTAAGCATATAACAATCCATTTAGTTATTGATCACTATGAAACAAACAAGCAAAACTTAATTGCATACATTGTAGAAAGTAATTACATAATTCCAACCAAAAATTTTGCAATATTATATCCATTACTATTAATGTACACATGTGTAAATAATTACATTATCATCAAGAATAATGTTTCAATCATAAATACAATACTAGATACAAGGCTTCATAGAGCATGAGTCTCACAGACTCTAGTATCTATGGTAATATAAAGTGCACTCTCCAAATAAGTACTATTATGGGGAGGGAGAACATCATATAATTATTTTTCCAGACCAACCATGAACCATTGATCCCCTACACAATTCCTCAATCAGGGAATGACCCTCCTTTCATGGATGGGTATATAGTGATGGTATGAGAATACAAAGAGACAAGCTATTAGTTGTGTGTTGTAAGATATCTAATACATGATGTGTACCATAAAAATATATGTTCTCACATGATATCACACAAACATGTAAATCATACATATGAAAGTACAATTTTTAACTAAACATTACTTTGGCCAAAGTTTTCAAATAGTTATTGATCTTTAGGATCAATCAAATTCATACACACCAATTTATTGGATTACCTTCATCTGACATTGGTGATTGTAAGTAAGCTAGTGAAGTTTGTCTCACTATGTATTTAGTACAAAAAATATGATATTTGGTTAATATAAAAGATAAACAATAGTTTAAAATGGATTATTTCCTATTATTAGGCATAAAACATGCTAAATAAAAGAATAATAAAAAATACATACATTTAGTTCATCAAACATATGCAATGAATCTCAACTATATTATTTATCACATAAATAGTAAACATAAACAAGTACAATTTATACCAACTGGGTATAATTTATACTTAGACTACGTGTTTCTAATTTCCATTAATAAATTAAATGTAATATATTTATGACAAAAAACATATCACAATTTATTCTATGTAAACATTTATCAAACCACAAAAATCTAAACACAATAATTTTAGAGATTAATTACCTTTTAAATAATGTCTTATTTCACATGAAACATAAGCTTTCACTGATATAACTTGTTGTACATTTAGGAGGATTCATGCATATATTCATAGTGTCATATCCCTTAAGATTTTATGACTTAATTTAATAGTCAACATAAACCATAATTATAAGCATACATCTCCTATGTTAAAATATATGTTATATATGTGTATGGGTAAGTAATTTCCTCATACAAATATATTTCATATATCTATGTACTTTTGCATATTAAATACCTACACAATTTATACAAAATAAATGTATTTATTCATACATAAAAATAATGTTCTGTACTCAACTAAAAGTCATTTTTATTTCCATTATGAACTATGAATGATTGAAACAAAACATTAAATATTTACCTATTCATATAATATCATTCTAGTTAAACATATTATTTATACATATTTTCCCCTATATCAAGTCATTAGGTTTATATACCAGTTATTTGATAACTATTGTACTATAATCAACTACCAACTTAAATATAATATTTTTCCATTTTCATATATTGTAGGTTTATACTTTTTTGGGTTTCACTATTATCAATATAAAATCAAATCAACATCTATCTCAAAATCTTTGAGATTCACATAACAACCTATCCATTGCACATAATATATAAGTATTTAACTTACTATAATCTATGCATAGTTTATAAACTCTGACACATAAATTGCTCCAAATTTGACTTTGTCAATTGTCTTTTACTTAAACGAATGCACTAAAGGATTCCAAACTGTGTTACTAGTTTCTACATAGGGTTCAAACCAATTTCCCAAAACAAATAAACAAAATATAAGTCACTTGATATGTATAATATGTATGTGAGATCCAAGTAATATAGATATCCAATTCTATGATAATATACATTTCTTTTATATGCTAATGAATATCCAAAAGGTTATAACAGTCATCTCATATAACACATATTTTTATCCTAAGAATACAGACTTAGCTTATCACACTAAGATTTTCAAGAATATTCACACGGTCCTTTTTATATAAGATCACGGTGTTGAAAATATCCATACACAATCCTTGTATATGTTCACAATTTTTAAATAATAGTGTACATAGTCCTTATACTTATATGTTCATGGTTTTGAATGATAAATATACACAATCCTTATACTTATATGTTCATAATTTTGAATGATAGATATACACAATTCTTATATATGTATACAAAAACCCTAAATGAATTTCATAACAATATAATTTCTATACCAATCTATTCATTCCATAAATTAACTCAAAATTATTATTATTACCTCCTGATAATTTAAAATATACACATATTTTTATGTATTGTGTGTGTGTGTGTGCGTGCACACGCACACACTCATAATTTGGATATATAATTAATTAAGTATATATATAATAGGGTTTTCTAAAACAAATGTCAGTCATTATATTTATTAAAACTATCTGCCAAGTCCTATAATTATTTAACTTGGGTATTTTCTTATCACAATAAAATAAATCCATTTAACCTTACAGTTTACTCACATGAAATACTAGTATGCTTCATAGAGGTTTATGGGATATAGGTTTGGTTCTATGGATGGCCAAGCCATCCATAAGGATAAACCTGTATCAATAATAAAATGCATATCATTTTCCAAAAAACATATGAAATAATTAAATATGCCAATTTTCCTATTTCTAAACAATATTAAATAAGATCACCAATTTTATAATGGCATCTAGATGAAACTGCTTGAACCATAATAATCCTCACCCTTCTCTCTCTCTATTCTTTCTTCTCCTCTATGTCATGTCATGACCTTACCCATATCCTCATCATCATTTTTCCATCTACTTACCTCATTCATATTTTTCATTCAAGTGTTATCACGAAGCTTGCAGTTATCCATAATTCTATCATGCAAAAAACCCATTAGCCATAAATCTCTCTGCTTAACTAGGTTGACCCCATTTTGACATAAAAAAGAGGCCCCAAACTTCTCAAATTCTACCCAAAACATTAATAATCACTATTTTAATATTTTATTTCTTGCATGTTATTTTTTATGTTACATGTCTATGTATCAACTTCACAAAAGTTTATTATTTACATAATTGCCAATGATAACTAACACTTCACAAATCACCTTTGTCTATGCATTTGAATAATGCCTAGGTTTAGTTCATAGGATAGCTTAGGATAATAATAAAATTTTGGTGATAACATAGTATAGATAAGCAACATCATGACTTTAATAACAATGTGAGTAATATAAAGTCAATGATATTCTTTTAACTGTAATGGTAAATCAAACAACTGTCATACCAAAACATAATGGTATTATAACAACGTAGTCATTATTATTAATAATTTATATAAAATATCCAATGTATTTAGTTATATTTTATTTATTAAGGCATTAAGATGAATAATTATATTTCTCAAATGTCATAATAATAACCAAATAATGTTCTAAAACATTACAAAGACATTCCAATTAGTCTATAAATAGTAGTAAATATATACTTATTCATGTAGATATACTTATAAGGCTTTAGTATTAAAAATCATGAATATGATAACTCAACATGATAAAAAATAAAATTATGAATTTAATCTACATATAATAGCTATAATATAATCACACAAAATTAGATCCTTAAAAGAATTAAATTGAACTAAATCATAACTAACACATAAATAATTATCTAAATGTAGATAACATCATAGACTTACTAATGTTAACAACTCAAATAATGCATATAATGAGTGTTATCTATTGTGGTGTGTGTATGGGTTCTAGTTGTTCCTCTATCATCCCCCAACACCTCCATATATGCCATCCTCTCCCTCCATCGTGCTTTGAGGTATGAATTACTCCTGCATCAAACTTATGACAAGAAGGTAGTTAGCCCATAACATTATGATATATATAATAACATTAGTGGAATTTTTAATTATAAATAGTCCTTATAAATGAATATTTAAAATATGAAATATGACATATGAGATTAATGTAAATCATTAAAATGATGACATCATCACTTGGGGTAACACAAATATAATAATAACTATTTATTATATAAAACTTACTAAAATTTGAAAATTAACTCACTTGGTTAAAATGACCCGACTTAGTTTATCCCATTTTTTCCTTTTTATTAAAAAAAATTGTTTTTGATTTTTTACTTTAAATGAATATATAAAGTACAAAAAAAATCTATCAAATTTATTTGAAAAAAGTAACTTTTTTTAAAAATTAAATGCTAAATGATGATTTATAGATTATTCATTTTCATTTTTTGAGTATTAATTTTTGGTAGAGATAATCGATTTTATTATAAATCAAGGGTTTTTTGTTGCTGGGCATAGGGCGTATAGTTAGAGAATTCATGAAAATTATATGATAATTCATCAAATATCTAAAATATTTGAGATTACATCAATGTTGTGGGATCATGATATACTATGCATGGGGTGTTATTGTGCATGGGATCATGATATATTTAATTATATTCCAAGAATGCATTTATAGATTCAAAGAATAAAGATATGTTGGGATGAAAGAATTATATTTGTAAATGCATTCTTGGGGAGCTATGTAGGGTTGAAATAATCCTCTCAAAAAAAAATGTTTAAGTCCATTATGGATTGTTTTTGTAAAGAATAATTGAATAAAAGAATAAAGATAAGATGATCTTTTTATTGTGTCTTTTAATAGTGCATTAGATTTATCTTCATGTGTATTCACATTGTTTTATATGGGCCTTAAAGGATACATATACATAGACTCCTTATGTGTGTGTTTGTAGGTTGAACTAGTAGACTACAGAATATAGTCACAAAAAGAGAGTTGAATTTTTATTTGAAGTGGCTACATGATAAATTTTATTGTATAAGTATTATGTGTGTAATCCATTGGTGATTGGAGAAGCTCACCAAAGTAGAATAAACTTTGAAAGATGACTCTACCTTATACTTTACTACATACCAGTCAAAAGATGAAAACACATGCTTGGTTCTTTAGATGTAGACTATTGATGTTTTAGTGGTTGGTTTATTGCCTACTAGGTAAAAAAATTATAATAGGTAACAGGTCTAAAAATCAAACTGTTGGCTTAGATTAATCTTATATACACATTCCAACCCTATATATAGGATGCCAAGAAAAAACAAGGAGATTTGAATCCATATAAGTAGATGGATTCTATCTAAGGTAAGTGAGAGGATATATGATGATGAGATGATTCCCTAACCATGCATATACCAATTTTATCACCTCCAACAAAACATCCATGCATCAAAACTCTTAATTTTCTTCTTTACCTGGTAACATGGTTATAAGATACAATTTTATTCTCCTCCCAATCTTGTGTATTTAGTACCTTTCTTTCTTTCACTTTGTTCTATGATTTGTACCATGCACACCTCAGTGACACTTCATGACAATTACTCTTAATCGAGATGCTTTTAGAACAACACAACTTGGTCTTTTAAGCATATTCAAGACCTCACTAACTTACTCCAAGCATGCATGACCTTGGAAATTTTTATCAAAGTTTCATCACACTATTCTTTTCATCATCAATCCATTTATATAATATATGTAACTTCCCTTATTACTAACTCTATTTCAATCCCTTTTTGTAGCTTTTTTTGTATGTTTTTCTTGCTTTATAAAAAGGTACAAATCCCTACTAACAAAAAAAAGTCACACAAATATACCCTATAAGGTATTATGGGTTTTAACAAAAGTTTAGTCTTGGACTCATCCTCTAGACCCTTTATTTAAACACTTTTAGCCCTCAAATTAGGCCTTCTAATTTTTATTTGTAACTTTTCTTGCACAGTCTTGAATATATGTATGGACATATACTCTTATAACCTAAAACCTCCATAATATTTTAACTCACATGTTTCACCATATATTAAAAAAAATTAATATTTTTCAATGGTTACCTTTCTTGGAAATATAATTTCTTGATTCAAAGCCTAGACAAGGTTATGGTAGACTATCAACAACCCAAGGGTAGTCTGTTTCACTTTAAATGATCCAAAATCACTTTCATGGATCTGTGGAAGTTTCTTAGAGTTTTTAATATTCCTAATCATCCTACCAAATTAATTAATTACCAAAATTTAACCTTTTTTATATGTTTCTACTTAGAATTAGGTCTCTTTATATTATAATCACAGTGTATAAGGTTTTTCTTGTTGAGACTCAGTTCTTAACCCTAAAATTTAGGGTTTATCAATTATATTGGATATTGTTTAGTCTCCATAAAATCTTATACACTCTAATATACACCCTCTACTTTCTTTTGTTAGCCTAATGTTTCATGAGTGATATTGGTTATTTCTTTTTATGTGCACTCAGAATAGTTATAGGGATTAAAACTATGTTTTCAAACATTCTTTAGTCTTTCACAATACTGTGACTATTAAACAATATTTAACCCTTCTCAATACACCTCATGCACCTCACAAAACCTATTACTATTATCTTAGCTCATGTTGTTTATCAGAGTCTGTAACTATCTATATTGACAAATAAAACTTCCTACAAGATTTTCACTATATGTTGTGTGATTAGTGATGGAAACATAATAAGAATTTTCACTCAATTAGAATCATTGTCAAGGTTCTTGTCCATAGCTAAATATTTCAACCAACATGGCTCTGTATATTGTCTCATAATAAATCTTTTACTCAACTCTCTCCACACACATGCAAATAATTCCTTAACACTAAATATTATATAAGAATAGAGGTAAGAAATATCTGATTCACTTCTTTCAGTCATAGAGGAAAAAATCATATACATTCATCCAATAAAGGGAATAAATACCTACCATGTCTTTCTAAATATAAAATTGAACAATACAAGTTTTCAAAATACTTTATTTCTATCTTTTACAATTTTTTGAACAATACATTCAACTAAACTTGTGAGGTAGAGTTTTCTCTCCCTATCTATTCAAAATTATCTCTACCATTTCCATTATCTTATCCTATGTGGAATGATCTTACAAACAAATACTAACACAACCAATATCTATTTTAAGACTCCAAAAAGAATAACTAATTCTTATATGCTACCTAACTACCTAACCACACCATAACCTAACATGTTAACTCTTAACAAAATTAAGAACTTTCATGAGACCATAAGATTCTATTACATCATTATTCATCCATTACATATCATCACCATTCATGCAAACCACCTAAAACATCTTGAAAATTTGAAAATCCCTTTTGACAGGAAACTTATTTTGAACTCAAATTCAAATTTGACTCACATTCATGAATCTTAGGACACTTACTAAACCAATTGAGATAATTCCTAAGATGACCTTGAATCAATATAAAATCCATGAAGAGATTATGAGTGAATGATTTTGTGATCACCTACAGGTTTGAAATTATAGTCCCTATTGTATAAGGCTTATTTTACTTAATGCAGTCTATCCATAAGGATAAATATGTGTTATTAGGAATGAGTTATGCATTAGTAAGGGATGTTTTTATATTGGGGATTTGAACAAGTTGATCCTTCAATAATATTGAGCCTTAGAACATTAAAAGAGTGAGTGAATAAAGTCTCTAATTCTATCACAGTCATATTTGTGTGCATATGCAAAGTGAAAAGAATGGATGATTAATGTCTAAACATAAGTTTTATTGACCATAATGAGTTTTATGTAAACTATTATAAAATATATGATAGTATTTTATATATACTCTTTATAGAGTCCTTAACCCTAACTGTATGTATACCCTATTAATTTAGTCTTAGAAAGGTCTCAAAAGTTTGTGTTTGGTTATGTTCAAGGGTTTAATGCATTGAATGGAATAAAAAAAGTATGTGATAAGTTTTCCAAGGTAAAAATAGACCTAAAAAAAGTTATTTGAGATCTTGAAATTCCTTCAAATTCAAAATATGGAATTATTTGTACCCATGAGTCTATGCAGGGTCTAGAAACCCTAGAACTAGGGTTTAGGATATTTTGAGAGAAGTAATCATCCAAATAGGCTCACATTTTTCAATATTGATCTATTTGACATGATTGAATTTATGAAAGAGTTTTGTATTTGGTATGGTATGGACTATTATGGTTTTGAGTATTATAGTATTGGAATAGGCTTAATTAGGCTTAAAAGATGGATATTTTCCAAAAGAAGTGCTAGATAGGAGAACAATTGGGTTATGAAAATTTATACATAGTTTATAGGAGATAAACTAATCCTAAAAATGGTATTATATATTTATAATAGATCCTAAATTTTTCCAATGTGGCAAAGTTACTTACAAAAAGGCTACAAGCCTTATGAGAGGACATCATGACCTTAAGGTGTAAATAAAGTTATAGGGTATGTTTCAACATTTATAAGAGGTTATTGTAGGATATAAATACTATTTAAATTGATTGATGTGAATTATTTTATTACCCAATGCCTATATTAAAATGTGACTCTTGAGACTTAAGGGGAACACCTAGTTTAGGATAAACAAGGTGCAAGAGCAATTTTACAAAGAAAAAGAATGTAAGGTGGTAAAGAGTGATTTAAAATTATATGAAATAAGTATATCACCATAAAAAAAAGTGTATCTATATATTAAATAAATAGGTACTTGCTTAAAGATATTATTTATACCTCATCAAAGAAGGGGAAGATTGAGCTATACATGGCATGCTGAATGACCAACCATCATCATAGAAGAGACCAATTGGAGAATGAAATAGATTATGAGAAATTTTCCCTATATCTCAACATCATGACTCCTTTTTCTTATTTCCTTCAAGTTTTGTGTAGATTATGTATTCATAAATAAGTTTGCACTACTTCAGAAGGGGTTTTCTATTCTATTTCATTTCAAGAGGTATTTCAATACAAACTAAGGGTTGAAAAAGTTATATATAATTATCACACACTTTAGTCTTTCAACTCTTACCACCTATCAATTTTTTTACCAAGTTTCCCACAAGGAATGACTATGACTATATGGATGTAATAGGGTAGTATACAACTATAAGGATATATAGTCATGGTCTATGTTCCCACAAAGTTTATAAATTCTATGGAGGCTTTACCAAATATATATCAACTCAATATACATATTCTAAATTTTTTTAGTTTCTATATCAACTCTATAATACTTTATTTCTTGATGCATGATTTGACTGAATAGGGATCTTATTACCCAACATAACTTTCCTAAGTATTTATTTCATATGATTGAAAATCATTTAGTAAAATCAATGAACAACCATGATGAAAAATACCTAACAATAAACAAACTTAGATATCAAATCAGTTCATATATGATTATTTCTTCCAAAATGTTTTCTTAGAATTATTGATTCAACATGTAGACATAATGGGTATTTAGTAGACTTTACACATGCAGTATTTACATAATGAACTTGTAGATAATCAATTGAATGATTACTAAACCTTCACATACTTATACGAAGTATTCTAATATTTTAAAATGTTATAAAAACATGTCATAAGTATTCTTTCTCCTTCTTTTTATTTTCCTAATCAATGTACTATATATGTATAGGGTAAAGACTATAATCTTGAATCACATCAAAGGTATCTTGAAACAAACAAACTAAACACTTGAATCATCTCAAGAAAACAAACATATACTTCAATACATTAGCTATACACATATTTACCCATCATCATCCTTATTTAACAACACTATAATCATTCAATACATTGGTCATTCTTATAATGTTTTTAGTGTATATCCATACTGTATAAACAAAGGATCAAGTTTTATCTATTTCAAACAATGTGCAGGTTCTCAAATGCTTTCATTGATTGAAATATGTTGAATATAGATTCCTTACTCCTTCCTAATGTATATATATTAGGATAAGTCCTCAATTAGCATCATTATCTAATTCCAACCTTTGATTGATCATAATCACTGGTTATAACTTATTCTTGATCACCCTTTCATCAATATAGTTTTCAATCTCCTTTGGTATATTCATTAGATTCTTTAAGTATTTCCTATTGTATACATATAAAATGACTTTTGGATGATATCATACCTCTTCAGTTTCATCTAACATCATTCTCCACCTCATTACATTAGTTTCATGACAAACTTGTAATATCTTTTTTAGCTTTGGCTAGTCACAAACCTTTAGGTTCCAAACACTAAATCTTAATTTAGGCTTAAGAGAAAAATATAAATACTTGAATAGTCTTAAAACATCAAAACATACCTATTAGACCCATTTCTAACTATTATTTCACTCTTTAATAGTTCTTTCTATATAGTTCATTCTCCATGACTTGTATGGGCTAGTAGGCTTATTTAAGTAATTTCAATTTGATCAATATAGGCTTTATTTCCAAGGTTAAATCACATTTCTTGACTTTATGCATTGCCTTTGAGATGTATATAGAGTTTCATGACTTGTTTCCTTCTCTAGCTAACACTTTCTTAAGAATATACCTCTCTTTTAGGCCTTATTAGGCCTATTATAAGACCACAATACTCAAAACTATACTATTTCATACCATAACAAATCCAAAACTCTTTCATTAGTTAAATCATTTTAAATAGATAAATATTACAAAATTTTATCTTTTTTTATAGTTAAATCTCCTAGAATCCTCAAAACCCTAAATCCAAGTTTTCTTAGATGAGCATAGGGCTGAGGGCCTTTAAAATTGCTTATATTGAGTTTGAAATTGATTAAAGGAACAAAAAAAAGTTTCTAAGGTCTGTTTTCACTTCTATTAACCTTTATAATAGATAAGAATCCTTCTGTTTCTATGTTATTTTCACTTTCTACATTCAAAGAGAGAAATGAGAAACTAAGAAGGAAATGGTCTAAGGCTTGTATGTACCTGGATGAAGTCGTGCACACCATTATCTAGATTTCATGAGAACTCCTCTTTGGTTATGGAGGATGACACCTGAAAGAGAAAACACTAAGACAAAGAAGGCGTTAGATAAGGAGATGGTGGGTTTCCAAGCAAAAGCTTGATCCCAGAAGTAAAAGCTTGAGGCATGTCAACCCACTGATTGATAAAAGGATGTCTGATAAATAGCAAAATGATAAAAGACTGAAATGATAAAGACTAAAAAGGAAATGGAAGCAAATACTTACCTAAATGATGATGTTAGGCTGGTCACAGTCACCGACATCGGTGGTCCTACCGGCATCGATTGTCAAGGTCTGCTGATGTCAGTTAGTATGCCGACATCGATTTGGGCAGTGGTCTCTGTGGCAAGCATCGATTAGGGCAGTAGTCATTGGATGAGGTCTAGTTAGGTCTGTGGACGTGCAAAATGGTCTGGGGAATGGTTTGGGTCTGTCTAACGGTTTGAGAGTCTTGCAGAGGTCTGGGATAATGGATAGAGTGTTGAAAAGGCATAGAGGGGTAGAGGAGGCAATAGGGAGATAGAGAAATAAGGATTCAGGTCTGGTCTAGTTGATAGTCTGGTCTGAGGGGTGATATTACTAGAAAGCAATAACTGAAAACATAATGAAAACATAGACAATATACATACTTGTGGCCTGCAGAAGGAGTGTTGCTGATCCCTATTCCTATTGTTGATGTAGCCTGTGTGGAGGACCTGTTGCTATTGTAGAAACCTATTGTTTGAGGGAGAGTGAGAGGTCTGGTTTGAAGATTGGCAGATTGATTGGCAGAGTGGCAGATGGTCAAAGACTCGAAGATTCAAGGATTTAAGAGTCGAATCAAGAGCAAGGGCCAAGAATTTGTGATTAGGTCTACCAAAGGTTAGAAATTCAGTGTAAGTAAAACCAATGTCGGTGATCCCACCAGCATCGGCTAACATTTGATCGATGTTGGTAGGTGGAGAATAAGTAAAAGAGTCACTAAGCCCATTCTCCATCTGCCAAGTGCATGATCCATTGGAGAATTGTCGAAGGTTGGGCTAAATACACATGAAAGTTGGTTAGGTAGTTAGAGAGAAGTAAGAATAGGTCTTGGGTGAGTCATAGGGTGAGAAATAGTCCAAGGCGAGGTGTCAGATGAGGTGTTATAGGTGATGTGTCAAGGGGGATGATAATTATTGACTTAAAATAAGATAATTATTTCAAATTAATAAGACATGGGTTAGGAGTGGTTAAGTGGACCAAAGGGGACAAAGGGGGGAGAAAGGACCAAGGAGTAGACATGATTTCGGTGTCTACATTTGCCCCTTTTTGTCTTGTTGGTTGTTTTAGATGAACTACAAGACAAAAATAGGAGTTGATTGCCCCAGGTGTGGGATAAGGTTGACTTCATCTTGTTGGTTGTTCAAGTGAACTGCAAGACAAAAATATGAGGGTTGTTTGCCCCGATTATGGATGAGGTATTCCCCCTCAAAGCAGGAGTCGAGGGAAAGGAACCTAAAATTGGGTGTTGATTTGATAAAGAGTGGATGAAGATGGTGAAGATAGAGTGAAAACACTGCAAAAGTTGTGATTGCGCGTACACCACTTCACGAGATGGTCCAGTCAAATTATCATAGGTTGAGGGTTGAGGAGTGCCAAAATTGAAATAATTGGGCCCCAACATTTAGTTGTCTGCTGATTGGATTATTCAATCTAAGTTGAAGCTCTAATGGTCATCATGTTCTAGGTATCTCGGGCTTAGGAAGTGCTCCTAGAAACATGAAAATGTCACAAGTAGTGGGGATCAACTGGCTTGTGATCCTATACTTGTGAAGGTTAAAAATATGTGCACAATTTTGCTAACTAATCATGAGGTAACATACATGCAAAAACAACCAAGGCAAAGTCACTTTGGAAGTGGTCACAGTCAGAGGAGATGGTCATGATCTCCAAGGTCTGGTGGTCAATGTGGGTGGATGAAGGAATGAATGGCTGAGCTAACCTCAGAAGACCCCATGTTAACTGAGTGCTACCTACATAGCCCCTATTAGAAGGGCCTCATGACAATGTAGTTCTCCCAAAAAAGGGAGGAAGGGTCAAAGTGGTTGATGGTCTGGTCAGGGTCAAGGTCATGGTCAAAGGAGAAGAATATGGTTTGTCCATCAGGTAGACGAACAAATGAGGGTGGTCGAGCTAACCTCAGAAGACATTGTGTCATCTGAGTGTTGCCTACATAGCCTTGGTCTTAAGGCCTCAGACCAATGTAGTTCAGACTAGTTGAGAAGATTGGTCGATGATTGGTTTGGTCATGTGTCGAAATGATGAGGGAAAAAAGATGTTACAGCATTTTCGTAATGGTGTATGTTGTAACATTGGTTGAGGGGTCTTTCATCCCTAGCAATTTTCCATATTCGTAATGGACGTATGTTAAAAATGAATTGAGGCCTATTTATGCTTCAACAAGTATTGGTTTATGCTTAACACAAGTTGTGTCTGGTCGATAGTTTCCATGTGTATTGGTGTCCATAGAAACTATGTGAAATGGACTATGATGATGTTGGTGGTCTGAAAATGGTGAGGTTGGTTTGGTTGGGATAAATGTCAAATGAGTGGATGTGACCAAAGTGTAGAGAAAAAGTGAAAGGCAAATTGCTCTTTCATTGACAAGGACCGAAATAAAAGCATAGATAGGGGTTGTTAGAACAAAATCCTAGTTTATGCATCATGTCATTGACCAGGGGTTGATGTTAGAGAAGTAATCAAATCACTTAACTTTAAGTGAGCTCAAAGTCCCTTAAGTATGTTGGGGTGATAGGATGAATATATGTGATATGAAAAGATGGGGTAACCCTTTTGGGTGGTAGGAAGAACCTTACCCCTTTTATAGGTGACCCAAGAATGACTATAGGCATGTCCATGACTTTGTAGCTTGTCAGTCTTTTTTTTTTGGTGCAGACTGATCGATGCGGGAAGTCTGCATTGGGATGTTGTTTTGCTTGGTGGTCATATATGTGAAGCTGATCGATGCGGGAAGCTTCAAAAAGAGTGTTGTCTGTAGCAATATTTAATCATAGCCATCCTTCGAGGGAGTGGTCTATACTTTACTTTATATGTTTTTGATATGTCTTTGGCCTAGCTGTCCTTCGAGGAAGCAGTCTAGTAAATACAACAATTATGTAGCTGTCCTTCAAGGGAGCAGTCTACATTTAGAGTTTATGACCTTTGATATGATAGGTATCCCATTTTTGATATTTTTTTATTGACTGAAGTTTTAGCCATGGATGAGCCTCTAGAGGTTTAAGGGTTCCCTTTTATTAGGACAAAGCATATTACTTGACAAAAAGGGTTGACGAGTGTTGGGAATCAGGGTTGAAAGGAATAGGAATGATAATGATAGGGGGTTACTCAAGGGACGAGCTCAAGTAAAATATCAAGTGATCGAGTACTCGACTAATAGCAGAATGGTTGTAGATACAAGGCATAAAAGGGCTCAAGTTCTAATAAGTCCCTGGGCCATGCTTGTGCATTTATACTGAGGTCCAAGTCAATTAGGAGCAGACTTGCCCCATTTGCCTCTTCAAGATTGGTCATGTGTTGATGTTGGATGGGTTGATGATTGAGAGGTTGGGTTGAATGTTTGGTCGAAGATTGATCGAGGTCATGATTGATGATTGGTTAGTGTCTGGTCGATGGTTGTTGATATTTGGTTGATGGTTGGGTTGAAATTGGTATTAGGTTGATGATGGGTCGAATTTGGTCGAGATTGGTTCAAATCTTGGTTGATTGATTTGGTTGAGACTGGTCGAGGTTGGGTTGCATGTGTAGTAGAGGCTTGGGTGAAAGTTGAATTCCCCCAGTGGCTAGGGGGAAGGTTTGACAGATTGGTCAAGGTTGGTTGAGGCTTGGTGGTCAGATTGACTGTGTTGATGTCGAATAAGGGGGTCAAAGGTGGCAAAGAGACCATAGTCTTGTGTGGAGATCTCGATTTAAGTGATGAAGTTGGAGAAGTATGGGTTGGTGTTGATGATTTATCAAATAGGTGGTCAAGAGGATCCTTAATGAGAAGGGTATCCTTTCTCTGATGTTGATGAGTGATAGCTTTAAGAGCACAACAACGCTCAGTGTCATTTCCTAGAGTGTGATGATAGTGACAAAATTTAGAGTTGTCGAACAAAGATGGTCTTGATTTGAGAGTTGATGAGTGTGGTGGTGTTGAAGGTTTGTTGATGATGTGGTCGCGAAGAAAGGTGTGATTCCCCAGACATTGGTGAATGACAACCTTGAGGGCATAACAATGCTTAGTGTTGTGCCTAGGGGTGCAATGATACACACAAATTTGAGTGTCAGTGAACCAGGGTGGTTTTGGTCTGAGAGATTGATATGGTTTAAGAGGTGGGAGATTGATGCGAGAAGACTACAACAGTTACCATAACAACAAGGCATAAGAACCTACTAACGAGTCTAGATGTCTTGTTGTAGTGGGGGTTGATGACTTTGGTTGGAGAGGCATTGGTTGATGGATTGAAGGAGATATATGTCTGATGGGTTGATAGAGTAATGGAGGTGACTTACCTCTGTGAAGTATGGGAGTAGGGAGCACTCCTATTAGAGTGGACAGATGCGGGCCCAAAATTGAAGGTAATGATGAAGGTGGAGGAGGAGTCCTCCAATGTGGTTTAGTGGCCTTCTTTGGTTTGGGTTGAGGGCCACCATTGTGCGAGGTGAGGTTAGATATTGGTTTGGGTTCAGATGTGGATAGAGATGAGTGAGATGTAGAAATCTCTGGCAAAAGGCAAGAGGAAATCATGACTGGGTCTTCCTTGGTCAAAATGGGTGGAGAGACTGGGTCTTCTCTTGGTGGAGAAGAAATAGGAGAGTGTGACTCCTCAGGAGGGTAGAGGGCATGGATGATGGTTCCCTCTGCTTGTGGTTGAGGAGTAGGTAAGGTATGGTCCTCCATTGGTAGGAGGAAAGATGAAGGTGTGGCTAATGGCATAGGTATGGTCAAGGCATCCTCCAGTATAAGAGAGGTAAATGGAGGACTAATAGGAGAAGAGGATTCTTCATCTTGTGATGGATGAATAGGGGAAGAAGAGTCTTTCACTTGTGAAGGAGGTTGGTTAGGGACAAGAGGCGAGACCGTGTTGATCGTGTGTATGTCATGCTCATGGGAGCTATCGACCATGGTCTGGACGTTGTTTTGAGTAGGTGGATGGTTTAGGAATGGTTGTTTGAAGATGTCGATGTGTTAGTTGGGTGGGGCATTTGGGTTATCCAAAACAAGATCCCCCTTGTCGATCATGTCTTGGACTATGTTTTTGAAGGTTCGACAATTGTCAATGTCATGGCCGTGGACGCGATGATAGTGACAGAAGTCAGCCTCCTTATACCATGTAGGGAGGGCTTTTGAAGGGTTGAATTGAGGTGGTCAGATTGGAGGGAGATTGAGGACCCCCTGCTTGACAAGTTTTTCCAAAACAAAAGCGTATGATTCTCTAAGTGGAGTGTATGAACGCTGGATGTACCGTTGTTGGAATTGTTTGGTGATGCTTGAAAATGTAGAAGGTTGAGAGTGATTAGTTGTTGTCAAGGATGGTGATCTAATGACCACAGTGTTGGCCACTCCTTTGGACTTAGAGTTGGTAGAAGAAGGAGGTCTGGAAGAAGAAAGGTCATTGGCTCTTGCATTAGTATTATGCAATTTGACCTTATCCTCTTCAATGGCACAGAGTTCAAGCTTTTGGGCCATGGTGAAAGCTTCGTCAAAAGTGTGGAATGTCTAAATCCGTAAGGTAGAAGAGATGTGCCTGGCACATGCTTGAGAAAAGAGCTCAATGAGCTCAGGTTGAGGCAAGGAGAAGGAGAGTTGGTTAATCAAGCCTCTCCAATGGGTGACAAAATTGACTATTGATTCGTCGTCAAATTGCCTGATGGAGTAGAGGTCTGTGATTGAGACTTGTTTAGTGATTTTGATAGAAAAATGGTCAAGAAATAGTTGGGCAAGTTGAATGAATGAAAAGATAGAATGCCTAACAAGAGAGCTATACCAGTCAAGGGTGGGGCTAGAAAGTGACATGGGAAACGTGCGTAAAAGTAACACATCATCATGCGCTATGAGGTAGCAGGCATGTCTGAATGCCCGTAGGTGTTGTTTTGGGTCTTCCTTACTCTGGAAGTGAGTAAATTTAGGAAGCTCCCACTGGTTGGGATATGGTTAGATAGGGATGTAAGGATGGATGGGTTCATTACAAATTTGCTCATATAAGAGAGCATTGCGTGAACCAAAAATAGAGGTCTCGAGACTAGACATTTTATCCATCAGCATCTTGATGATATCTACTAATGGATTAGTGGGTGGGGCACCCCCTAGGTTATAAGGCACTTGAAAGGTGATAGAAGGGGCATACGACGTAGTCAATTGCGCTTGTAGGGGTGCAACATACGTGTAACTAGTCGCAGGGACAAAAGTGGAGGCCAAAGGTGGTTGGGTCATGAAGGTAGAAGGCATAAGTTGACTGGATACCGCCAAAGGTGGTTGCGTGGTGACATTGGAAAAAGGAGAGGTAGACACTCCTGCATTTATGGGCGTAAGAGTGTGAGGGGTTGAGATAATCAAGTTTTGGTATGATGTAGAACTTGGTTGAATTGCGTGTGGTTGAGGGGGTAATGGAACCCCGATGGAGGTTGGTCTAGATGGAGAGGCCAAACTTTGTTTATTGGCCATGGTCGGGTTAATGGTTGAGGCAAAAGGCTGGGTAGCGAGTGGTGTTAGTGTCATCGTCGTTTCACCTGAAAGGTCTCGCATTGGGTTTCTTGCAAGATAGTTTTGGAGGGCTGTGACATTGAGGTCCAAGAATCTTTTGAAATCTTGGTCCCCTTCAAGGACGATGGGGGTCTAAGTTGGGATCGATCGAGTAGGAGTTCTTTCATTCTCTAATTGGAACTCCATTATAGGATTGGTTAGGGATGAGGGAGCGTGGTCAAGAAGAGCCTTGGTTTGACTGTGTGTCAAAACCATTCAAGGCAAGAAGGGTCAAGTTCCAAAAATTGTGTTTTTTCAGTTTTAGAAACTCAAAATGTGGTTTTGGTAGAAAAAGGGTTGGGTTTTAGGCTACTATTTTAGGAAAAAAGGATTGTGACAGTGACCGACATCGGTTGAAAAACCGATGTCGGTGAGAAAGATGGCCGACGTCGGTCAAATAACTGATGCCAATGGAGGAAGGTGGCCGACATTGGTGGTAAAGCTGATGCCAGTGACTGTGGTTTCTAGAAACTTAGAAAACTTGAAGATTCTTGGAAAAAAGGAAAAAGAACGTCCTCACTAGCTCAAAAAAATCAGATAGGAACAGAAAAATAGAGATGAAGACAGACAGGCCCTAAGCGTTAAATCCTAAGAATCAACTTTTAGAATCTTGTGGTTTGTGCCTTAAAGTGATGTTTGGGGAGTTTGGTTATTAGAATGGGTCCTAAAAGAGGTAGTCTATGGATGGTTTCAGGTTTTGTTTACGTGCTCAAGAAGTCTGGGTTAGGTTTCATACATGGCCTGGTGCTAAGGAGCAAGCTCCCCTCACTTCACGAGCCCAGTGATAAGCTGGTCTCACTTAGCCAAAATATACTTTCCATAGAGATTAGACTCTACCAGAGAATAGAGTAGGCTTTTCCCTTGGTGATGAAATCCAAGTAGGATTGCCGGGATGGGTAAGGTATCCCCTGGGGGGTGAAATCCCAGTCGGGCCTTGTCTCAGGTGAGTTTGATGTTTGATTTGGTGCAAGTGGTTCGGTTGTGTAACATAAAGTGGACTATGATTAATTCAATATGTGGTTATTAATTAATAAGTGTGGACTAAGAAATGCAAGCAAGCAGAAATGAAATGCAATGTGTTTTAAGCCCCAAGTCAAAATGTTAAGTTTGGATGAAAACAAGTTGAGAAAGGGTTGAAGAATATGACTTTTTACTAGTCTAGAAATGCAAGAAAAGAAAGAAAAGTTCTTTTTATTCCTGCTTATGATGTCGTTTAGAAGAGAAGAAAGAGGTGAAGAGGGAGAAACCTAATGCACCTAAATGAAAAAAGAAGGAAAGGAACCCAAGGAAGGCCCTAAGGGTCCCACCGGGCGTGCCAAAATGTTTCTACGCTATTTTCGCTTTCTACATTCAAAGAGAAAAATGAGAAACTAAGAAGGAAATGGTCTAATGCTTGTATGTACCTAGATGAAGTCATGTGCACCGTTATCCAGACGTCGTGAGAACTCCTCTTTGGTTGTGGAGGATGACACCTGAAAGAGAAAACACTAAGACAAAGAAGGCATTAGATAAGGAGATGGCGGGTTGCCAAGCAAAAGCTTGATCCCAGAAGCAAAAGCTTGAGGCATGTCAACCCACTGATTGATAAAAGGATGTCTGATAAATAGTAGAATGATAAAAGACTGCAATGATAAAGACTGAAAAGGAAATAGAAGCAAATACTTACCTGAATGATGTTGTCAGGCTGGTCACAGTCACCGACGTCAGTGGTCCTACCAACATCGATTGTCAAGGTCTACCGATGTCAGTTAGTATGCCGATGTTGGTTTGGGTAGTGGTCTCTACGGTTGGCGTCGGTTGGGGCAATAGTCTTTGGATGAGGTCTGGTCGGGTCTGTGGATGTGCAGAATGGTCTGGAGAATGGTTTGGGTCTAAGGGTCTGAGAGTCTTGCACAGGTCTAGGATAATGGAAAGAGTGTTGAAAAGGGATAGAGGGGTAGAGGAGGAAATAGGGAGATAGAGAAATAAGGATTCGGGTCTGGTCTGGTTGACAGTCTGGTCTGAGGGGTGATATTATTAGAAAGCAATAACTGAAAACATAATGAAAACATAGACAATATACATACTTGTGGCATATAGAAGGAGTGCTACTGATCCCTATTACTATTGTTGATGTAGCCTATGTGGAGGACCTGTTATGTGAGGGAGAGTGAGAGGTCTGGTTTGAAGATTGGCAGATTGATTGGCAGAGTGGCGGATGGTCGAAGACTCGAAGATTCAAGGATTCAAGAGTCGGATCAAGAGCAGGGGCCAAGAATTTGTGATTAGGTCTGCCAAAGGTTAGAAATTTGGTTTAAGTAAAATCGATGTCGGTGATCCCACCAGTGTCAGTTGACATTTGACCGACGTCAGCAGGTGGAGAATGAGTAAAAGAGTCACCAAGCCCGTTCTCCATCCACCAAGTGCATGATCCATTGGAGAATTATCAAATATTGCGCTAAATAAACATGAGAATTGGTTAGGTGGTTAGAGAGAAGTAAGAATAGGTCTTGGGTGAGTCATAGGGTGAGAAATAGTCCAAGGCGAGGTGTCAGACGAGGTGTTATAGGTGATGTGTCAAGGGGGAGGATAATTATTAACTTAAAATAAGATAATTATTTCAAATTAATAAGACATGGGTTAGGAGTGGTTAAGTGGACCAAAGGGGACTAAGGGGGGAGAAATGACCAAGGATTAGACATGATTTTGGTGTCTACATTTTCACATAACCATTTCATATTTAATGTATCAAATTTTCATTTGACTATATATGCGTTCTTGACTGTGTAGGGGGTTTTGACTAACTTCTATCTTTTCCTTATAATCATCTCCTTTTAGGAACCCTCTTGAGGATCCTCCAAATTATTTAAAGATTTATTTGCCATTTACCATCCATTGATCATTCACACCTCCATTTATGTGTTAACTAAGTTAACAAGGTAATTATATACACTCAAGGTAGGGGTCTACATTCAAGTCTCTTAAAGTATCATAAGGGGTTTAAAGATGTTTAATATTAATTTATAATATAATATAATACCTAAAATAAATCCAATAGTTCCTTTATCAATGTTAAAATATAACTCTTTACTCATTTTGTAAAGTAGTTATTCATGCAAAATCTAGTAACATGAGGAAACTCATAGGTTTGAATATCAACATATAGAGTTTATCAACGTTAAATGTCTCATAATTATTTAATAGGTTAAATAACTCTTTCGACTATTGTGACTACTCCCAAAGACCAAATATATCAATAGTTACTATAACAAGATTAACGAAAAGGTCTAGATCTAAAAACATATAGTGACAATACACCTAGATAGGGAACTCCTTGCCTCAATATAAAATTTACTCATTTTGTAGCCTACACACTTTCTTTTCATTACTCCTTTGATGCACAATAATACTTCAAAACCCATGTTCACACTTTATAATCTTTATCTCCACATTCTAATAGTCTGTGTCTAAAGAAACAAGCATTTTACTTCCTTTTTTGACAATGAAAATAGGGTACAAGGTTTCCAATAATCTAATGATTTATTTGTGAGTTTTTTTCACTTTTTTGGTTCCTTTAAACCCTCAAAATGTTCATACCATATCAATAAGGTTAATATCAAATCCATCACCATCTTTACTTCACCATTTTGTGGAAAACACAAAATACTTTATTCACCAAACTATAGCTTATGATTCTTGTTCAAACCTATTTATGACCTTAGGGGCCTATCAATATAAAGTACAACACATAATAAATCAATGTCATCTAGAAGACATGAATACACAAAGTTTTCCTCTCTTTATTCATTCTAGACTTTATTGATTATAAAACACAGTCTATGGATAGACTAAAACATGTATGTTGAGGAGTTTGTCGATATATGCATTTTCATATTCTCCTCCTTCGTTACGGAGGTTCCTTCTATCTTCCTGTTTCCTTATTTTAAAATGTCATACCATTGGTTTTCTTGATTAGTTATAAACCAACTTCTTTCCTTGTCAACCTAATGTATGGGTGAGGGTGACTAACCCAAAAAATGAATTTTCTCTCATGATCACAACACATGTTTGAAACACTTATTACAAGGCTTCTTGGCTTTCCTACATCATCATTTTTTCTTCTAAACCTCTTAGACTAGTTTTATTCTCTCCTAGGTTCTTACAAACATTTGAATTTTCAAACATTTTCCAAGGCATTTCTATCTACTATATACAAAATTTGGATGGATTTCATTGGTTAAATTTCAAGTTATAGGTCTTTTGGTTTCAACAACCCTATTCTAGGGTTTGATGATGTTATAGGGAACTGAGGGCTTCATTTTGAATATTCATTAATAATATTGACTCTTTAACTTATATAAAACCTCCTATATGACCTAAAAAACATCCTCTAACCTTTCCAATCATTCAAACAACTCTAGCATCATTTTCTCACATGTAATAACTGATTGTGGAGGACTATATACATACAAAAATAGGGTTTGATAAAGTTTCAACAACAAGAATGTGGATTTGGCAAAAAATGGCTTAAAATGGAATTGATTCTCATTTACACATATAATAAATTTGTGAAAACAATAAATTAATCAACAACACACCTTTTATTCATAAGAAAATGACTCCTTTCTACTACATAGACCCTTATTATGTCATTGTAGATTGTCAAATCTTGTGCCCTTACTAAAATAAATTTTGATCATATAGTTTAGAGTTTCCTCAAGATAGATAACACAGCCAAGAAGTTTAATCATGCACAAATAGTGATCAATTGTAGTCATAATGTAATTAGAGTCACTCATTCCATTGAAGTATTTACATTCCTCATCCACTAAACCTACATAGTTGTATGCTAATAAAATACAAGAAAAGATTATATGTTTAGGGCATGATCTAGATTGATTCATTGCTTCAAATAATTTAAGAGCATCCTTGTGAAAGCAATTTTTTTATATCCTATAGTAATTGTGTTATATTGATACTACATCATTACGAGACATTTTTTCAAATAGTTCACATGCCTTATTTATTCTACTACATTTTCAATAATCAAAAGTGAATTCACAAATATGATATTTGATGAAAATATGTACTCAATTATGCTTGTATGGATGTCCATACCCTAAATGTAATTGGATACTCTATTGGGGAATACTCATCATGGGTTGTAGTTTATGTTTGTACTGCTGCACTTTTGATTTTCTACAAGAATGTGAGAGGATTATTTAATTAGAAAATGATTACCATTATTGAATGCATGAAATTGTTGATACAATACTTTATTGTATTTGATCTTCATATACACATTAAATACTTTTAATCCTTGAAAGGCATATTAACCCCTGCTTTTCCAACTTTGTATATGTAAACTTGATATACATGATTATAATTTTACACTATCTGACAATGAGTATAGTCTTGACTCAGAGGCATAACTTAGTGCATTACTTCAGAGGTGAGTGTTTAAGGTATATTGATGCAGGTGAATCATTATAAGTATTTCAAGTTGGTTATGTTGAGAGTCATTAGTCTAAGGATGTATTTTCAAACAATAAATGCTTGGTTAAAAGTCTCAAAAGTTAGTATATATGATAGTTTAAAAATATTTTTGTAAATATATGCATAACTGATTATTGTAATAGATCATACTAAGCTATAATAGGTTTATTAGGTAGTCTAGAACATGGATAAAATTCTTCTAGTCCTTATCACAGTCATAAATATCTTAAAATGTCAAATAAAGTCAAACTATAACTAAATTATTGTAAACAAAGTCATTCATATCTTTAGAATAGGCAGTTAGGAGAATATATGTGAAATTTAATTTTGATAAGAAATAATATTTGTAATAATCAACTTTACATTTTCTTACATGTCTACAAGGGCACTTGCAAGTAAAACATCTAATAAAAATTATTATAACTACATGCATGTCTACCAGGGCACTTGAAATAAAAAAGAATCATATAATGATGAAATAGAACACATAGTTAGGCACTAAAAAAAGTAAATTTTGAAAAATCAAGTTCTTATAGAACTCTGTTGGAAAGTTTCATGTTATCTATCCATAATATATCTTTTTAGGAAAGCTACTTAGTCTACTATCTCTTAAAAAAACTTCATTAAAATTGAATATTTCACAATCAATATTCAATTTATGTTAAACAACCTTGAAAATGAAGTTTAAAATAGGGGAACTCAAGTTTAAAATCTAGGGTTCCTTGCTTTTGTATACTCAACACCTATATTTACATAATATAACATCATTGCATCTACTTATATTTTTTATGATTCATTCTTTACATTCTTTGGAAGCTACACTATGGATTTTATAATATGTGTTTTCTCATGGATCCAAAAAAAATGTCCAATGAAGGAAGGGTTGCAATGTTGGATAGATATTTACAAAAGTTAAAATAACAAGAGACTAGCAAA